>JAPMOR010018172.1:0-75946 GCA_026543865.1 Argiope aurantia | reverse complement strand
GGCTTTATCGAACTCATAGTATCGTTACACATGATTGTCTGTCCAAGAGGAAGAACAGCAAGCAGATGTTCCTTAGTATAAGATATGCCCTCCCCTTACTGCAATGGTTGCTTCGCATCGTCTCCCTATACTCAGCACCAGATTATCCAACAGTTCTTGAGGTAAGAATGCCCATTCCTCAATCAGCATCTGTTTAAGCTGTCGGGTGTTCCCAGGAGGATGTAATCGTGCCGCAAGGCGTCTCCCCAAAGCATCCCACACATGTTCTATTGGATTTAAATCAAGAGAGCACGCCGGCCAATCCATTCGAGTGATATCTTCACTTTCCAGGAGCTCCTCAACAGCATGAGTCCTGTGTGGCCCTGCATTGTCATCCATAAAAACGAAGTCTGATCCAATGGCACCTCGGAACAGACGCACATGGGGAAGGATCACCTCCTGACAATAGCGATCTCCAGTTACAGAACCTCTGTCGAAAACGTGGAGCTCAGTCCACCCGTTCATCATAATGCCTCCCCAGACGACAACTCCAGGACCACCAAAACGGTCTCTTTCCGTGATGTTACTGGGATGAAACCGTGTCCCGACCTCTCTCCAAATCAACTGGCGTTGGGAATCGCTTGTGGCACTAAAACGACTCTCATCTGTAAAGAGGACACGACTCCATGAGATGTCCAGTTTTTGTGCTCCCTGCACCACTCTAAACGGTGCCTCCGGTGGGAAACTGTCAAAGGGATGCAGCGTTTAGGATGGCGGGCGAATAGGCCACCTTTGTGAAGGCGTCTGGACACAGTAAAACGCGACACTTGTCGCCCCGTTGCTGCACACAGTTGCTGAGCAATGGCGCTTGCTGACTGGTTTCGAGTTCTTTTCGCCTGCAGGACGATATGTCGGTCATCCACTGCAGTTGTTTTCCTGGGGCGGCCACCACCAACCTTTCTCACAGCTGTACCTGTGGTTTGGAAGGCTTTCCAAGCGCGCGAAACGACACTTTTGTTGATTCCGAACTCTTCAGCTACACTGGTCACACTACGCCCCTCCTCCAGCTTTCCGATCATTCGTCCACGTGTGAAATCGTCCAGGTGATTTCTGCTAGCCATATTTCACGAATTAACTCTAGTGCACAGCGAATGTCTTTAATTGCGTCTCCGTGCTTCCTTTTATTGTAGTGTTGAGCTGCGCGCGCCTTCCGCATGTGTTTTTGCGTATGCTCACGTCGCCTGGGACGGTTTGTTCCTGATATTTGCATACGCATGACCTTTCTCTTGAATTACGTGTTCATTGTACTGATCGCAAGAACTCCTTTTCTGCAATTTCATGGCTATCTGCTAAAATTTGCATTGTTGCTTAAGTTTTGCACACCAGTGTATATATATAAACAACTGGTAACATTGAAAATTTATTTGCAAGAAAATAATGTTATTATGAGGGACATTTTTTATTAAGAAAAATGATCTAATATGCTGTTTTTTTAAACACATTTATTTAAATGCATTAACTATAAAAGGAAGAAAAACAACAACAAACTAATTTTTTTATGTTTTGAAACTAAATGTAAACATTTATTGCATAAAATATATAAAAGTATAAATTTGAAATGAGTTATGCAACAAAATCAAAGGTTTATTCATTTACTATACAATCATTTTTTTTAAATAGGAAAATAATTGTAAGTTTTAAAATAATCTACAGAAAAAAATGTAACAAAAATAGAACTAAGGAAGAAAAATAATGAATTTACCTCAATGGCTGTTAAAGTAACTTTAAGTTCTTGTTTGGATGATGGAATATCCATTTTCAACTCCTGAAATAAATTTTTAAAAAGAAAATTGATATATATAAATAATGAACAAAAATATTATTCGATTTAAGAGTAGAAAAATTCAGCTAAAGAACTCTATTATTCTGTATTTGTTTTCGAGTTCTTACTTATATTTCACATAAAAAATATTTAACATTATACACTTACATTTTCAATGGAACCGGCAAACAATGCAGCAGACTTTAAAATCTTTCTATCATCGTCTTCTTCCTGAATGTTATTCTTCAATGATTGATGACCATACATTGCAGCACTGTCCAAAGATTTGAGAGACAATTCCAATAAGAGTAGTTTATTTCTTGTACGTTCTTTAACTGATGGATGTAATAAAGAACTGCTTTGAATCTTAAGCCCAATTTCTTGAAGGGACACTAATTGAGTACGATTCTTGTTTAATCTTTCCATTACATTCTAAAAAATGGAATTTCTCAGTATTTTAAAAAGGCATTACAGAAACAAAAGAATCAAGTATTAAATATATGTCAAATATTGAAAGCTAATGATAAACTCAATATGAAAATATTTTATTCCTCTCAATGAATTTTTTTTACCTCAAATTCTTTGGAACTATCAGATCTGCTGGGATGTGAATACATCACTTCGTACCAAGAGCTTGATAAAAAAGATGAAAGTGTCTGGAATGATGAATCCAAGTCACTCCATTCTTTCAGAAGAGATGATTGATCTTCAAGCAATTTTACAATTGTGTGTTGGAAATCTATCCATCTAAAAATTAAAAGAAAGATATAAAAACAAAAGATTATTCATTTTATTAAAAGATTATTCATTTAAAAAGATATTCCATTTAGTTAATTGCTCAGAAAATAACAAAACATGGAATATCAGGAAAATACTAAAACATGCATTTCAAAATTGGCAATGAGAGAAGAATGGAATACATAATAAATTTCATAATAGTAGTTAGATTTTTTTTTTAATTATAACTTCAAAGACTTCAATAACCCATGACTGCAGCAGTAAATCACTAACATTTTTGCTAGTATCTTTTATAAAAAATAAATGGGTATTTATTAGAAAATGCATTTTAAATACAACTAAATGTTTAGTTTGATCAGAATATATATTATTTATATATAACAAAGCAAATTTAGATTACTTATATAGAAAGGTCAAACAATTATTACGAATTAGAATAAAGATTTTTAGAATAAAACATTTCTACAGCAGATAAATGGTTAACAAGAAAACTATTGTTTTATTTAATCTTATACATAATATTTGAATAAGAGTTGATCATAATTTAAGAACTATCAAACTGATTTTCAGAACTAAAATTCATTTCATTTTCAACAATAATGATTTAATATCATAAGTAAAATCGTTTTTCGTTTGAAATATATTTTTAAAATTGTTTTCCATCATTATTCAACTTAGTTTGTACTATTTTGAAAGTTATAAATTGTTTTGCATAACAGAAAAAACTTACTCTTTAGTACATGATTGGACTCTGTTTTGAATATAAGACCGTGAATCTTCACTAAATACATTTAGATGTATTTCAAATTCGGATCCTGCGACTTTGAAACGTTCCAGTCGTTCTTCATTAGTTTTGATATCTTCCAATAAAGTCTAAAAAAAAAAAAAATAATTTCATGATTGTCATTAAATATTTCTTCAAAAGTGAAATATATAAAACATTTGGCAAAAAATATAAATAAATATTAAAAAATATAAGTAATTGATTTTTTATGTTGTAAGAAACGGTTAACGGTTAAAGAAATGGTTATTTAGAATTTTAGGATATAATAAACGAGGGAGAAAATTCATAGGCTTATTTCAACATATCACAAATGTTTTCATATGATATTATTTAAAAAATATCAGCTGATTGAAAATTCTTTTATAATCATCGAATTTTTTAAAAGTTTCTTCTGAAAAATAGATGTTGTTTTGAAAAAAAAAAAAAAAAAAAAAAGTAGGTTTTCTTTCTTTCTTTTTTTGTTTTGTTTTGCATTAATTCTAGATACATAGCATATATTTAGAATGGAAAAATGCTTTGTATGTAAAGAATTAATATTTTTTTATACAATTTCATTACATTACAATTACATTTAGAAAAACAATTATGCCATATTGAAGATTTAAGGAAACAAATTTCTATATTCTCTGAAACTAAAATTGACTGAGATTACAAAGCTTCAAATACATTATTTTAAATTATTTCAGATCATTTAAATGAAGGAATGCTTTGAGGGAAATACACCAATCTTTTCAAGATATTTTCCTGAGGCAGTTGCTGATTGCTCTAAAATAATGGTAATCAAAGTTTCATTACTCAATTTTTGTTCCAGAAGAATAGAACTCGCTTAAAATGTTAATATCTCAATAAAATTTCACTAAATATTATTAATAAAGAAAGTTGCATATTAAACTGCACAAGAGATGTTATCGACTCTCTTAACTGCTAATGCAGCAAATAAATGAGAATTAATAATTATTTTAAAATGAAAACTACATTAGCAAGATTGAACTGTCTTCTTTGGACCAAGACAATGTTAGATATCGGACTTTCTATTTTCAATTCAAAACCATTCCATTTTATTTACTATGCTTATAAGAAGTTTTTAAATATCAAATATTATTATGACAAACTAAAATAATCATTAATTGTGAGTAACCATTAAGAGAACTGGGTTCAATACCTTGTGCATAAAAAAAATTAAATTTAAAAGTGATAAACAAAAAAGTTGTAAAAACTTTATAACTATTTTTTTTATCACAATCAAAATATTCTAATACAAAGTTTGTCAGAGTTGTTAATTTGCGAGCCAGTCAGTTAATTTCAGAGGTGGGGGGGGGGGGGAAGGAAATCCACATCGACCTAGAAGCAAATTGAGCACACATGGAAAGAAAACCATAAAACAATGTTCTGAATTTTATGTGATATATGATTATAATTTGAGTTAAGTGTGGATACACGGGTTTTGTAAATTGAAAGAAACCACAAAATTAAACTACTCTGGAAGAGGAAAAAAACAACAACCTCACCCTCACATGGGGTGGAGGGTTAAAGTAAAGGGGCTTAGTCAATTGTGCATTTTGTCTATCTGATAACTGGGACCTATTCATCAGCATTCTACTTGATTGCAATACAAAAAATCTGGTTTATAGTATCATACAAATATTATTGAACTTTTCAATTAAAATTATATTTGAACAGTGTAATATAAATAGATGAAATAAAAATTTAAAATTATTTCAATGAAAATACATTTCCTAATATATTTCCTGGTATCATTAATCATTAAATTTAGAACATGCAATGCATAAATAATATTCTTGTATTTATAATATTCAATAAATACCCATAAATGTTTGTAGATTAAACAAACATAAAAAAATAGAAGTAATCACTTACTTGGAGTGTATTTATAGAATCATGTAAATGGTCAATGCTAACAATTTTGTGGCAACAAATAGACAAGATATGCTTCTTTTGGGAAAGGAACGATTTAAGACATTTCTCAGCTTCTTGGTAACGATCCCACAACAGTAAGTTTTCTTCCAATTCATTTATGACAGGAGATATTGAACTTCCAACAATAGAAATTTTTGCCAAAGGATTTGGAAGATTTTCAGTTTCAGCAATTTCAGTAATTTTTGGATCAAAGCATGCCAAGTCCTGGTAAATTTTAGGACCCAATAACTTTTGGAATTCCTGAAATGAAATATTCAATTATATCCATTGTTATTATAATACAGAATACACACATTATATACACATAAAAAGGTTAAGAAAAAGAGGGTTGCATATTTGTTTACATTACAAGATGGAAGTATACTATGTATGATTGGCGTGACTATGTATGATTAGCATAATGACAGATCCATCTGGTAACATATTGCAAAAATAATAAAACATGAGATAAAATATAAAAAAGTCTGATTTGAAAAATATTAATATACCTCAAAACTACATTTTTGTCACATATTTCTTTTTTTTTTATCTCCTTCAATCCATATAAGTTTAAAAAAAATTTATGTGCTTTGGTTTTGCAAAAATCAATGTACTGAATATACAAAAGTTGTTGCTTCCCGATTGCAATAAGGTAATGATTAACGATAAATATATCAAATGTTTTACCAACTCATTTAACATGTTAATACATAAAAGCTATATATAAGATACGTTTTATCATATACATATCAAGCTCATTAGTATACATAATTATGTCTTCTGTCACCAACATTGAGCAGAGTTAAAAATATTCCTTTAGTCCATGCCATTATCAGATGTAAAATCTCAACTTCCATTTGGTGTATAGCAATTGAGAGAGATTTTTTTACTGTTTAAATTGATTAGTTTATTGTGTGTGAATAAACCAAAACATAAATGAATAGCAAAGATCAACTAGCTGGTGTTTGCAATTTTTATTATCTTTATATTCTCTCTTTACGAACCAAACTGTAGGTTATTGCTAATATTATTTTCCAATACATTTTTTAAAAATTTATATTAGGCATTGTAATTTTTTCTGATAAGGATTACTATTTGCTCGAGTCCTGCTTTAGGTTTGGTTTGAGTGTTCATACACGAACATTATGAACAGAGAAGATCCTATTGCAAAGAAACAAATCTTTTAATGTTTACACCTAAGTATAAGTTAGGTGTTTACATGTAAAGTATATTGCAAATAATTATATATATTATTTCTTAAGCACAATGCCAATGTACATACTATGGGCACATCTTTCAATTATAAAAAGAATTGTAAATTAATATATAGATTCATAATATTGTTGCATTAGAGTTACTTTATGTAATGGATTTATTTCATTCAAAAGCAAATTTAGATTAATAAAGAAAATGAATTAATAAATATTGATTTTAATATAAACTGGAGGTTATACAACTAAAACGAAATTTGTCTCCAAGATGTTCTACAAGTTATCTGTTATTGTATTCATGAAAAAAAAAATTAACACAATGTTTAATTTGTTTTAATCAAATTATATTTTCTCTATTATTTCAAAATAAATAATATTATTTCTTGCAAAATGCATATTTTTTTTTATTTATATGAAAAGAATGATGAATTTTTTTATTTAACTTTTCTTCTTAACTTACTTTAAACTATTATTAAGAATGATATACTAACAAATCTGGATTAAATTATTTTTATGAATTGTTATATATAAGTAGGTAATCTTTCAACTAATTTATTGAAATACATAACTCCTATTTAATAATACTAAGCTTCATATTTCAGACAATTAAAATAAAACCTATTTACTGATCATCATATCAAAAAGCTACTTAAATGTGAAACATAAAATAAAAAATGATGTTCAGACAAGAATCGTAACAAAAAGAATTTTTTTCAAGCATGCTGCTTACCTTGAGTTCTTCCTTGGATTTGGTTATTGCCCGATGGTCCATCTGCCCCATCCTGTCTTTTATTTCATTCAGATAATCACTAATCTTATCAACAGTGTAAGTAATTTCTGATGCAAGTCTAGAATATTCCTCAAATTGTAGAATGAGAGTCTCATATTTTTCCAATTCAAATTTTAGTTTCATTTTCAGGAGTTCAACTTTATTCTTATCAAATGATTGGCCTTTATCAGTTACCACCTCTGTCTGATCTTCTTGCTTGTCTGTGCTGAGATAATCAATGACAATATCCAAAATTTTCAGGAAGCTCTAAATCAAACAAGGAACATAGCATTAAAACACAAAGTTTATATCTAATTTTGATTTCTTTAGCCAAAATCTGACTAAAATGACAGATAAATTAATTTAGTTAAAAAGTGGTAATCCAAAAAGCAAAATATGGTAACACAATATTTCAAGAATTATATAAAGTTCCCACTCTAATTATTGCCCAATAGCTAATATCTAAACTATTAGAGGTATTGTTATATTTCCAATTGGAAAAATGTTCTCAATGACAAATAATTATACTTTATGTTGTTTGAATTAAATAAACATATGATAAAAATTAAAAAGATATTTTTTTATAACAGTATACTGGTTTTAATAGTCATATTCAGTAAAATACTCTTGATGTATTAATATTTTAAATAATAAAAATAAAAAAGGTCCACTCTTTTGCAACTAAAACTAATCAAGATATAAAGCTTTGATCTCACTATTTTAGTCAATTTCAGACCATTTTGAATTAAAATCAAAAATTTTAAATAATAAAGTTCTATATCTCAGAATGCCAAGATTATTTTGTTAAACATGACTGATTGGGATTTGGGGCAGAAAAATTAAGAATTTGTAATTTTTTAGCAGTACAATTATCAATTCAATATATATTATCCTATATATCCTTTGGAGTCTTTTTCTTATTATATGTTTATCTTTCATGGTTTAGAAATTGTTTTGGGGCGATATTTAAAATAGACATCGTTCAAAATTAAAACAATTTATTTTGGAGGAAAAAATGAGTAGAATATAAAACATCGTTCAAAATTAAAACAATTTATTTTGGAGGAAAAAATGAGTAGAATATAAAACAACTCAAAATTCACACTGAAAATAACTTTTGCAAAGTTAAAGAATTCTTTTAAATTAAATGTTTATAAAAAAAATAGAGGTATGTGGCCATTATGTATAGCATTATAGCAGAAAAAATTATTTTTATGATACATAATTGTCTTGATTTTAATTTATGAATTTTAATTTTCAATGAACTTATAATAAATATAAAAACATGTATTCTTTATAGTTATAACTTTCAGAAGCCAGTAAGCATAATTTTATGGAAAGTCAACAATTCTGTTTTTGCATCAAAATTTAACTAAGCATTAAAATTAGGTTATTTCCATAGATGGTTTATAAACTAATTTTTCTTCTATTTTTTAGTTCGGATGAATTTAATTTTCACTCATTACTTTGTCCATCTCATACAAACAGTATCTGAACTCAAATTAATATCTGTTTACGAAGAAATACTTTACAGAATTTTATAATAGACACCATTTTCAATTTCCTTCAATTAATTCTAATGAACTCAATGATTAATTATTTATTATATAAATTACTGGTTAAAAATTTCATGTGCATAAATAAAAAGATATGTATATCTCTCTCTATACATGTAAATATATATGAACTATATATGTATTTCTTTTGGAGGTATATATTTAAAAATATTCGATCAAGAAGTAATTTATGATAATTTTTTTAAACAACTTAAAGCATAAACAATATTCAATTAATTTTCTGTAGGAAATATCACAAAGATCTGAACTGTTATGTAGTTTTATAACATATGAAATGATAATTCTAATGTTATTTATAAAGCCTTTGCTATAATAAAGTAAGAATCCTGAATTAGAATATCGATTTATATTTAGGACATCAGTGAATAAAAAAAGTAGCAATAAATAAAAAAATATAAGATATTTCAGATTAATTCAATAATTATGGTAAAGAAATTTTACACTTACAATTAATTTGTGTTTTGTATTTTTCATTTCTTTAGGATTCATCATACAATTTGATGATATATTATTGAAATTGTCCTCCACATCTTTAACCCAAAATTCCATTTTTTCTTCAATTCTGGTCTTCTCTGAATGAGCAATTTTCTGCAATGCAATTTTTTTCAGACTCAGGCAAGACTCAATAATCTGATTCCACTGGGAAACAGCATTTTCTAAATTTTTAAATTCTTCTTTGGAATATTCTTGGAGACTATCATTATCTCTGATCCAAATACAGATATTTTCTCGATACAAAATTTCTGTTTCTATTTTCTACAAGAAAAAAAATATTCAAGTATTTCAAAGAATATAATGTTTAATGACACAACACCTTTTTAATTGCTATAAGAAACTAGAATTGATACATTTCAAAATTTCATAACTTAAACACATATACATTAAATAAATAAAAAATTCAAAATATTTAATTACTTACTGATATATCCTGAAGAAATTTCAAAACACTGTCATCACTACCCATATGTTTAATTTTCTTTTGCATTCGAATGATTTGTTTATTTGTTGAGGACACACACTGTTGAAGGTCATTTATCTCATTTTTGATACTTTTCCATTCTTTAGAAAATACCACCTTACTCAATTCTGAATCAATATTGTGTTGCAATTTCTTAAATTGGTCAATGACTTCAGTAGAAGATTTCTCCAAACTTGGAATTTCAATATGTGAAGACACTGTTGCTTTTAGTGTTTTGATAAGATCAATATCATTCTTGAAAGCTGAGATATTCCACTGGAGATCCTAAAAGAATACATAAAAATTATTAATAAAAAAGCTGTTACAAAATAAAATAAAATACTTTATAGCATATACTATCAATGTTATATCAAAATGCCTTAGGCCAGATTTGGGAAAACTTTCTTTTTAATGAAAAAGACATGCCATCTACTCTCAATTGTAGTATATAATATTTGATTGTTTAGGTTGTTTGAAAGTTAACTCCAGTTACTAAATAAAAATGCTACGTTTTTTTAGACAACATTTTAATATAACAGCAATACCACAGACAAGATAATTCATAAAAAATAAGTTACATAATTAAGATATTTAATTAAAAGATATTGCAAGTGTTTAGATTTCATAAATTCCTTCATTGAATCAAATAATTTTAAAAATATGATTTACATACCTCAGACATTTCTTTTGTTTATAAAAATCTCTTAATTAAGCATAAATCAATGTTAAATGATTGGAAAGTGGGATTTTAGAGTTTTAATATTGGATTAATGCCAATTTTAAAAGCAAAGTTCTAAAATCAGCTAAATTTACTTAACATTTTGATAGTATGAATTATAGAAATATACTCAAAAATAAAAATTCGGTTTTCATCATTTTTCTCTTTTTGTACATACCCCAAAATATAAAGCTTTATTTATAAGAGAAAGCTATTAAATTGATAATAAATTGAGTTATAAAAATGAATGAATCTGAAAATCAAAAATATCTGAAGGAACATATGCTTAATTATTTCAAAAGTCAAAAACTGTAAGGGGTTAAATTATTTAATTTTTCTCAAAAAGTCATTTAACTATCTTCTATGAAATTATATGATGTAAATAATAAAATAACGAAATATTTTTCATCACTTACTTTTAAAGTATTATAAGAATGCTGGAGATTTTTGTTATTAGAAGTTTCCTTGCTGAATATCTGATTTTTTTCTTTCAACCAGCAAGAACTATTTTCAATCAATTCTTCCAATTTAATTAGTTGAAGTTCCCATAAATTCCAGCCTTCAAGTTTCTTTTGGCCTTTCTTCATAATATCAGCTGCTTTGGCAACTATACTTTGGTATTTTTCATCTGCTTCAGAGATATTACTTAAGTTGGATGATGTATGGTAATTCTCTTTGACAGTCCACAAAATTGCCATCAAAGATTGCATCAGATTCTAAAGGTGAAATAAAAGGTAATGTATAAGTTATTAATTACACATATGCTAATGTTAATAACACAACAGGCAAATATAATAGGATTATTTTTGTACTAATATGCAAAAAATATAAAGGATAAAATAAAATATATACAGAAAGGAAAAAAAAATGTTTGGTTATAATAATATTCAATGGATAAGAATGAAATGTCATCATAACAGAGTTAATGTATAGACAAAATTTATATTTCATAACTGAGTTAATATATAGACAAAATTCATATTTTAGGAGGGAAAATATTACAATGAAATAAGAAAAATAAATAAAATTGTACATAAGAACTAGTACCTGATGCAAAAAAAAAAAAAAAAGAATTAAGGTTGGTTTGATAAATAATGCTATTATTGGTTGACTTAAAACTAATTTTATATGTAAAGAAAGAAACCAAATCAATATTTCAATTATATAGAAATATATTTATTATGAAATCAAGTGCACATTTTCAGAATTAGTAATATTAAAGTAAAATTTTGGGAGGAGAGAGAATGTAACAAGTCATTTCTGAAATATATGAATGTACTTACAATCAAGAATTGTTTCTTCTTTCTTGAATCGTTGAGATCTTCTATATAAAGTTTAGATGAAAGAACATTTTCTAATAAATTCAAAAACTGGTTTAGTAACTCATATGAAAGCTGATACATTTCTGTACTATTTTGCATGCTTTTAGCATTCTCAGTGGCTCTAAATACCTGAAAAGAAAAAAAAAAATGCAAAACCATTATTTTATGATTTTTATAATCTGTTTCACAGTAAATGTATTCATGTGAATTTAATAGAACAAAAACATACAGAACAATGGAAACAACAACAACAAAATAAAAGTATAGCATTTAAAAACAAATAAATATTGCTATTATTCATATAAAAAGTTTCTAACTTTTTTTAAAATTCTCTTTCAAGAAAATGAAAATGACTTTATGATAAATAAATTTTTAATACAAAACATACATTAATGTAACAAAATCTCAAACCAATTATTCATTATAAGAAAAATTCAAATAACATGGAACAAAATGAAATATATTTTTATGTAAAATGTTATATTATTAAATTTATAAAAAAGAAAATATAAAATATAAATTACATAGAAAATGCATCTGGCATTCAATTAAAATAACTACATTTAAACTTTATTGATTTAATATATAAGAATATACCAACCTTTAACTTCAAAATTCTATACCATTTAAGAAACTGTTTATGATCTTCCACTTGATAACCAATCCAATTTAGAGAAAATCTTTGCTGGTTCAAACACAATAACTCACATTTACAGCAGTTTTCAAGTATTTGCAAGTTCAGTGACTATAAAAAAAGTTATTATTTACTTATTAAAAAATTTCTAACTGTCATTTAAAATTAACACAATTTTAAATTTAATCCAATAAAACTATTAGAAAATGTTGATCATCAGATGGCAAATGGTTGCATTTTCTCTTTTCAATGCATTAAAGTATAATAATATTATTTATTTTAAAAACAAAAAGAAATTTGAAAGTAGAAAACTTACTTCGATATCAGACACATTATAATTTTTTCCATGTTGTAAGGTATTTAATTCTTTCTCTTGAGACAAGAGAGTATCATTTAAGATTTTGAGTTCCTCCTTTAAAAAAAATATAAAATTTCATTAAATAATTATACATAAACTTGATTATCCCTGCCATAAAATAATACAATTAAAATCATCTTACTAATAACATGTTACATAAATTAAAAATATTTTGTTATTAGCCCTACATCACTATATTGCTATCAACCATATATTTTAGTACTTAAGACTTTATAACTATCATGAAAAAAATTTTGGTCATTGCGTAAAATCGATAAAAATTTTATAAGTAGTTCTTAAAAATATATGCAATTTTAAGTATTCAAAATTATAATATAGTATTCAGAGTATCACTATATTTACTAAATCACTGATATAAATAGAACATAAATATTACCTTAATTTTTCCACTTTTTGTAATCCATCCAGAAACTTGAGTAAACGATGTAGCAGCAAATTTCATAGTGGAATCCATCTGAGTTTGAAGTTCTGTAAACTTTTCAGTTATCTTATTTCTTATATCAACAGGAAACATTTCAGAAATTTCCTGATTGTAATTTGTAATGGTAATAAAATACTGTTGCAAACTGGTGAGTTGTTCTTCAATCAACTGTAAAAAGAAATAAATTTTAGCTTTAAAAAATTCTAGTGAATACTTAAAAGAAATAATTAGGCAATTCTAGAATGTTGTTATAAAGTTAATGAAAGTAAAATTGGAAATAAAGGCATTTAATTTTCAATTATGATCTTGCTTAATTAGAATAATTTGCTATTGATTAAACAATATATACATATAAAAATAAAAACTTTTCAAAGAAGGAGAATAAGATTTATTACTTTATCAATGCTAGTTAATTATGATTTACAAGATATCTCCATTTTGATCTTAATTATTATATTTTGTGAAATAAAAGATATAATTTAAAGTAATAGCTTTGAAGATGAAATGGTAGAAGTTGTAATAACTGAATATTCTAATGTTATAACCTGTAAAATTTATTTTCTTTTCACTGCAGAACAAAGAATGCACTTTAAAAATAAAAAAGCATGAAAGCACTTCAAAGATCCAACTTTTTATAAAACTCTATAAGAATCAAATTTAACCAAGAAATATTTCCATTTTCCATTAAGAAATATAGAAAATTAAATAAAAAAATAAAAGAACCAATAGAAATATTTTTTTGATGGCATAAAAAAATGTAAAATAGTTTGGATTGTTGTTACAACAAAGACAAAGGCACGCATGCACACACACGTGCACAAAATGGTGGTTAATTGATTTTTGATAAGTAGATTCCTTAATATTAAAGAAATATTATATGTTGCAATTTAGATAAATGAAGCTTTCAATTAGTAAGATAAATTGAAGTTTAAACAGATTATTTTTTTAACTAAAAAGACAAAATTATTATTAATTTTTTTGAAAGAAAAGGATAACAACCAGATTTCTATTTGATATTTGATAGAATGGTATATTAATAAACACTTAATCCATATTTTATAATTTAAATCATAACAACTTAATTTCAAAACATTAAAATTTTTTAATATATTAGAAAAATGTTTATTTTTTTAAATATAAATATCATCAAACAAACATACAAGTAAAATAAAATAAACAACAATATGAATTCGAATGCAAAAATTAAACGACATAAAATTCAATGTTTGAGTAACTAAATTGTATATGAAACTTCATGAAATAACAGAGGATGATGCTAAACTGTGGGTTGTGATCCACTGATGCATTGTGTAGTATCTTTAGGTATGGTGATGAACCATCGCTCCAATAAACCAAGCTGATGCAAGTTTTTTGAGTAATTTTTACGATAAGCGATAAATCACCGGCATCTATATGGATACTGTTTTATGGTGCTATTATCTACACCATATTTGCATTCCTTTCTCTTTTCATAGCATCTATCTGCTTTAATAAAGTAGGAAAACCCCATATGATGGTAGTATTTGATGATGTAATTAATGCGATGTAAATAAAAATCATTAGTACACTTCTGGCACAGATCCATATGAAAATCAAGAATTGCTTTTTTCTATCTTATCAGTTTTCGTTAACTAGTTTTTTTCCAAATACTGTTTAAGATATTTTTTTTAAATCTTTCATACTAGATGTAACTCTCAATAAATACTTTTTTTTTCTTGCAGCCTTTTTAAGCATAATAACAGTCTTATCTTAGAATATATATCTACGCTTCAAAATTCACTACAATATAATGTGGGCTTAAAATATATCTTGATCAGGCCATATGGTAGCAACATGACACACACACACGCACACAAGCTCAATACGCAAACAAGCGAATCGAATCGTGCCAATTCAGACTCCGCCCAGCAAGTCAGAAAGTACTTTTCGCTACGAACATTAAATTCAGTTTGCATATACATTTATTTCGAAGTTGTTTATCTCAGCATTCGAAGTCTCAGCATTTCTTATATTTAATAATTTTCTTAACGAATGTTTTTTTTTTTGACTCATAAAATCTCCTTCGAGTCAAGCTGCTCATTTCAAAATAAATAAATAAAATCGTTGCACTGAGGATGAAGGATATTGCTATGAATTCGATTCCTAAAAAGTGTAGTTTGGCTATTTGGGCCCCCCTGCAATAACATATAAAAGATTGGTATGCAATAACATATAAAATTTTAAAAACAAACCTTGCATTCTGCTTGATGCTGCTCGGCAGGTAAGTGAGAAATACGGAGAATCCATGTTTCTAAAAATTCAATCCAGTGCTGTATATATTCTATCATTAGCACATAATGATAGATGATTTTAGTCACACTTCCAGTATTTCTAGCATCCTGAGTAAGCTGTTGCAATTCTCCAACTTTTGATGCTACTTTCTGCATATAAAAATGTTTTTGAGATTCATCAAAATGGGAGAAGGTGGTTGATAAAGATGGGGTGCAAATACCCTACAAGCAAAATAAAAATTACTAAGCTAATAAAATTGAATGAGCTGTGCAAACTACATAAAAAAGTGCCAAATAAAAAAAAGCAAATAAACCAAACAAATTTGCAAGATTAATGTGAAAATGAAGATAAATATTGTCAGCAGACAAAATATTTAATGACTTATTAACAGTAGTTTTAAAACATCTTAATCACCTGAATCTCCGATTCTCTAACATTTAATATATCATATTGTGCAGGATAGTGCCTTTCTTTGCCCATCCACATAAAAAGTTCCAGTTCTTCTTCAGACGGATCGAAAAATAAATCTGAAGATTCAACAGTTTCAGTAGACAAAACAGTCACATTTTGAAGATCCAGTAAAAGATTTCCCTGTAATATAAAAAATAAATAAATGTTTACAATATTAAAAATTATTTTCTTTTCAAAAATAGTAGAAAAATTATGAATTAAAATAATGCAATGTCATATTTATTCATATAAGAGTATTTCAAGGAGTACAAAATCAGGAATTTAAAGGTAAAAATATTAAAATTGTTTTTGCAAACATTGTAAGCAAATAATTTTTATATTTTTTCAGATAAAGATGTCTGAATTTAAAAAAAAAAGTCATTATTAGAAGATATAATCTAAAGTTTAGTTTTCAAAAATAAAATTTTCATTTTCATTAAAAAATGAAATCACAAATTGGCAAACGAATAGTAAATGAATATCAATCTTTGACTAATAATAAAGAAAAATGTGTGAGTTAATATTCTACAGGCCAGATCATTTGAATTAGTTACTAAACTTACTACTAATACATTTTGAAGAGCAGAAATATATATCTAGTGTAAGAATGGATTTTTCTTTAAAAATTTTAATTGATTAAAAATTTAACGAGATTTTGGAGTTTTGGCCAAAACTGAGCTTTACACCATTTTAAAATTCAAAAATTTATATTTTCCTAATCTCTCTTGTGATTTTTTTTCCTGAATTTTGATAATTTTTAAATATTTTTTGAATTATTTTCATCAGTATATTTTAATATTGCAATGAAATATTTTTTTATTTTCATCATGTATTTGATCCTTGAAATTCCTCTTAATATTGAAAAATAAGAAGAAAGGCATCTATCATTTTTGCAGTGTACATGAGAAATAAGGAAATATATATTACCTAATACAATTCAGGTTTTTAATTGCACCATTATGTTGTGGGACTTTATTTTTGGGAAATTTCTTTACACAAAAACAGCACAGAAATAAGGATATTAAAATAACATGCTGTAATGTATATGTTAAAATATGATTTTTTTAATCATTACAATCACAATGATTTTTCAAATCATTACAGTCTGATTTTTTTAAAAACGTTTTTGGTGGAATCCTGATTTTAAAATTAGGTAATAAGAGATTTTTTGAAATTATACACAATCAGTATTCCAGGCAAATCACTTAATCGCCAAAGACAGCTTGGATATAAAAGGAAAAATACATTAACATAAATATTAATAAATTGAATGCAGTAGCAAAACTAAGATGGGGCATAAGATGGGCACATGTGCAAGGCTCAGCTGCCAGGTGATGCACAATTAAGGAATCAATTTGTTGTATTGAAGAGAAAATTCCCTAATAAACTCTTACCCCCAAAACTTTTTAAATATTAAAATAGTTTCAGCAAAATTAGAAAAAATTGTATGCTTTCACAGGCAATAGGTTTCCTAATTGGGAATAAGAGCTTATTAAAAACTTACAGTTATTAGCTTATGCTTTCTTATAATTTTTTTGTTTCACATATGAAATAACTCAGATTACATCGGATATCTTTACTGTACGAAAAACAAGGAGTCTAAATCCTTCGGATTTATATAAAAAGAAATAGATTTGCTTTTCGATTCTAACGAAAGCAACGAAAATTCGATAAATGCAACGAAATTTGTATAAATTTCAAAATCTTTCAGTAAGAATATTATATGTGTTTCAGAAAAGAATCGTTTTTCAAATATCTGAGCAATAAAACAGATTATTAGATATCATATTAATGAAAATCGAATACTGAATATTTGAGAATATATATATATTTGACATTACCGAGATATATAACTCAAAATAAAATAAGGAATGGGAAGTATTCATACTAAAATTGAAGTTCCCAGCTTTTTACATTTGGAGTGTCAACAGAAGAGAGGAAAACGGTGAAGCCAGACTAGATGTAAATAAGGCCGAAATATCACATTTATTTTCATTCACCTCTATTAATCACGAAAAAAAAAAAAAAAAGATCAACTGCATTCTAAATGATTGATCCTTTGGAATTTCCGCTAAAACGTTTAAAAATGAGAAACCCTAAATAATTTTCATTCAAAATAAAAGCACCTATCATGGAAATTATTAGCAAGAAAAATCTATACTATGATTTAAGATGTATATATATATAACAAGTAATTGGATATTTTTTATCAGACACACACATTCATAAACTTAGCTCTGCTGATACTTTAGATGATAGCAACATCAGATGCATGATCTTTTAGTTGAAATTAATCTCAGAGCTTCAATATGACAAACAAACAAACAAAAAAGTATGAAGTTCTTTAAATCATAAACACGTTCCTATCCAGAAAAACGAGGAAAACGAATTCCTACCATTTTTGACATCTAAAAGCTTTGAAAAATTTTCGGAAGTAATTTATTCCTTTTTATATGTATACATAATTTTTACTAAAATTGTAACAAAATGCAATTTTTCATGCCATAGACAAATTAATAATGTGTTAATTTTAATTCATCTTTGAATTTTTGAGTCATTGCATATCCTTTTATTTAATCGCTTATCTTTAATATCTTTTAATTAACTTTGTTACAAGTTTCTAAATATATTATTAAACGTTATTAATTGCAAATTATGATAAATAAATTTAATGATATAAATTAAATAATTTTGCATGTCATTATAGACTTAATTGCAAAGACTTCTGAATAATTTTATATGTGCTAACAAATTATTTATTTCAATATTCAGAGTTCCTGTATAATGACCAAAGAAAAGAGCTTTTGATATTTTCTAACTACTCTTTTATGTAAGTACACCACTGACTGAATGCAAAACTTTTTTAAAAAAATGAGTATTTCCCATTCAAAAAACATTTCCATTAAAAAATTATTAAATTCTTAAAACTTAAAAAAAATCAATTACAAGCAAGTTTATGTTGTTTTGTATTTTAATTTTCATTCAGTTTTTAAACAGAAAAAACGATATATGAAAGGCAGGTAAAAAAAACTGAGATTTCTGAACACATTCATTTTAAATGAAGAATAATCAGATTGAAGATACTAAATAATTTAGACAAAAAAAAATTATATTTACTTGCTGAATGTAGTTATATATCATATAGACACAAAATTTAACTACAATAATTTTTTTTGTACTTTTGTAGCACAATTTATTCTGCAATTTTAAATTAACATTATAATAAATATATTGCTTAGGAAACATGATTATTCCAGCATACATTTGTATGATAACAAAAAATGTCCTCTTACCAGCACAGTCAATGTCTTAGAAGGAGACAAGGAACCATCTTCAGAAAGTGCAATTTCTCCTATTTTCTGATTCAACAAATTCATCAATTCTTGATTCTCTGTTTTCAAAATTTCAGCTGCTGATTCCGTTACAGTCTTTCTCTCGTGCAATTGTGGGACTAATTTTTCCTCAGTGATTAAAAGAGATGCCTGCTCATGTGTACCACCATGGTCATCAGTAATTTCAATATCCTAAAAAAATATTTATAAGAAAGGAAAAGTTCCATCATTCTATTACATATTAAATAAAGTTTAAATAATGCATATAATAATAACTTGATTCAAAGGCAACAAAATTGGACATTTTAGTTATATTTAAAAAATAATAATATAATATAGATTGAAATAAATTTTATCTTGTATTACTTTCAGTATGATTCATAAACACTAAAAGGTTTTCTGTCCCATATTTTATTTTAATGCATATTGATAAATTTTCATTATATTTATCATTATGAATGATTTTAAAGCTATACCTTGCCCATTAAAGGTACTAGATTAATTTCAATTTATCAAAGAACTCATTCTTTGGAGTGCTAGGGGTAGATCTTGGAATAATAATTTTGAAATCGGGTTAAATGAAAATAAAACTGCCAATGTCACACCACCAATGTGAAAATGTCTGATGCTCAATGGCAAATTTAATACCATCATAAGTATGGACACGGTGGAGCTTCGAAGAAATCCAGCTTCGAATTCGCGAAACCTTAAACTTCCGAAATTGAGACTATTGTTTGGCCATTATAGCCCTAAATGCCAAATTTATGATTGTAATACTAAGGTTCATTCTACAAAAGGTAACTGATTTTCGGCACTAATTATTATTACTTAATGAGTGACCTGAAATTACATACCTCAGTCAAAATTCCTGGAGCATTTTCCTTTGCTACAGTCTGCCTATCAAAACTGTAATTTGTCATCGATGAATATTCTGGTTCTTTAGCTTTAGGAGAATGGGATGCGTCTTCATCAAGCTTGTTCTTTTTAGTCAGTGAAGTTGATATTGTGCCAAGACCGATGTGATCACCAGGTGATAATTCGCTCTGCTGTACTAGCACAGAATCATCAGTTCTCATTTGGATTGTTTCTTTTTTCATGCTTTTATTATCGGAAAGAAAACTGTCTTCTTGCAGAGCAGATTGTGTAGATTCTTTTATTGATGAAACATGTGCACTTATCGATAAACTACTTTCAGAATCTTTGTATTCATCAGATTCCTTGTCGGAATATGGAATTTCTGAACCAGAGATATAACAAGCTTCTTCAGAATGAATTTCTATTAATTCGTCTTTCATATCATCAGTTGAGTCTGTGCTGCTAAGTTGTTTTTCTGAAGTTGTATCATGTGTTTCTCTTTTTTCTTCAGATATTTTTCCTGATATAGAAGATACGACTATTGTATGTTTTTCTAAAGATCTTGACTTTTTAAATTCAAAATCACTGCTCATTAAATCTGATTCAAGTTGTTTTTGCTTATCTGTATTCTTCTCTAACTTATCACTGGATTCCAGGTGGGACTCACTAGATATAACAGTATTTAGTAAATAGCTATCATCCTTAGATATAACAGAACTTACATTACCTTCCATTCTATTGACAAAAGATGCATCTTGTGCTGTTTCAACAAGCTGGATTTTCTGTTCTGAAACAGTTTGCTTTTCAGATGAAGGCAGATACTTTTCAGTTGGAGAAACTGTAACCAGGTCATCAGGTGAAAGCTTACAGACTAAATTCGAGGGTCCATCGGCTTCTTCGATTTCTTTCTCATATCTTTCCGATATTTTTCTTCCATCTTCAGATTCTTTAAAATGTTTATTGGATTCACTTAACAAAAGACGTTGTTCCAGTCCATTATCGATTTCCTCAGAACCATGAACAACTCCATGACCAGATAAAGAAGCAGTTTCTACAAATTTTGAATTTTTGTCTGAAATCTCCATTTTATCTATATCTTGTTTTCTAGGCCGTTTCTTTTTCAATGGCTCTTGTTTTACTTTTTCAGATTTTGCCAATTTTTTCAATAGTGAGCTGAACTCAATTTCAGTTGGATTCTGCTCAAAAACAGAAGTGTCATCAGATATCTTTTTTTTAATCTTTTCAGAACCAGAGGAATTAATGTCTGAAGAAATGACAAATTTACTTGTTGATATAGTAGTTATTTGTGATTCTTTGGAATCAAAGTCGCGTTCGAATACAATTTTTTCACCAGCACTCTCTTCTATTAATGATATATTTGGCAATTTCTTAGCTACAATTTCCATGACGTCTGTGTTTCCATTTGATTGATCACGCGAATCTAATTTAGAATCCTTTTCTAGAGCTAAATTCTTCCCATTTCCACCATCATCATAAAAATTTTCAAGTTTACAAGGCAAAGTTACTTCTTTTATATCTGCATCTTTTGAAGTTATGATTATATCTGTAGACAATTCATCAGATGAAACATCTTGTTTAGAAACTTTTTGGAATTGAGATAGAGGAGAACTAACACCCTCAGAGACTGGAATTGCTTTTGCTGCTCCCTTTCCTTCGAAGCATAATGTTGTTACTGGCAACGGCTCTTGACCAGTTGCAAAATCAATTTCAATCTCCTCTTGCTGTTGTCTTAAATATTCAGGCAGTTCCTTCATTTCTGCAGTAACATTTGTTGCTCTTAATTCTTCTATAGCAAAAACTGTCTCTTTTGCATTGGAGGTTGAGATCTTTGCGTCATCAACTTTATCATTTAATTCTCTTTCAAAAACTTGTTCAGGTTGTAATTTTCCTTTCTTAATTGGCTTTTCAATATTGCTCGGTTCATGAAATTTTTGTTTTTCAGTGGCAGTTATATTATATGATATTGGATCATTTTCATTATACGTAGTAGTGTATTCAACTGAAATACTTTCGGATGGAACATTTTCTTCTATATTACATTTTGTTTGGTCCTCTAGAGAAGAGTCAATCTCTGACAGGGAAATGATATTTTTCGTAATAGTTTCTGACGTATTGGTACCTGAGACAGCTGTCTCTACTGCTTGAATGTGTTCTTTGATTTTCACAAAAGTAATTTCACTCTTTTCAGCCGAATATTCTGATTGATTCTCTACTTTTGTACTTGTTCCAGACATTTTCATCCTATCTGTAATATGAGTTATTTCTCGAACTTCAGTTAATGCAACATTTGGATCTTTCCGTGGTGTTTTATCAAATGATCCATTATCCAAGGTCTGCTCAACAGGGAATTCTTGATTTTCATTTGAGGGAGATTTTTTAACATCAACAGTTTTTTCTAATAAAATTTGCTTCCCATCAACAGATGAAATATTTTTTATTATTGAAGGGTCAAAATCCAAACAACCATCTGATGGTGTATTTTGTTTATTTTGCTGCTGAAAGTCAAGACTTGTTTCTGATGATAACAAAGGCAAACTTAGTACAGCAGAATCTGTAGAAGTTTCAGTTAATTCCGTTTCAATAGTTGTTATTGTTGGAGTTTGCTTTTTGTCTTCAACCAAATTTGTTTTACTCTCATCATAGGGTTTTAAATATTCAATTTTTTCATTCACTTTATCTGCAGCAGTGGGAATCAGAGGTTCTGAAAAACTAGTTGCATCGACGTCATCAGACAAGAAAATCGGTTTTTCGCCACTACGTTTATTAGTAGGCAGTTGCGGATCAAGCACTTGTTCTGACAATTCCTTTAACTGCTCCTCCGTCTTAGTTGATTCATCAATAATATTTAGTTCCAATGATTTCGGCTCTTCAGTTACAGTTGGAATACTTTGCACACCACTGTTTTCATTAGGAATATAATTGCCCTCCAAAGATTTAATTTGTGGTTTTTGTTGTTCCAGATTTGAAGAGGCCTGTGATGATATGAAAGAAATGTTTGGTACAGGAAAGTTTTCAAGTGTTTCCAGACATTCCTTGGTAGTTGCTACAACTGTTGGACTCTGCTCTTTGTCTAATACAGTACAGATTTCAGTATCTAGATGATATTCAACAAACTCATCCTGTCCTTTTGTATCTCGGATATTTTCAGATAATTTCAGTGCTTCTATTGCACTTGCTTTGATCTGTTCTTCGTGTAAACTCTCTATTTCTTTGTCATCTATAATAGCAGAAAGATCTCCAAGAACAGCTTGTTCAGATTGCAGTGTCTTTTTCTGCTCTCTTTTCTTAGTTGGTTCCTCAGTATTGGTTGGTTCAAATGATTGCTTCTGTTGAATATTTATTTCTTCTTTCAAGTTTGGCTTGATTTGAGACAATACAAATTCATTATCTTCTGCAAATTCTTCAGACTTTGTAGACATTGAAAAAATCTCTCCTTCTTCTTCTTCAGTAGAGCTAATTTTAGATTCCTGATGTCCTGCATTCTCCAATATTTTCTTTGATTGTATAACATGGCCATTCAAATCGGGTTCAATTGTAGAATTAGTTACTTCTTGATTTTCGAAAGACGAAACTTCATTTCTTTTTTCCTCAGTATTAGAGGATGAATGGGGATAAAATTGTTCTGGTTTAAGTTTCTTTTTGTGCTTTCTTTTCTTATTTGATTTAGGAATATCTTGCTTTTTAATTGAAGATGGAAAGTTAAGAGCATCAGCTGCGCTTTCTGCTAAAGCACTTTCTAATGGTATCTCTTCCGTCTGAATACGTTTTTGTTGATAATTCATGTCTGAAGTGATTTGAGGGGCTTTCTGTAATGTATTATCTTCAAATGCTTCTGCATATTCTTTGGAATAAGCAGTTTCTAATGGAATTTTATCTTCTAAAACAGATTTTTCAACATCTTCATGGTACTCTAGAGTTTTTGTTTCTTTTCTTTCTGTAGAACTGCTAGCCATTTCAAACTCTTCTGTTAAGTTGTTTATTTTCTGATCTTGCGAAAATAAAACTGCTTTATCTTCGTCATCAACCGTAGAAGATAACTGTACATCACAAACTTTCTCAGTCTGTAACTTCTTTTCCTTCTCACAAAATTTCTTAGTCTGTAACTTCTTTTCCTTCTTATCACTCTTAATTGGTTTAAGTGGTTTCTGCTTTTCTTTTACAGAAGATGATGAAATATGTATCTTTTCTGTATCTTTATAGACTTTATCTGGTGAAGTATTTTTTAATGAGAGAGTATCTTTCACCTTTTGTTCAAAATCAGGGCTTAGTTTCTGAGACGGAGGCAAAAATATTCTTTGATTTGAAACATCTTTAGGCGCATTTTCAAGATCTTTGAGAGTCAGAGTAACTGGTGTAATCTGATCTTTATCTTCCACGGTATTAATTTTAGTCTCTTGTCGTTCTGTTTGTTTTTTCATTTTTGTTTCACTCTTAGACAATTTTAGTCCATCTGTAAGACTGTCTATATGGTGATCTTCATGTAATGAAATTCCCTTTTCTTTATTGTAATTTGATAACTGTAAACCATTTACCTGCTCTTGCTTCGATTTCTTTTTCTGTTTTCTTTTCTTTGATATTTTTTCAATATTATTAGTTTCAGTTGGAGATGAAACCTCAGCCACATTCATATTTTTGCTCTCTAAATAAATATTTCCAGATTCCTCTTTTGGTATAGAGGACGATGGCAAAATGATTTCTTTTGTACCAACAGCTGCAAGTTCTGCTTTGGTAGTTGTGGTTACTTTTGAAATGTGTTCTTTGTCAGCCACAGTATTAAATTTAGTTCTTTGTTGGTATTCTTGAGTTTGATCTTTTGTTTCTGTTATAGTTCCAATCGATTTTAGCTCTTCTGTGATATTAAATTGCTGTGGATCATCATCGGTCAAAACTTCTTGTTCTTTATCATCAATCTCAGAAGATAACGGCAGATCTGCATTTACTTGAAGTATTTTCTGCCCTTCTACTGCAGATGGTATTTTAATCGCACCTGTATTTTCACTTTCAGGTTCGATACCTTCTACTACAGAGCGTTCTGCTGTTTGTTGTTCTAAATGTGGACTCGTAATAGACGGAATTTTTTGAACTGAGACATCCTCATATGTAACGTTATGCTCTGCGCTTGCGGGTGATACAATTGGAATCTGTTCTTTATGTTCCACAAAACTAATTTCAGTCTCTTTTTGATAATTCACACATTCTGTTTGCTTCTCTATTTCTGGAATAATTTCAGTCAATTTTGGCTCTATTATTGTATCAATTGTTTTCTGATCATGTGTCACTCGCACCACGTTTTCGTCATTTTTCGTAACAGGCATACGATTTTCAGAATTTAGTTCCGGGCGTGATTTTTTTTTATGTTTCTTTTTCTTATTTGGCTTTTTAATACTTTCTGATTGAAGAAATTTATGTTTTTCGGTTTCAAACTGAATATCTGTTGCATCTATTTTGTTAGAAATGCTTTTTGATGAATCACTTTCTGATGGCATATCTTCTGCTTGAATATGTTTAGCTTGTTGAGTCAGATTCAGATTGATTTGAGATGATGGTACAAAAACATTTTTCTCTGCAATATCTTCTGGTATTTCTTTAAAAGTTGTAGTTAATGGCGATATCAACTCTTTCTCTTCTGTGATTTTGATTTCAGTTTCTGGGTGAAAATCTCTATATTCTGTTTGTTCGTTCATCTTTGTAGTATTATCAATAAATTTCAATTCTTCTATAGTTTTATTTGAATCTTGGTCGTCACAAGAATTCTCTTTTTCTTTATCAACATTCTTAGCATACAAAGAGACACTGGAAACTTCTAAATTTTTCATTTCATCGAATGTTAAAGTTTTATCAGGTTTAGTATCATTGTCACTTTGTTTTGTCGGAAGCTTCTTTGTCTGCTTTCTTTCCTTCGTTGTCTTTTCCGAACTAAATGGTCCAAGTGGTTCCGGTTCTTCAGCTACATGTGAAATTTTTATATCTTCATTCTCACTAGGCAAGTTTTGTTTTTCTGATGGATCATATTCTTCTAGAGAATGTTCTGTTTGTTGCTCTAAAGCTAAATTGGACAGAGATGATGGGAAAGCCGGTTTTTGAACAGCAGTATCTTCAAATGATTCAACACCTTTTGTAATTGTTGATGTCAAAAGTGGAACCTCTTTCTTACCTTCTTCGGAGCTTATTTTAATTTCTTTATGGTAAGGATCTTCTGAGTGTTCCTGCTTTTCTGGAGTGCTGACAATTTGTACGAGTCCATCTACGATAGTAGTTATTTCTTGATTTTCTGTCAATGTCAAATGTTTTTCATTATCATCTGATTTAATAGGCAACTGAGATTCAGTCTCTTGACCTGATTGTAACTTATTTTTCGATACGACCATTTCAATCTCTTTTTCAGAACTGCTTAGTTCGGTTTTTAAATTTCCCGTCTGATCTAATTTTAAAGTTTTATCAAGTTTAGTATCATCATCACTTGGTTTAGAGGGTAATTTCTTTTTATGTTTTTTCTTCTTCTTTGCTTTTTCAGAACTAAATGATTCAAGTGGTTTTATTTCTTCAGCTGCATTTGAAATTTTTACATTTGCATTCGCATTACGCAATATTTCTTTTTGTGATGGAGCGTATTCTTCTAGAGAATGTTCCGTTTGTTGCTCTAAAGCTGAAATAGATTGAGATGACGGTTTTTGAACAGCAATATCTGCAGACGATTCAACATCTTCTGTAATTGCTGATGCCACAAGTGGAAACTCTTGTTTACCTTCTGCAGAATTTATTCTACTGTCTTTATGGTAAGGAGCTTCCTGCGTTTCCGGAGTACTAACAATCTCTTTGAGCCCATCTAGGATAGTATCAGTTTCTTGATTTTCAGACACTGCTAAGTGAGATTCAGAACCTTGCTCTGATTGTAACTTATTTTTCAATTCGATCACCTCAATCTCTCTTTTAGAACTGCTTATTTTGGCATCTAAATTTTTTATTTGATCTAACAATATAGCTTCATCCATTTTATCATCATTATCGCTTTGTTTAGCTGGTAATTTCTTTTTCTGATTTCTTTTTTTCGTTGCTTTTTCAGAACTTAATGATCCACCAAGTGATTCCGGTTCCTCAGTTGCCCGTGAAATTTTTACATTTGCATTCGCACTACACGGGCTTTCTTTTTCTAATGGATCATATTTTTCTAGAGAATGATATGTTTGTTGCTCTAAAGTTGAATTGGACAAAGGTGATGGGAAAGGGATTTTTTGGGTAGCAATATCTTCAGATGACTTAACATTTTCTGTAATTGCTGATGTCACAAGTGGAACCTCTTTGTTATATTCTGTGGAGCTCTTTTTAATTTCTTTATGGAAAGTTTCGCGCTTTTCTTGAGTACTGACAGTCTGGTTAAGCCCATCCACAATAACAACTGTTTCTTGATCTTTTGACTCTGACATCTGCTTTCCTTTACCAGACAACGGGGATTCAGAAGCTTGTTCTGATAGTAATTTATTTTTCAATTCGACATCTTTGATTCCTTTTTTAGAACTGCTTAGCTCAGTACCGATATTTATCATTTGCTTCGACAATAATACTTTATCAGGTGTAGTATTATCATCAAGTACGTCAGATATTTGCTTTTCTGGCATTTGGTTATATTTTTCCTCTTGTACAAAAGCATCTTTGTTGTCTGATGCTTTTGGAGCAAGGTCCTGCAATTTATCAGAGGATATTTTCTTATCTATATCTGTACTGATAAAATAGCCAATTTGAACCGATGCAGTAGCTGAAGCAGTTTTTGAAGATGCAACACTATCAAAGTTTGGCTCATGAGAAGCTGATTTTTCAGTGTTCTTTTTAGATATTGTTACGTGAATATCCTTAGCTGAAGCTTTGGGTTTCGGTATCTCTTCGCTAACATCCTCAACAGCAATTTCCTCAGAGGGACACGTGGTTTCAAGAATTCTTTTATTTTCGGAGGCCAATATAGTGTTATTCTCACTTTCAGGCATAACAACTGAACACTCTGAAGATTCCAGTGACTTAGCAGGTGAAATGCTTTCGCACATTACTTCTTTCTTTTTACCTTTTTTCTTGTTTCGTTTCCTCTTTGACGTTTTATTTTCTGTCATTTCAGTCACTGGGATATTATCTTCAACAGCATCTGTTTGAAAAAAGCAGTCAGCAGTTTCTGCTCTTTCTGTAGTTTCAGAAGAATCATCACCAGCTAACTTCTGATACTGAATGCTGTCTGCAACTTCAGAAATATCAACACTAGCATTTTCTTGACTTGATAATGTGTCAATCGTTTCATCACCAGCTACTGCTGATGCAGCAGAAACCGATACTGGTTTTATTTTCTGATTATAATTTACATTAGAATCTTTCGAGATATCTATTTCCTTGACATCAGGCACATTGGTTTCTTCTTCATTTGGGAATGCAACAGAAGAGGGGCTAATTTTACTTAACTCAGAAGTTATTTCATTTTTATGTTTAACTGCCGATTTATCATCATCTTTCGAGTACTGGTGTTGTATGTTTTGTATGGTTGTATTCAATATGGCAGACATTTGTGTTTCCTTTTTCTCAACATTATAAATTTTAGTTTCCGCAGCCATTTCCTTAAATGTGGAATCTACACTAAAATGTTCACTGCTAGGTTTCCTTATTTGATCTGTATCTTGAAAACTCTCCATTAATATCTGAGAATGGGGTGTTTTTCCAAGTTTTGTTACTTTATGATAGTCTTTATTCTGTTTTTTGGAAGTAGTATCAGACATTATTTGCACCGGTGAATTTACTTCTGCCAACACTTGTTCATTTTTAAAGCACATTAAAGGTGATCTGTCATTTATAGGAACAGCATCTATGCCTATAACTAATTTCTTTGTTTCAGATTCAGGATCTGTAGTTACATTTAAACTGACAGAAGGCAAGGAAACACCTGGAACAGGTTCAGATGAATATTTTAAATCTGATTTAATCTGTTCATGAACCATTTTGTTTCCTGCACCTGATTTGGGAATTGCACCATAGAATCTTTGGCTCCTTCTATTAACATCGCCAGTGGAGTCTGCAATTTTTGGATCAATTGCAGCACCACTTTTATCTCCAAAATCAGGTCTCTCATTTATTGCTTTGTTTTTCTTTTTCTTCTTCCGTTTTTGCTTTGTACCATCAGGCAAAGCTTTTTCTTGAGTAGACATTGCATCATCACTTTCTTGATTTACATGTTGAGATTCAAATTCAGGACGAACTACCCGTTTATCCGATTTTTGAACATGAGGAAATTTTTCCTTGGTTACGACAGAATCTTCAATCTTATTATCTTCATGTATTTCTGAAATAATGTCATCTGATTCAATAGAAGTGTCATCTTTAGAGATGGATGTCACATCTGAAGCTGTTCTGGAAATTTCTTGCATTTCTGATGTCATGTCAGCAGCTTGACATCTTTTGGTATATTTCTTATAATTTACATCGGATGAAGTTTCAGACGGATAAATATCAGTATCAAGTGAAGACTCCTTTTCTAATATATCGGGAGATATCTGTTCTGATTTTGTCATTAATTCTGATTTTACTGAAATTTCCGTATCTTCCTTCAACGCAGATTTATCATCAAGACTAGTCAGATTTTTAGTTTTCTTATTCTTTTTTCTTTTACTTTCAGTTGTCTTTATATCCGAAGTGGATTCATCAGCAGATTCCTCATTTTTAGAATCCTTTGATATTGCAACTCCTTCTTTAATATTTGTGCTATCAATTTCGGCTCTATTCGGTTCAATCATCATTCTAGTAGCACCATCTACTGAATCTTCAGAATAAATATTATCACTATCTTGAGGTATACTTTCCTTATCAACAAAGCGCATTGTTTTCGTACCTTGTTTTACTGTAACAATTCTTCTGCTTTGAGTAACGCAAGATCTTTTAGTAACAACAGTAGTTTTAGAAACAGATACTGAACTTTTTGCTGACATTTCTTTATTTTCAAAATTTTCTGGAATGCTCACTTCCAATGTATTTGAATCAGGAATTTCACTGATATTTTCTCCAATGTATTCAACTTGCGTGCTTTGAGAATCTGGAGTGAATGAAGCTGAAGCCAAATCAAATCTCTCTCCTTCGGTTTTCAATGAATCTTGTTTTTTACTATCATAGAATGGAATATCTTCAAGTATTTCTTTTCCTTCAGGATCTTTAAAAGTTCCAGCCTGGACAGAAGAATATTTCATTTGTTTTACTACTGATTGTGTCGATGCAAACTGTCTAGACGTTGAAAAAACTTTGCTCATAATACGTTTCCCTTCAAATGACTTTGCAGAAAACACTCCAGATTCGCCTTTTTCCTCATCAATTTCAACATTTGTTGTCACATATTGTTCTCTAGAAGCAGCGCTAAGAGAAGCAGAATTCTCTTCAGGAATAGGAATTTCAGCAACAGCAAAATCTGACTCTGGAGAAAACGCCTTATTTTCGAATTCAGACACTGAAAAATTTTCTGATTGTATTTTTGTTGCTTGTCTGATATTGGAAGAGACTGCAACATGTTTCTGCTGAAAAGATCTAGTGACAGATTTCATCTCTTTAGATGCGCTTTCAGATGACAAAAGATAACCTTTAAAATCTGAGCTAATTATATTGGATTCAGAATCAACGTAAGGATCGACATTTTCATCCGACTTTGGTGTAGGACTTTTCGTTACAAATGAAGTAACTTGGCTAGATCTAACTTTCATTTCAGCCTGAGAAGTTTTGGTAATTTTCATCGTAGAAAAATCCGGTTTTTCTCTTTGAGTGAATAGTTCTGCATTTCCTTTAAATTCATTTATTTTAGAAGAAACCAATTCTCTTGCAGTAGAACCGAAAGCGAAGTTTTCATTGGACTGCAGAGACCAAACTTGGGCAGTGTTTGCAGACTGGTCAGATGTTACTGACATCGTAGTTTCCGGATAGTCCCCATGTTGTGAAAGAACCACCGACTGCTTTTCACTTTTTAAAGCAAATGAAGAGCCTTCTTTCTGAGAAATACCTTTTCTTTCCAAACTATCATCACTGATATTTTCAAAAGTTCTTGAATCTGAGGATTCAGAGATAATCCTCGAAACTGATTTGACTGAATCATTATCAATAACTTGATTCAACTCATTTCTTTCTGAAAGACTGCTTGAAATAAGGTTATCTGTATGTAGTACTTCCTTTCTGATATCTCTTTTATAATTCTGAAATGATGCATCAGATAAAATTTTCGTCTCTTCTTCATGAGACTGTTCTACAGAAGGAGCAGGGGAAGAAAGGGGAGCAGCAAATGACTGCGGTTGAAGTTTCTGAGTGACAGTTACTTCCTGTAAAGTTGGATCCATGATTTGTGACGAATTCAAAATTTCTTCTGCTGGATTCATCTAAAAACAAAGAAAAACAGGTATTAAATGGCTTAAGAAAGGAATTACGAATAAAGAAAAACGTCATTTATCATATGGGTGATTAAAAAGAAAATAAACGTGTGTGTAAATATATATGAAAATTGCTTTAAAAAGCACTTCCCTTTTCAACAGCATTTATAAAGTAATCATTAAAAATTAGTAAATTATTAAAAATTAAACTATTCTGCAAAAGTTTCCAATGTCTTCACTCAAAAAGAGATAGTAATGACTTTTATTAAACGATGCTTAAAGAAAAGAAGAAAATACATCTTAAAATTATGAAGGAATTATTCATTTAAAATTATGTGGCAAATATTATGTCGCTATTCATTTAAAATTGTTCGGCAAATATCATTGTTATTAAATTAAATTAAAATTTTTAAAAAACTTTAAAAAACGCAGCACAACTTTTGATTAATTTTAATAATAAATAAATTTTAAAATAACAAGTTTTACTTTTATAATTAACATAAAAGCACTATGATTTTTAAAGAATATTAAAACAATTAAGATAAAATAGAAATGTATGTCGTCACTGAAACCATCATGCTGTTACTTCCATTTAAACCAAACATGCAATCAAATGAAAAATGGTGATAAACAAAATAAAAGACCATAACAACAACAAAAACAAATGCAATTCAGGAAAGAAGAATTTTGAAATCTGATATTGGTTGTGACATATAACTTAAAAACAATATAAATCATGCTAAGCAAATTCGAAATCTCCAGTGGCATGCGATGGTTCGAAACTGTAATGAAACAGTTACCGTTTGGTTAAAATAATATAAATATGGGTTTTTAAGTGTTTTTAGCATTACTATATTATCACAAAATTATTTTAAAAAAAAAGACAAACACAAAGATAGTAATATGGCGAAGCACAAAAATACAAAGGTGCACAAACACAATTCAGTTGGCAATTGCAAGTAAGTAATTAATTGCAAAAAGTTCCATTTAGTAATCCCATTTATTTTTTGTATATAAATACATATGCTTCGCAAAAGTTTTGAAAATTTAAGTGATCAAAGTAAACGAGAAAAATTCAAAAGAAGCATAAAATTTATGGAACTTATATCAAGGTGGCGAAATAACGTATGAATCGCTCATTTCTATTGAACACGCTATGTCTATATTGTATCCATGATCGGTTGGAAATATTAGGCAGCAACGAAAATTCATGTGATTGATGTGAGCGAAAAAAATATTGTATTATGAGAAGGAACTCAACGAATAAGTAGGAGCCCAACTGCCGAAACGGAAGCAGTCGATTATTTCAAACACATTTTCTACATCACACTCACGATCGGCTGGAACACCAAATTGAGGAATTTGTCATGAAACTCTTTTTATGAGATAGAAAACAAAATTGTTTTTCTGAGAGTAGTTGACAGGAAAAAAATTGGAACATGCATAATTAGATAACGTGTGAGAACACAAAATTTTTGTTGAAGTACTGTTTCATTTTGGTTAATGCATGCCACTGGAAATTATTTATCTTAATGAAATTTTTTTTAATGAAACATGCTAACTTTACTAAAAAATTTACACTTTATTTTACTGCATGAAAAGAAAACATAACGTTAAATAACGTAACCACAACTTTTAAATAATTTTTATTTCATGATAATTAGAAAAGTATAAATGTCGATTATTATCAATGTAATTCAAAGAATAATAGCGCTTCATCTCATGCCGATAATTAATAACTGGTCCATCTTCCTATTACCACAAGTTAGTGATCTTTACATGCTTCTTATATGTTAGTATGAAAGCAGTACACTTGCAATATATACAAGTAGTTTGTTTTTCATTAGGGAATAAAATTTTCATTCAATGAATGCAAAAGCACTGCACTCAACAGCAGGCAGATAACTGAAGATCAAAACCTTTAATTGATGAGATCCACCTTGAGGATTTACAGTCCCAGAACGACAGTCTTTGTCCTCCACCACTAATACACCTTCTGATTTGGAATGATTGTCATTGTCATTCTGTGCAATTGTAGATGTTCTTTCATTATTAGTTGGCACATCTCCAACAGATTCATCATTACTTGCCACAATATTGTCTCGAGACTTTATTTCAAATGGTAGCATGATGTAATTGGTATGATCAGTAATAAAAATGGAATGATCTAAGACTTCAAATTTTAATTTCACTTTCTTTTGAGAAAATTTTGATGGAAGAAATAGATTGGACATCACGGGGTCAGTGTCGGATATTACTTTTAAGTCAGAAAGTAAAAACGATATCTTTGATTCACTAACTATGTTATTATCTTTCAGTAATTCGTAAGAATGACAAATTATCATTGGTTTGTTATTAGTCTTATTTAAAATACACGATGCAATTTCTAACCAGTCGTCATTAGTTTTCCGAATAGGAAGAAATTCATAATTTGAAATGGAGGACATAGAAAAAGTCAAACAACCACACTGTAAACACATTAATAATATTTCATCCTGAATGTTATCATACCATTCTTCAAAATGAAGACAAGTTTTAGGAACTAACTTAATTTGCCCAGTAATAGAAATACATTCATTGGGAGACTGGGCATTCACTAACAAGCTCATGGCCTTTTTAAGTAAATCTTCTCGCTCGGGACTAGTTACACCGAGGACGCAAAGTTTGTAACTCTGCAATTTTCCTTCAATTTCTTGAGAAATTTTTAAAATCTCACAAGAAAGAGGATGGTGGTAATTCTTGCCCCTGCTCAGCAGATGTGTCCAAAACACATCCTCCTCTTGGCTGAGCAGAGGCCTAATCAAGTTTTTTTGGTTCTGTTCAGGACCTTTGGATAAAAAATGCTCTTTATCATCTTTCCCTCCACCCGTTTTCTCAGGATCTTCTAATTTAGGCCGGTTCCTGTTATCAGAATTAACCTCTAAAAAAGACTTCTGATCAGAATCGGATTTTGGACTAGCATCTGGTGGTTTTGGGGGGACATTGTTGGAATGGCTTTTGCTGGACGTTTGGGAATGAGACCTACCAGCAGATTGTGGCCTAGGTGACGCGCTACGGTGGGCATCACCGACAGGGCTACTGATGCGAGCAACTTGAGCATAGGTCAGTTTTCGCGATTCTGGTGGACTGGCACAAAATGATTTAGTTTCAATTTCACTATGAGAAGATTCTGTTTGAGTAACATGCTGCTCACCTTTAGAATAAACTACTGTCCTTGAAACAGACGTGGATGAAACACGGGACTCAGAAAATTCTTTCAATCCCGAAGGTGAAGGAGAGGGGGTTCTCGTTTTTAAGTCAAAAAATTTTGGCGACGCACTTCGAACAAAATGGCTACCAAAAGGGCTTTTGGGAATTTTTATACTTAATTTCTTTTTGCCAAGGTCTGGTGATTCTGGCATTTCAACAATAGGTTCTGAAGACACTGTAAATGCTGAAGTTTTAAAAGACGATGCTTCAAGCTTTTCAGTAACGTTTTCCCCTCCATCTGAACTAGAAACTTCTTTTTGGTACGATGAAGTGACAAATCTATCATCAGGGCGTGAATCTCCATCTGGTGGGGAAGGTGATCGAGGTATAGGACTACTGCGTCCTGACAAAATATCAGCATATGATGGTTTCGAAAGAAAACCTGATGCCCATGATGTCCCATCTACGTTTTTAGATTCTTCAGTTTTGGAACTTTCCTCTTTAATTTCTTCAATAACAGGAGTTCTTATTTCCTGACCTTTTTGTTTTTTAGTAATAGTACTGGTTTTTTCCTCACGTGTGGAATGTTTTTCATGTGTTTTAATGTCTTCCTTATGTTCCTTCATTCTACGAGGTGGTGGTTTGGGAGATCTTGGGATAGTGTGCTCAGTAATCTTTTTTTCAATGACCAACTCCTTTTTAGTAGTAGTTTCATTAAGTTCAGTTGGAGTACTTGAAAAAGTCGGAGTAAAAGATTTTGGGTATGGACTACGCCTACCATGGGTTTTAACGGGACTATTTTGACCTGAAGCTATGGCAGCGTAACTTAATCCTAAATCTGTTGGAGAGGCTGGTGATTTGGTATAATGCCTTTCAATTAGTGTGGATGATTCTCGAGACATGGGGCGTCGTCTAGTATCGGGTGAATGTGGGGATTCAGGGGGTATGTATATTTTTGGTGGTGGAGGAAGAAATACTGACATTGGCAGAGGAACTATTTGTGCTCTAAATGGATCTTTATCTGGAGTCCTGGTTTGGTGAATATTCTTGATACGATCTTGGATTATATTGATTTGGTTGCTGTAGTTCTGAATCTGCTCTTTAAGTGCCTAAATTATATATAAAATGTAAGAGAAACATAATATATGAGAACCTACAGATGTTTAAAATTCGTATTGCATATAAAAAAATAAAGAAAATTAAAATAATTTATTTTAAGAAAAGAAATATGAATTAAAGTAAAGGTATCATACTTGCTGCAATTCTTTCAGTTTCTCCTTCTCTTCAACATTGATATTGGGACTAGTAGCTAGTTTTAGTTGGTGATCAGCTTGTGAAATTGCATGTTTTAGAGCTTGTCGATCTTGTTGGTACTGGTCTTCTTGTACAACACACAATTGCAGGGTTTCACATTGTTTTTCAACTTGCGAGTGTAAAGTTTCAAGTTCCTCTTGTACACTTTGCCCTCTGGTTAATATTTGATGCTGACAACCTATATGAGATCTTAAGTGAACCTGAAGTTTTTCAAGTGCCATTAAAACTTTAGTCTTCTGTACTGACATGTCAGACATCATTTTCTACAAAAAAGATCAGGAAACTCTTAGAATAAAGGGAAATTTAATGCTTTGCATAAAATGTAAAGAACATAAATCAAAAATTATACAATGATATATTTATTTTATTTACTCTTCTGTAAATGAATTTAGAACCTAAAAATTCATCAAAAGTAAAGGATGAATTAGAAAATAGGATTTTGGAAAACAAATATTTCTACAGATCATGAAGCTTTTGCTATTTAAATTTTAAAAACATCTATTCAATAAAAAATTGTTTCAATAACTTATTACAGTTAAAGAAATTAATAAATAACATTTAGCATTTAGCACATTTAATTAACTAGTACTGACAAAAGTGCTCTTATAAATATGGAAGGTAAATGTAGATAAAATAAAATGAACTGAGTGAAAGAAAATATCCAGTAACATATATTGTTACAGATAAAATTATGAAAGTTTTAAACAATTTTATAAGAATAGCTGTTGAGGTGGAAGACCTTTAATTCAGAAAAAAGTGAAAATATATTATAGATGACAATTTTAAGTCAATGCAATAAGAGATGAGATAATAAGCAATATCTAATAATAAATATTAACATTAAACTAAAAGAGAGTATGGAGGACAAAGAGGAAAAATCAATAACATATTAAGACAAAACGAAATGAAATACGAACATAAAAAAGAAAAAGAAAACTTCTTAAATAAAAAAATATTATCTCAACAGAAAAATAGATCTCTTTTATAGTTACATTTTGAATTCTTTTTAACATTATTTCTTTGAGAAACTACAGAATTTGATAAAAATCCAAAGAGCAATAAAATAAAAAATTCAGACTAAGATGCTTCTTAAAAAATTTTTGAAACTATTTTTGCATGTAACATAATGAGTTTTACTATAAAATTTACAAAAATAAATCCAGATATAAAAATACTTGAAAATTATAGTTACATGCTTAAAAGCAGAAAAAAGAAGTTGAATTCAAAATTTGCTGTGAAACTATATGATAATAAAAAAATGAAAGGAAGTTAAACCTCTCTGGTAGTAAGCTGATCCCTCAAACTTCGCTTCTTAAAGTGGGGCGATTCAAGGCTAGTCTTCGCTTTCTCGACCCATGATGCCACTTCTTTAATCTTCCTTTCACACTGCTCCCACTCTTCTACCATTTCTTGAAGCAGAGACAGCTGTTCTTGGAGTCGACTATCAGTGCTGCTCTCATCTTGCTCAATGTTATCCAGCATGTCAGCTAAGTCACCTGTGCTGCACACTTCACCAATCTTTTCAAAACGTTTTGTCATGTTTTTAAGATGTTGTTGAACTTGACTAGATTCTTTAGAGAAACCCTGGACAAAAATTTAATAATGTTGAAATATACTATATTTTGAATTAAATATGAGAACTAAGTATTTTTTAAAAAGTAAACATATGAATGCTTAATAGACTAAATATTAGATATATGTGAAATCTATAAGTCAAAGCGAGCATCTAGGTATCACCGAAGATTAAAGAATTACTTAACTACAGTATAAAGAGATATGTTTCCTACTTGGAGAAATTTTAGGAAAAACTGGACCACCTTTGTCTTCAATTGGAAGACAATTTTTAATAGTCAACTTAATTGAAGCTAGCAACATACTGCTAAAGTGCACAGGTCAATGTTTGTTAATAGCAAACTCTGAGGATAGGACTCGCAAGTTTCAGATTGAAATTATTTAGATATACAATGCTTTCACCATTAGGCCACAGTTGACATATACAAAAGAGGCGTTTTTTAGATTCATTAACAAAAAACAAAAAAAAACAAAAAACAACTTATGGTCATAGAAATTGCTTTCTTATTATCAAAGTTTAAGATTTTTATCATTTGTTTTTAAACTTAAGCTCTCATTTGTTCAAATATTTTGATTTATATTAAAAACTCCTTTAAAATGAAGAAAGACTTAAATTAAAGATAATAAACATACCTGCAAGTCAGACAGCTTTTGTTTGGCATCAGCTAATGACAGAATTTCAGTGTCCTGCGACAAATATGATTCGACTTTTCTTATCCAGGATTGTATGAAATTTTGTGATTCCAAAAACTGCCGAAGTGCATTCACTGCTTCTTTCAATTGAACTTCTCTTTCATAGAGCCATGACTCTACTTTACTCATCTGATCTTCAAGGGAACTTATGGAATTCTGAATTATCTGTTTTTCGGATGGGCTTCTAGTACTCTCAGAAATTAATAAACCATTTCTGCGAACAATGTCCAGTTTGGATTTTATTGGCACAACTTCTGATATTAAAACCTGTAAAAGAACAGAAGGGAATTAAGATAATATATTTCAATTAATGAAATTAATAATTAAAGAGTTAGTTTCAAGATAAAATTCAATTTATATTTGTGGTTTAATAAGGCACCAAAATTTTGCTGTAAAGCAGCATTTAATTTTACAAGGATAATGTTTGGTATGGTAGCTAAAAAGAAAACCCAGAAGAATATCTAATATAATATCTTCATGACAGAATCTCCAAATATTATGTGACTGTGAAATGATAATCTTGCAGTCTTGATGCCAAGTAAAAACTATACTGTGATGTTCTTTATAAGTTATTTAGTTTCAAGTAAGATTACAAGTAAACCTCTAGTATATTTAAACACATAACATATGCACTTAACCAATAAATCTGTGGGCAATTAAGGCAAATGATAAAAATTTTAAAACATATTAAAATTTATCTCATCTATTTTAATACAGTATTTGCATTATTAGATTATAAAAAATTGTGATTAGCCTTATATGACATAAAACCAGGCAGAATTGTTTAAAAAACAAAATAAATGACAAAATTTTTAGAAAAGGAATGAAAAGTAAACAATATTGCATTATTTTAACATATGGAATTTAAAATTTTTTAATATTATTAAAAATATAAACAGTATTAGACACTGAAAATGAAGTATTACAAAACTCATCCTGAATGAAGCAGGTTACTACTAATTTTTTATTTAGTAGGAATACATCATTTTCAACTTTATCATAAGCAAAAAATATACTTACATTTATATATTCCAGTGCAACTTCTGGTAAATTAGATTTATCTTGCAGCTGTTCTTGAGCTTTTTTCAGCCATGCAACTACATCATCTAAAGCTTCTGTATATTCTATTCTTATAGCTCTAGCTTTTTTGTATTCACGTTCTTTGTCTTCGAGAATAGTTGTTGTTGCTTCAGACAGAAGTTCCAAAGATGAAAGAGTTTTGGTAATTGAATCAGGAATTGTATAATCTTTTTTCTTGAAGTTATCTTTTGTTTTAGTTGTGATGGTTTTAACAGTTTCAGTAATAGTTGTCACTTCTTCTCGCACTTCCTAAAATGGAAAATATTTATGGGAAACATTTTAATCTGATTGAAATGAAAAAAATTAATGTAAATATCTAAATTTAAAACATTTGAAAAAATTCAAAAGAAATTTCAGTTGCTCGTACCCCCAGATAGCACACATTTAAAACACTTATAACATGAAGAATAATATTTACAAAAAGAGTTTAGGAAGTAGAGAAAAGTAGAGGAAATTTAAAAAGTAGGGTATTTTATATTGGTAAACAGCCTAATTATTAATAAATAATTAGTATTAATAACAATTCAGCAATTAATAAAACTGCTTCAAGAATATTTAAATGAAATACTACTAAAAAATAGAGAATTGTAAATTTTTTGAAAAAGATTATACACAATCTCAAATGCTAAACAGGTCATTAAGTTTACTATAAATAAATAAAAATAAAGCAAATTATTTCAATTAAATGAAACTTTTTAAAAATAAAATTGAAACACTGAAATCCTAATTTTTATTATAATTGCAATCTTTATCCAGTTGCAAAAATTCTGGGACCTCATCTAAGTTTGACAAATTTGTTCCAGATAAAAGAATGACAAAAATAGGAAAATAAAACAGATAATTATACCACCATTTAATAATAAACAAAAAATGTAATACATATATTTATTTGGAAAATATTAATAAATTATTACAAATCATGATTTTTCCTTAAATATTTTTGTTAATGAATGCAGACAATACTGTCAATATCTTTATTATAGAGCTCCATTAATAATGGAAATTAATAGTCATTAATAGCATGAATCCTGACCATATCTGTGGTCAGGATTCATAGTCTAAGAAAGTCAATGTAAGAACATTCACTTGTATACTAATATTATTCACTATTATGAATTTTATATACATTCAATTGTACGATTACAGCAACAAAACATCATTAAATAGTTGAAGTTATATATTAAATCATATCGATATCTATTATCAAATGAGTTGTTAAAACAAATACTCAATGAGACAGCAATAAATCCAAAATTGGATGTTACATTTAAATAAACTTTATAAATTAACGTAAATGGTGAAGAAATTGTTGTTGGAATTGTATAAAATTTTTCAAAAAGTGGGTTGATAATCAATAATATAATCACAGTTAATATAAAAAAGTTATTATGTTTTCTTATATCAAGTTGTATATATTTTTAATTTCTTAGAAAAATGGATTATTAAAGTCATTATTTCTAGAAAATCAAGTTTTAAGGTGTAAAATATTGTTTAAAAATATTAAACTTAAAAGTTGATAAATGCATGAATTTTTTTAGTACAAATTTATCATCATTCACATTGAAGGTTAAAATATTTCCCTTATTTATACTTGCTTTTTACTACATTAATGAAATTTTGGTTAGCAAAAATATATTCAGATTAGTAACTAATTCAGAAGAGTAACAAAATGTTCAAAATCAATCTTTCCTCTTTTTTTTTTTCTTCTTCTTTTTTCTCGAAGCTAAAGGAAGTTTCAAAACTATTTACAGTAGAGAAATATACTTACTGTCATAGTCTGATCAACAGTGTCCAGATCATCAATATAGCAATCAATCAGCTTAATCTTTTCTTCTATTGTATGAATTTTTTCCTGAATTACAGTCACTTGTTCTTCCAAATCCTTCATGGCTTTATTTTCTTCGTGAACTTGTTTCAGTTTGCTTTCAATGTCACAAATTAACCTGATGAAAATTAAGCAAATAAATATATTCCAAGTTCAATTAATGATATAGAAAATCAGGCACTGAAAACAACAAATTAAAAATAATAAAAAAGCAATTTTTTAAGGGGAAAATGACAAATATATCTGCTTTTAAATATTTGGCCGATTCATTACTTGATTTTAAATTTAATTATGTAAAAAAATACACAATTAAATGAAAAATTAAAATTAATTAATTAATATTAAATTTTGTCTTAGACAGTTAAACAACAAACCAAAAAAAAAAGTCAAGTGGGAAATGCAATTGAAACATATAATTAAAATTTTAAAAATTCAATTAAGTTAATGAATGATTAGTTTTAAATACATTTAAAATTATGTCATTAAAATTAGAAATAAATTATTCATAATTTTAAAAAAAAAACCGAGTTAACTTACTTTTGATGTCTCTTGCGAACATCTTGCAAGTGGGTCTTGATTTGTTTTTGAGCTTCAGAACCATTCGGGATACTGTTCAAGTAAGCCAAAACACCGGCCGACAGCGACGTGAGATTGTCAATAACACTCCCTACTTGCTTCACCTCTTCCAACAAGTTCTGCAATGTAGCAAAACATGCCGTTCAAAAATAACAGTTACGTAATGACCACTTAACACAATTAACCAATCACAAAAGAACGTGGGCGGGCACAGCATTCTGGACGCGAGAGATGGCTTTGATACTGAAACCAAAACAGGCACTCTAAAGGGGAACGTTTACAAAATAATTTTCACACACTGTAAATAATAACAAAATTGCGATTTGTTATTTGGCGATAATATCGCTATCCAAAACACTAATCGCGATTGTACCCTCAGAATATTAAATTTTTTTTTCACTTAATTATCAAAGATGGGGCAATAGAATTGAAATGATATTGACGTCTCCATTTATATATATATCTGTGAATACTTCGCCAGAAAATAAAATACTGATACTGGCAATCAACATTTATTTTAAAGAATATATTATCAATTCCACAGTTTATTATGAATAATTAACGTAGCTCTAAAGTAAATAAAAAATAGCATATAAGAAAAATGATAATGTATTATAATTTTAATTTGGTTTCTCATCATTCTAACAAACAATATACTAAATAAAACCGAAACGTATCACTTTAATACATAAATTTCCTACATTTCTTAAATCACTGATAATATTTGGTGTCATTTGTTGATATACATAGTTCAAAGAACATATTTACATCATTTTAAAGCTCGTACAACAATAATTAAAAAAAAGTAATTCGACGAAGCTTATTAAATTTGCAAAATTATGAAATAAAAACTATATAAGATAATTCCTAAAAAATAATTTTTAGTATACATAAAAAAAAAAAAAATGAAATCCGGCGAAGAAACAAAATTATAAAAGAAAAAAAATCAATATAAAATAGTTCCTAAAAAATAATTTTAGCAAACATTTTTAAAAATAGACCATTCGCCCCTCTTCACTAATGCATTCATTAAGAGAAACAGAATTCATCTTAGGAATTCCAAGAGCAAAATACAAAACGGAAAAATCACCAAAATGCGGAACTTTTTTTATTGTTTCTTCACAAAGAATTCTTTTACCTTGCCCTTCTAATTCTCGAATTACATTTTTACAGACGAAACTAATATGACGCACACATCCGACGTGCCACTTGAGGAAATGAAACAAAAGCGTGTGACATTGAAGACCTGAACCTGGAAGTCCAACTGAATGGAAGTTCCTGTAATAAGAGTTTTTTTTTTTTTCCCCTCATCAATGAGAACTGATGACACGATGCATTCTAGAATCGTTTGGTAATAAAAAATTAAATTATGATGCTAAATTTATAGCCTTATTTATATTATGAAATGTTGCTAATTCGAAATTGATTATAAAAATTCTATTTATCTCAAAAAATTCTGAACAAAATTTTTATTTATCTAAGATATAATCTAAAAAAATGGGTCTTAAATAAATATATTAAGGCAACTATTACACTAAGAATGGCAATAAATATTCAATTTTAATGTTTAAAAATTTTAATAAATAATATATAATTAATAAACAAACAAATTATAATATATAAAACAATTATGATTGAAAATTTTAATAATTTCAAGGATCAAATAAAAAAATAAAGAATTTTAACTAAGAAACAATTAATAATTGCATTACATATATCGAAATAAGCAGTACAACTAGTATCTAGAATACTCAATGATTTAAAAACAATGAGAATTTTTAACTTTTAAATGGAAACTTGTTTTTCGAACTGAATACATTATATAATATTCTTAAAAATTAACTTTTTATTTCATTAGTAACATATTCATTTGCACTGCAATTTTGTAAATTATATTTGATGAAAAAAATTCATATCAAATGCCGAGAAAATACAGATTTTTCTAACAATATTTTCCAAGCGAATGCAAAATGTTTTTAGAACATTACAGAAGAGGCATATTTCTAAAGAATTATTTTTAAATACAATTTTCCTGCGTTTTTCCGGTTACATGAAGAACTCTACTGACCATATTCTTCCAAACTCTGGTATTAAAAATTTTTTCTTAAAAATTCCTATGACGAAATTTTTAAATTTCAAACTTTATGCAAATTAATCGACTTCTTCTCTACATATACAAAAATATAACAGCGAATGAATAGCTGGTCAATAATACTTCGTTGGCAGTTCAATTCAATTACTTTTGAAAACAAAATAAAACAAAACACGATTAATCAACAAATTACGTCATAAAGACATATTTAGGAAACGTGATTATATAAATAATTTACTCTGGCTTGTTTTAAGCAATTATGTTTTAAAATCCAAAAATCTTGGAAAATTTTTTCTCATTGGTTATACAGAATTAGCGATAAATTCATATGTATTGCCATTTAATTTTCGATAGAATCACCGAGGGCTTTATTTTCATATTTCTGCTTATATTTCATAATATGTATATTTGTATATTCTCTACTTATTCAATATGCATAATTTATTTTATTATTATGATATTTATTATTATGATTTAGATTTTCCCATTAATGCTCGCATCAGATTAGATTTTACTCACGAATTTTATTCCGAATATCAAAGTGCACTTTACGATTGATTTGTTACATTAAGTAATGTTTGGAAACTTAACAATTGATATTTTGGGAAAACCTCTCGAAATTTTGAACTTCGCTCAGGTGACAAGAACGATACCAGAACAGAATCCTATTTTCAAACTTTTCACACCTAAACAGCGGATGAAAGTACGCCCCCAACATGCCTAAATTCAGTGTGCCTTAATACGAAACGAGACTCTGCCACAAAGCCGGCCATCTGGGAGGTGCGGTGGATGCTATGCACCGAGTCTGAACGGTAATAGCGGGAAGGAACAAAGAGAGGACGAAATTTAACTGGAAAAATCGAGGGTTTTGGAAATATACGAAGTTTACGGATAAATATTACAGTTTATTGCAAGTGCGCATTATAATAGAAGCATAAAATACAGTCATTTACATCATCCACTAAATTAAATTGCATATATTGCTTTAATAATTCATACTTAAAATGTTTAATATTGTAAAATTTAATCATGTCCAAGCCAAGGAAGTATCCCTCTGGGTGTCATGACTCCGTTTCAAAAAAGAAAATTAGCAGAAAAGAAAAAAAAGAAGAAAAGCTATATTTCAAAAAGGAATGAGTAGATCTGTTTTCTTGTCAACAAAGTAATTCTGGTAATGAAATTGCTTTGACTTCGACGTTACAATTCAAGCTTCAACTGAAGAAAGAAAGTTTGGCCCTAACTACACAATCTTGCAGTGAGTGTAGAAAGTGAAAATCTTTGAAGAACCATATTTTATACAAATATGATTGAATCAGAAAATAATGACGAAAATGTCAATAACAAATATGATCAAGAGAGTATAAATGATCTTAGTTTATGGCCAAGCATTATGAATGATAAATTTAAAATATTTTATGTTAAAAATAGACCTGTCAACACACAGGAGTTTTTGCTAAGAATGCTAAGGTAGATCATTTTCCACTACTTACTAATTTTTTAAAAAAGTGCCGATTGATGAAAAGCAATTTCGCAGCTGACTGATTTATTCAAAAACGTAAGACTCGGTATTTTGTTTTATCTGTATACTATTTTCCAGAGGAAATGAAAAATCTACATGATTTATAGTTGTTTATAATTGGAGAAGGCTATCAACTGTAATTCAAGATCATGAGCGTTCTATCTGTCACTTAATTCATTTATTGCTTGGAAAGAGTAGCTGAAATGACTAAATTTATGTTCGACTATTAATAAACGACACTCATTGGGAAGCCAAAATAGATACGATTAAAGCAGTGTATATACAGTTCAAACTTGTAATGCCTGAGAAGAACTTATTGATACAAATAATAATATAGCGATATTCGGAGCTAAAAATCTATTGGATTCAATACAAAAAATGACATTTATTTTATAAATAAAATGTAAACATTTTATGTTTATATTTATTTTATGTTCAAGTAAAAACCATTGTTTTCGATCTGCGCTTTTAATTTAGTCAATAAATTTAAAACTGAAATCCAAAATTTAAGAACAAAATTTAACTCATTTTCAGACGAAGCAAAAGCGATAGCACGTAATCTTTCAGAACATTTTTCTGAAAAACGAATTCGAAAAAGAGAAAAATTATATTTCTAAACAGTGGAAGATGAAATTATAAAAAGGCCGATTGTGGAATTTAGATGTTATTTTTCAACTCTGTAACCGATACTGTTATTATACAGATAAAAGGTAAATTTAAAAGTATTTCAAATCAGTCACTGATATAAAAACTTTAGAAAGATATGGATTTGAAAAAAGTTCCCAAATCTTTGTAACGTTTTATAATAACGATGGAGATGAAAACCTAATCAAATAATTGCTTTGCTACGGGATTTGAATTTGAATGAAAGGGACGTAAATAATGCTCTACATATATTGCAATACATATTAACTAATAATTATAATGATTTATTTCTAAATGTATTAAAACTTTTCTATACATTGCCAGTTTCTATAATAAATGCTGAGCGCTTTATCAGCAAATTAAAATTAATAAAGAATTGTCTTCGGTCAAGCAAGTGTGGATAACGCTTACATGCATTTGCTATACTAAGCATCAAAAAAGAAATTGCAAAAAATTGTAATTTTCCTGAAATAGTTAATAGCATCACGCATTAAATAAATATGCAGTAATAATTTGTGTTCGTTCTTGTATATTTTTCGACTTTTCAAAAAATGTAGGGCCTTAATTGGTTTCTTGCACCCGGGCCCCATCATAGAGAAGGCCGGCTCTGCTCTGCCACAGACATTCCGATCTTATAGAATCTTTAAATATAAACCAACTAATATGCAAGCATTTACACATATTGCTTTCTCGTATGCGTAGTATAGAGAAAGTATAGTGATCGTCAAAAAAGTTGGACTCGAGATTTTGTCGAATCTCCACGTTTCAGACTTCCCTGAAAAACACATTCCCTGAAAAACATGTCCATCTGTCTCTCTGTCTGTGACAAAGATAATTCAAAAACGCTGTGAGCTAGATGGTTGAAATTTTGTATACGGATTTTATACCAAATTTGTAGATTTCGAACAAATTTTGAGCCAAATCCAATTGCAGGTTGATTGTCTGTCGATCTGTACTTTCAAAAACATGTTAACGCGATAATTCAAAAACTTAATAATTTAAATATATCAAATTTGATAAGGGATTTTGCGACTACAAGTGTAGTTTTGTGACATATTTTTACTTCAATCAGTTGGGAAACACGCGTCTAAAACACACAATATTAACGATAATATTTCTGATAATATTAAAGGCACGATTAATCACCAAGCAATGACATAGATTTAGTAAAAATGCTAAATTCAAGCCAAAATTAATATTTCGTAACTATTGTGAGCTAATGCCATGTAAGGCGTTCTCTGGAATGATAAGTTTATTAGAGAATATGCGAGAAAGTTTTTGAAAGACCACTTCCGCTGTTTTTTAATCAAGATTTATTTCATATATTTTAAATACATATTGATATATATAAGATTTTTATAACAGCAAAATCGACGATTAATCAACTAAACTGTTTGCATTCAAACACGAAATAATAAAAGATATTATATCTAAGTATGAATTAAAAAAGATAGTAAATTCAAATATAATAAATATGCGAATGTTTTATACTTTTTTCAAATAAAATCGGAAGAATGACAGGGGAAAATATTTGAACTTTTAAGATCACACGAAATAAATGAATGACCCGCAAATCCTAAAGCAAGTTTCAGTTTAAATAGAGCTGATCTAACATTATTTTCTATATTTAGGTAGCATTATTGAAAAAAGGTTGGCTTCCAAAAGTTGGCGAACAAATGCAAGTAATAAAAGCCACTGACATCAGAAATGCAATTTGTTATTATGAAAGACACGCGCTTTTGCGAAATCTGACAAAGTTTATAGGAGTATATTCACGGCCAAAAGGCCAAGGTCTGTAATCGTAAAAGGAGCTAGCTTTAAACGAAGGGAGGGAGGAAAGGATCTAACAGAAGACAAGATTGGCAGAAGAGGGTGAACGGGGAGCAATAAACTAGTTAAAAATGAGAAGACAAACTGGAATTCCTTGATTTTGTTTCATTGCGATAAGAACTATTCCTTGATCCATCACCTCTTGATTGCTTTTACCTTTTAAGTCGATGTTGACATGGCAGATCAAATAGCAAACGGAATTTCTTTCTTGGTTTTATATAAAAGGCGTTAAGCTTTTTATGTCGTGAAAAAAGGTAGAATTGTGGTGTGGCATCACTTGCCCACTTTCTAAGTGAATTTCTTCATTAAATTTTTTATGGTATTAATATTTATAATGATTAAAATTTCGGCAGAAAGCATTTTTAACATCTTAAAAACAATCATTTTAAACAACATTTTTAGCATCTTAAAAAAAATTAAAGTGCTAAAAGTAATGAAGCACCGTTTTTGAAATTCATGCTCAATTTCGATGATTTTCTAGTCTTTTCTAGTTGTGATGAAATTGTGTTTGAAATTTAAAACATTAAAATAGATTTCTGAAAAAAAAAATTGATGCAGGGGAAATCTTTCGGATCCATTAAGTGCAATTAAAATAATGTCAAACTTCTTAAATACTTTAAAAAAAATAATTATTAAAATCAGTTTGTTCGCATATCTGGTAAATCGGAGATTTTTTTAGATACATTCTCATTTTAAAAATTTTGTTAAAAGAAAAAGTCATCGTAACCTAATTCGTGATCCTACTCGTACATTTATCCAATAAAAAATTTACTGAGATATTTTAATTAGTGATGCAATAAAGGAATTTCATGTAATGCTGTTAAATAATAAATTATAGGACAAAATTCAGAAGTTATGAAAGGAGGAAACAGACATTAAATAAATAAATAAATAAATGTAAGCAGATGATCGAAGTACAAAACAAAGTTGTCTGATTGTGAGGCTCGATTCCCCACATTTCCACATTTTAACCAGAGGGTGAGGAGCAGAATATGCTGTTTTAGCCCTGTAAAAGTGATCTTAAAGTGACCTAGTTTTGTGACTTGAAATTTGTATGGGTACACGACAAAAGTGGGAGTTTAATAATGGAAAATAAAAGACTAGAAAAAAAAAAGAGTAACAAAATAACATCTTAACTAACAAGAAATTTAAAGTAATATAGTTATTTGACAAACGTTAATAAAATTATCACGTTTAAAAAAATGTTTTTACCCATTTTTGGTGTAGTAATGCAAGCATTAAAAGAACGAAATATTGGAAAATTTTTTATAACCCCCAAAATTCTTATTCGCGGTCACGAACGACGAAACGTTCTGAGGCAGAAAATCATTCACATTGGAAAAATATTGATCTTACTTCTATAATAAAACAATTTTAACGATACAATGATGATGTACAATGTGATTTGAATTTTAAAATAAAAAGGCAGAAAAGTGTAGTTTTTGCAATTAAATGACAATGGGTTATAAAGTTTAACATGAAAAACAAACAAACATGTAATTTATTAATCATATGTTTTTGGAAAAAAAAAAGAAAACAATTAAAGTAATTGAAAATATTTAAGGAAAGATATTGGAATCATGGATTTGGGAATGGAGAAATGAAACTAAAGAACCGAAGTTAGTTATTAGTATGTCGGAGTGACAGGAATGAATGCTAAGCTGATTCAGTAGTGTAATGACCACCTGTCATTTCATGTTATTTACTTGCAAATAAAGGATGGAACATTGCCAAGAATTCTGCACTGTAATTTAAATAAGCTTACTGAACAAATATATTGAAGTAACCTATGAATAAATTATAAATTGCTCGAATTGTTTTAAAAAATGTAAAAATTAAGACAAAATAAATTAAATTAATTTATTGTATAACTTTGGAAGCAGAATTTATTAATTTTTTCTTCTTTTTTTTAAAAAATCGTACGAATTGATTTCCAACACTAAAGCATATTTTTAGAATCGAATACTGGAACAAATGGTATATATTTCCATGCTGATTATATATATATATCTTATAAATCCCGTTTATTATAAATTTTTCATTTGCAAAACATTTAACCCACTACTCTAATTTTTACAGAACTAGAGAAGAAAATATTGAATGATTTTTAAGAAAATTTTTCGATCAAATGCGACACAATGGAGCTTGGCTAATCAAAAGTTTTTAATTTGAAATTTTCAGTAAATGCAAATGTTTTTCTTTGATTACTTGAATTTTCTATGGTTAAATATCATTAATAATTCGAATTTATTTTGGTTAATTTCAGCCAAAACAATTGGTTAGTTCGTAAAAGATTATTCTTTATTTTTAAATAGATTTCCTTAAGTTAAGTGCAACGTGTGATTTCATTAGTTAAAACATGAGTGACAGAAACAATAATTTTTCAAGGTCCTTCATTTATTGTTGTATAATATATTCAATAAAATACAGAAAAAAAACCTAAGATAAAAATTTTTTGCCTTTTAAAAAAAAATGAATATTTTTTTAGATGGCAATTATTTTATTTATTTTAAATTTCACTCAAAAAATGTTGTATTCATTTTTGAGTAAAATTTATAGCTTGTAAAATAATACAGATTGTTTATAAGAAATTATTTATTACAATTATAACTTTAAAATTATTAAAATTCTTTAAAATTATTACTATTTACAAAGAACATCTTTTACCCATTTATTAAATATACATTATTTATCGAAATTGCCCAGAAAAAGTCTATAATTATTGCCATTTTTAGATTTAAGAAAAATTGTTGTTTCCTTTTTTAATACGTTTTCAGACGCAATTTTACTTTCAAGGCCCTTAATTTATTGCTGTACAATATATTCAATAAAAATCAGAAAAAAATATGCAGTTTTCGTCTCTTTTTTTTAAAATTTGAATACTTTTCAGCTGTCAATCATTCTATTAATTTTAAATTTCACACAAAAATTATAATATTCACAGATGAATATAGCTTGTTAATTTGAAATTACTTATTTACTATAGTTATTACTTTAAAATTCTTTAAAATTCTTATTATTTACGAAGAATATCTTTTGTTTATTTATTAATTATGCATTATTTATCAAAATTGCAATAAAAATCAATATTTATTGCCATTTTTAGTCCTCTTGCACGTTTCCAAAAGCAGTTTTGCTTCATTCCAATGAATGGATACATCGAAATTTTATTATATTCCTGCCGACTTCGAGGTATACACGCTCTACAGTACCCATTCTGCGGCCTACGCATTTCAGGTAGGCGGATAAAATGGTTAAAAAAAAATCCATTCATACACTGAATTTAACCGGAAGGGCAAGACCTCCACTGACAGATTACAGTTTTTCGGGCACCATTTTTTATAGGTATTTCGAAAGCTTTTAAAAAACTCTGAACTTGCTTAAAAACTGATAAATCTTGCTTCATGCATCCTTTCTTTTGACGCTACACTATAGGTTATTGATATATTACCAATTGTAGCATTCTTGGCAGCTCTTAATTACCTTTTTTTCTCATTTTATTTGAACTAACTACGGAAATCTTCACGATGTAATTGGTGAAGACGGGATTATGTATCATTTACATAGGAAATTTCAAATAAAACATATACATTAGATTTTTAACCAGTTAACTGTTTTTACCGAGTATACACGTCATGGAAAAAGTACAACATTTTGCGTTATGGCGAGTTTATTTAATGGTATTCATTATAGTTATATAATAATTGTTTAATTATTATATATATGTGTGTGTGTGTGTGTGTGTTTGTATGTGTTTATGACGATTTAGATACGAATTTTCCGAAGAGGGCGAAACAATTAACTGGTTAATATAGGATAGGTTACTATCTCGGGAGATATCGGACTAGCAAACAGCCTGATTTATGGAGATTAAAAACGCATTGAAACAGAATTTGTTTATTACGCAAAATTTAGCAAAACATATAAAATTATACAGGAAACTGTACAAAACATAATAAATATTATAGAATATAATTCAAAATCTGCAGTATTCTTTATTTCTCACCAAGTTCAAAATTTGAATGCATTATTTCCCATTTCACTATTCTCGATCATTCTTTTGAAAATGCTGGATTATAAGTTAGATCGGAATGATACTTTGCCAAATTATTAAGACAGTACAACTTATCTACGGCATACAGGAGCAGTTCATCTTCAATTTTTATTTTACAAATAACACCCAGATTAAATTTAGGAACAATTAAATGCCGCCAAACATTCTAAAAGCTATATAATCGATCTTGATATTTCTTTATCTACCAATTAAATACTAAATTAATAAATACAAGCTTTTGATTACAAAAATATAATCACCATTCATGCATGGTTAAATTAAAATTTCGTACACAGCCAAGAATGTTGCGCTCAAAGAATAAATATTTAAGAATAAAGGAAGAAAACTTTACCTTTAAACTATCTTCGTTGATAGTTTGTGACGCCATTATATCCTCCAATCTTCTTTCACAAGTCAATAGCGATGACTGAATATTTTTGTCTACCTCGGAATATACCTCCCATTGATTCAGAATATCAGTCAAAGCAGAAATTTGACTCTCCAAAGAACACAAATGATCTTGCCACTGACTATTGACACTGGACAGTTTATGATTGATGACATCGGCTGAAGCCATATGAGCCTTTCGATTCAAGGATCGCGCTTTTTCGTTCAATTCATTGATCAAAGTTTGATTTTTCTGCATTTCTTTGATGAGATTGGACAGCTTTTTAATCGATGTATTCAGACCCGAGATGGAAACAGGTTTTTCTGCCGGAATAGGGGCTTTGATGAGGTTCGAAACTTTTTCAAAAAGTTCTCTGTACTCCTTCCATAAAATGCAATCTATCTCTACTTCAGTGATGACTTTGTCAGCCGAGTTCACAACCCTGAAAAGTGTTTGCTTCAGAGACTCAATTTCTGCTTCCAAGAGAGAAACTTGGTCGTCCAGCAGAGTTGAATGGATTTGAGAACCCAATTTCTGAATTTCAGACAGTTGGTTTTCATAAGTGCTTATGTCGGAAAAGTATTTCTGCAATTAAAATATAAATATAACTTAATATTAATTTAACATTAAAATATAGAAACAGCAATGTTAAAAAAATTATTGAACTTTTAAAAACAAAGCTCAAAAAAAAAAAAAAAAAAAAAAAACCGCCTCTCAAATGAAGTCAAAAAGTGAATATTAATGAGTAATACTTAAATGTTGCAATATATTATATTATATAATAAACATATTTCTGTAATGATCTGTTTACATATTTCTGTAAACAGATTTCTGTATTTCTGTAAGATTTGGCGGAAATAAAAATCATTTGTTCGCAATTAAAAAAAAAAATACCACGCAAAGCAATCCACGCAAAAAAAAAAAAAAAAAAAAATCTAGTTTAACAACGCCGTTTAATCATGAATATAATAAAAATACAGGTATTTTTGACTTTTTAAATTGTTAACATATAATATTGTTTTTACATTTTCATATACGATCTATTAGGGTTCCCATAAGTTTCTTTCCTATTTCTAGTATGAAATGAATACACAATATTTACTGTTTAAGATATTATTTATTTGGTTTTATAAAAACCCTTTTGCTCTATTACATTTTTTTATCTCTCAGAAAGCCTCACTATGCCATCTTTTCAAAATTGTTGTGCTTTGGACAAGAAATAATCCTCGAGGTACGCTTTTATTTCACTGATGAATTTAAAGTGCTTACCGCGAAGAGAGTTTTTTAAGGACAGAAAGAAGTAATAATCAGTTGGAGCGAGATCTGGAAAATATGCAGGACGTGGTAAAACATCCCAATCAAACTGTGAAAGCTTTTCTCTTAAGACTAATGCAATATGTGGTCTCGCGTTGTCGTGATGAAAAACAACGCCTCGTCGGTTCATTAATTCTGTCCGTTTTTTTTATCTTTTTTTTTGGCAGCTTTTAATTGATCCAGTTGATGGCAGTATTTCGTAGAATTTATTGTTTCACCTTGAGGAAGGAGCTCGTAGAAAATTACACATTTCCAATCCCACCAAATGGACAAAAGATCTTTTTTTGGAATGAAGTCACGGCTTTGCGACAGTTTAGAGCTCTGGGACGACTGAAACGGATGACATAGAAGGATAATAGATAAGCCTGCATGTTTGTAGAAGCAGAGCCAGATAAGGCCATTCATAACTAGATGAGAAAGAAACTTTTGGGTCACCCTAATATAAAGAAAATATTGTAATCTTCATAAGTTCAGATTTTGTATTTTAAAGGGAAAAATTACACATGAAAAGAATTTTGAACATTAATTTTTTCGAAGTTCTAATAAGTAACTAGAAAGATGTAAACACTCATAATATTTTCTTATTTTATATATGAAACAACAATGTCGCCATTGACCACGAAATAAATAAGTGCATAGCAAAGCCTAGATAAAAAGCTTCCAAATACGAAATATTGAAACTCAGTATTGAAATTTTGATCCCTCTTTATCATGATATTGAAAATAATTTAACAATTAATAATTCTGTTACCCGTATGGCACGGTTGTATTCCAAATCATTCACAGCTAACTATGAAAAGAATATCAAATGATTTTTGACTCAAAATGTGACCATGAAATCTACTCTAGTTTACAAGAATATATGCATGATGGGAAATCATATTACGAGGAAGCAATTAGGGACAATTTCGCAGCATAATTAATTCTGCTAAATAAGGCTTGTTCATACAAAAGAATAAAGTGAAGGTCGCTAGATGAATAATTAAATTATTAAAAACAGTTAAAAGGCTAGACAGTTGCGGTTAAGAAATATTTACGTCTGTCACGTAACATAGAACAAAAGCAGAAATGTGTTTAAAACTAATTATATTCAAATTTAATTCAAATTCATTTTAAATCCTTTAAATAAATAATTAACAATATTTCTAAGAAATAGGCACTAAAGTAACAAGGGATACACCATTTCATTCATTGACATTCAGATATTAAATTATACACGATTTTCCATTCTAATAGTGGACCTAAGCTAAATTTTAACTGTTAGAGACCAGTATAAAATGAAGAGTGAAAAAATATGCTAAGTGACCAGAAATTTGATGATCAAGGGCCAAGGGGGAGGTATAGATGATCAGAGTACCCATCTTAGGAAACGTCATTTGAACACAACTTTAGTTTTTAATTGTCCCTTTTTTAGAAAAAAAATCTGATGAAAGGGAACGAAAACAATACCATGCCGCAGTTTACATTGATGGTGAATAGGTGCGAAAAAGAAATCATACTCTAACTCTGGCGTCACTTACCTCTTCAACGCCACAGTAATTACATAAAAATAATTTATGTAGTTTGAGCCAATAATTGTGATAATGATAAAATTACGATAATGAATCGTATATCTCATTCATCCTAATAGACATATTTAGTAAAATATTTTTTATCGATTAACATTTTAAGTTAAAAAATCTTTATTTTACTGCTATAGAACTAAAAGAATTAAAAAAGCTTGGAATTTCATTATTTTATACTAATCAAGAATAGCCTTGAAGAAGAATCGTGTGCTGATGAGTGGGTCTTCTTCGAGGTGGACATTAATATGATCCATATCAAAAACCCCTCATGTCTTGATTTGTTTTTGTCGCTCAGTAAGAACATTCTAAAATATTCTGCCAAGAACATTTTACTAAACACGCCCGGGAAACCGTTTAGAAATTCAGGCAATTAAATTAATTTATTTCAGAAGTGTATTGAAATAAATTAAAATGACTAATTAATATATGCATTTATTGACTTAAACCATATAAAAAATATAGTATTATGCTAACTAGAATTATATATCTCTAATGGTTGAAAATTAACTATTGACTACGATGAAAGAGAATACACTGTATTTTAAAAGCATTCACATTCTTCTCATTTTCACAGTTTTAATATTCAATTTGCACTCTGCAGATTTCTGATATAATTTAAAAAATAATAATGATACATTGTATTTTACCTGCAATTCTGCGTAAGTAGAATCAATACTTTGGAAGTCAACACCATTGGATGAGACATCAAGCATTTTTTCTGCACCTTCCAACCAAGTATTAAGACTATCAGATATCTTCTCGAACTCTTTTCGAACTTCATAGGCAGACTTCAGATACTGGAGTTGTTCATCCATAGCCAGGACAAGTGTTTGTTGAAATAAGTTGCACTCTTCAACTTGTTCCATAAATGATCCTGGAAGACTTTCCGTCTGAAGTTCCGCATCGATTTGGTTAGTAAGCACCGATGCTTCACTGAGCCATTTCTTTAAGTCTGATGCTAAGTCCTGAAAAATTTGAACAAATATTTAACGCAGTTATGATAGTCGGCGATCACTATCGTCTTTTATAATTCGTAGAGTATTCAGAAGCGTCAAATCCTATTAGCACAAGATTACCTATAATACTGAAATAATATTTTCACTATATTGTACGATATGTTAGGCAGATTAAACAACTGCCTACGCCTGATGGGATAAAATAGGCTGCAGGCAGATCGATGAAAATTTTTATTAGCCTAGTTATCAAATAAATTCGTAAAAAAAAATCTGTGAATTTTAAAATATCTTTATATAAAATTGAAAATTCGTTTATTTGAATCTTATCCCATCCAACATCCCTTTGGCAGATTCAAATGGAATTTTGAAAACTTTTTTTTTTCCTTTGCTTCTAAAAAGAACTATTGCTATATGAAAAAGTATCTATGATTCTGTGTAGAGGGTGTAATGGGGATTGAAGAATTTTTAGCGTTCCTCGCAATAATTTCGGAACAAAGTACCTCAAAAACATTTTTATTGCATCTTAAAATACAGAAAATTAATTTTATAGTATCATTAATTTTATTGCCATACTCTGATTTTTTAAAACAATTTTTCAAAGTTAACTTAAGTATAATTATTCTTAATTCCATTTTTTTGTCAAAATATGAAACATATTTCACTGCTTACTTCATATATATCATTCGCACAGTTTGGTCATGTTAAAAAGTAAAAGCAAAGATTTTAATATGTAATTCACTAAGCTATCGAAATATTCATATTACATAAAAAGCTCAAAGGATCGTAAACTTAATGTTTAATGAATGTAAGAAAATGATATATCTCTTTAGGAAACCTTTCTTCATAAAATTTGTAGTACATACCTTATGCTTACGTATTTCTTTCTGGACATCTTTAGATGGAAGCTTCAGCAGTGGTTGAGACTGCATGACAGAAAGTCCACTTCTTAACTCCCCGAGGACATGATCCATCTCCTGCATATATTTCTTTTGCTCCGCTATTAGATTCTCATGTTGAGTTTTTTCTTTATTTACGGCTTTTTTCAGTTCATTCAGTTTGCTCCTCAGCCTCTGAAGTTCTTCCATTATTTTATTGCAATCATTAGCTGTTCCCTCTTTTGCAATCTGTTCGCCTTTATCGCTGGCTTTGGTAAATGTAGCTTCACACTGAGTAACGTCATCAAGTATGCTTTGATATTTGACAAGTTTCTTATCAGATGGAATATTTTCTTCATTTACAGTGGTTAGATTTTCATTACAAGTATAGACAGTTTCATTTATTTCTTTCACAAGAGTATGGTACTGATCTCGGATGGACAAAGACTGTTTGGCTTTTGCAAACTTATCTTGAACCTGCTGGATGACTCCACTATACTTTTCAAGCAAGTTGTTATACATGTTAAGGAAACTGGAAAGAGGTTTAATGCCTTGGAGCCGTTCGTTGAGATCTAGGAGGCGATGAAGAATTTTTTCATAGCTCTCGACTACGAATTCTGCATCAGCTGTAAAAGGACCAAGTGGTTTGCTGAGATGCTGGATTTCTTCTTTTATTTCTTCAAGCTTTCTACTGCTTTCCTCAAGTTGCCATTTTTGTTCTTTCTGTTGTACCATGGCTTCATCCAGTAGTTGTAATTTTTCATTCAAAGCATCCTCTATTCGATGAAGACGCTCTTTCAATGTTCTTAGTTCATTCTCCAATTGCATTTTGTTGCTGCTTTTCATTTTTGGCAAAATTTTATCAGATGCAGTTTGAAGTTTCATCAGTTCTTCAAAAATCTTTTTGCTTTCATCTGTTAGCTGTTTATAAGTAGATTTTTGTTCTTCAATAACTTCAATGGATGCATCCAGTCGCAAAGTTGTTGATAAAATTGATTCGGCTTCAGTTAGCCAAGACTGTATCTTGCCTAAAGATTCATCAATTATCTTTTGTTCTTCAATCATTTTGTTAACTTCTTTTATATTTTTCTCCAAAAGTTTTTTCACCTGGTCTAAATATCTCTTAATTTCATCAAGGGCAGAATTGAGAGAAGATAATTCATCATTGTTGCACAGTTCTTCTAGGTCTTTGCCGAGCTTATACACATTTGTTATAGTTGTTTCTTCATATTTCTTGATTATTGTTTCTTCAGATATGAATTGCAATTTAGCTTCATTGAGTTCTTCTTGTTTACCTGGGAACCACTCAATTCTGTTTAAAAGACGTTCTTTTTCAATAAGCCATTGTTTAATATCATCCAATTCTTTTTCAAAATGCTTGCTTTTGGCTAGGAAAGTATCAAATTTAGACAACTCTGCATCTAATGCATTGCACAAGTCATCGAATTTTAATTTCAAAGTATTCATATCATGAATCAAAGAATCTCTTTCTTTCTGATCAATGTCGACACATATTGTTTCGACCTTCTTTTCAGTAGACTGTATGACAATTTCTTTATTTAGCGTCTCTCTTTGGATTGATTTTATTTCTTGAAGAGCACCTTCAATACAAACACTCTGATAGCCAGGCTTTGGTAAAGATTTGAGCTGAAGTTTTTTCTCATTTATCCATTCCTGGATAGAGGAAAGTTCAGATGACAGTGAATTCACATTTGTTTCGATCAGTTCGATATTTTGGATTTTTCGCATGCATCGATTTCGGAGATCTTCCAGACGTTTTTCTAAATTACTTATTCTGTTACGAATTTCTTTCTCGCTTTGTTCAGAGAATTGGTCTTTTAATTTATCCGTCATGGTTTTCAGTTTTGTTAAAAGCACATCGACTGAATTTAGATCTTCAAGACTTTGCTGCATGAGTTGTTTCTTTTGAGCAGACCCAGCAGTCATTTGTTTTTCTATATTATCAATCTTTTCATCGCACAATTTTAACTGAGATTCGATTTCACTGAATATAACTCTCATTTCCTCAATAGTCAACCTCTGTGATAGGCACTGGTTCATCAATTGACTAACTCGGCTGTCTAAATGCTTAAGTTTTTCTCTTAGACGATTTACTTCAGACAAATCATTTCTCTTCTTTTCTTTTCTCTCTATACTGTCTATTTCAGATTCCTTTTCTGTTACTTGTATCTTAATATCCTCGAGATCATGAAGTCGAGAATTTAAAGCTTCTATGTTAAAATCCAGAGGTTTGGATTCCAGGGTGGTAAGGAAAGTTTCCTTTTCTGCAATCCACTTTTCAATAGAATTTTTCGATTTGTTCAAAGTCTCCCATTCGCTTACAATATTTTCCAGAGATGTTGAAAATGCTTGCAGCTGTTCTATATAATCTTGGAGTTGCATTTTTATCTGCATTTCCTTTTCTGGTAATGAAGAAGCAAAACCAACATCAGGACTCGATGGCCTGCTTATAGAGGAAGTTGCTTCCACACACCCTTGAATTGCATGCTGCAGTTTTTCTCGACCATCTATCAGATTCTTCAGGTATTTCTTCGCCATATCCAGTTTGTCCCGGGCGTCTTCGGATGATAGCTTTGAAGCATCCAAACCACTGGAAATAAATGGTCTTGTTTCATTTAGAAGTCTTTCGCATAGTAGTAGACTGTCTTCATATGCTTTAAATTTGGATAGAGCATCCTCAAGTTGAGCTTGGATATTTTCTGCTGTCATCAATAGCGAATCATAACTTTCTTGAATGTTAGTGATTTGGCCGTTAATCTGATTTTCAATCGTTGGGGCATCATTTTTGTAATCATTTATAATTGATGATCCTTTGACTTTCAATGAATCAATTACCTTTTGATAATTTTGAATCTCTCTTAATAGAAGCTGATGTTTATTGGCTTGCTCCCTTGTTTTAACAAGATTTGAGATTTGCAAAGAATGGTGAGACATCAAATTAAAAGACATTTGTAACAACCATTTTTCAATTTCTTGAAGTTCATGGTTGTAAGATTGTAAAGTGGATAGCTCCTTTTCAAGTCTGGTAAGTAATACTTTAACTTTTTGGTGGACTGTTTTGAAATCTTCTGAAATTTCTTCAACTTTTGATATTTCACTTTCATCTCCAGTTTTTAAGGCTAATTCACTGGCCTCAACTTGTAGTTCTTTCAATTGAGATTTATGATTTTCCATATCAGAGAAAATTTGTTTGAAGCTTTCAATGCGAGTTCGGACTTCGACAATGTCAGGTTTAATTATAAGCTTTTCGGGTATTTTTGTTTTGATATTATCCAGCCATTCTTTCAGCTTGTTCTTGTTCTGAGCAAATTCTTGAAGTCTAGACAAAACAGAAGATAATGCGCTAACGACTTCAGTTGTTTGTTTACTTAATTCAGAAAACTGATCCTTCATGTTATCCATTTCAGATTTAATTTTAGCTTTTGCTGTATCAGGTAAAACTCTAAGTGCCTTGTTACCACAGTCAATAGTTGAATCAAGAAGTCGTTGACCTTCTGGCAGTGCACCACTAACGGATTTCACATTATTCATTCGCTCCTGAAGAATATCTAAATCGCCTTTCATGCTATTATTTTCATCAAGAACAGTTTTATTTTGGCTGTACCACGACAAAAATTCATTCTTAGAATCAGCAAATTCTCCTTGGTTGCAGATGTATTTTTCTAATTTGCTGATAGTATCTGAAACATTTGAAGATAAATTATTGTACTCTCCAGATATGGAGACGACTGGATCTCTGCAGGCTGAGTATGAGCTAGCTTCCACTAGATTCTCACAAAGAGTATTGAGAGAATCAACATCAATTTTGTGTTCTTTAATTTCATCATACATCTCTTTCAACTTTCCGAGCCTGTCGGAATCATGGATATCTGGACTACTTTCCAAATACGGTCGAATTTTATTTTTCATGTCAGATAACCAACTTTCAACTTCTTTTTTTGATGTCTCGAATTCATTCCAAGCATCAAGGCATCGCTCCAAGCCAAATTTGAGCTCATTGATAGACATAAGGAGTTCTTCATATGCAGAATTCAGAGCTTCAAGTTCTTTGGATATGCGTTCCCTGCCTAAAAATCCCATGTTGTTGCCAGCAGCATTGCCTAATTCATTTGCAATCTTAACCAAACCTTCTCCTTCAGGCAGAGATTCTTCTAGTTTCTTAAACGAAGCCAACTTTTCTTCAACTGCAGCTATACTATCTGCTTGCAGACCGATGTTATGAAGAGACATTTTAGTGTCTCTCAACCAGTTCTCGGCAGCAGCGTAGGCGCTTTTGAATTTTTCCAGTTCTTCAATTTCTGAAGTTAGTTGAGATGTACAATTTTGAGTGATTAGCATAAAGTTTTCATACTTTTCTAAGCATTCCAAGATCTCATCCCGAACGGTCGGATAATCATTAGCGTCACCTTTCAAGCGTTTAGCCATAGATTCATGGGCTTGTAAATCTTTCAATATGGTGCTATATTTTTCTAAGACCGATTTCTTCTCAATTAGAGAATTAAGTTCTTGCTTGCCAGTAGCTTCGATTTCGCTATCGATTTCTTCCAACCAGACTTTGAATTGTCTTAAAGTCTTGTTGAATTCTCCAACCACCGCAAGACGTTCTGTCAATCTAAGCTGTGTTGCTGCAATTTCCTTCAACAATTCTTCAAAATCTGCCTTCAGATTGTCCGCATCTTCTTTAATGTCATTCATACCAAATGAATCGGTGTTTGCAATAACTTTTTCCGTTAGTTCCATGGTATATCTTATCTTGTTTTGGGCCTGGTCCATGCTGTTTGATAGAACTTTCAAGCTGCTGAGTTTTGCATTAAGTTCGTCAACACTGCTTGAAGGTGTGCAGCAATCATTAAGTTTTTCTTTCGAAACGTCAATCAGTTCAATGCATTCGCTGAACATACTCTGTTGCTGTTGGTGTTCTTGGAAGTGCTGCTCAAGTTGGTGCATCACTTCTTTTGAAAATGATACGAGGGCTCCATATTTTCTTGAAAGAAGGGTAAATGCATTTGAAATGCTAGAATCGGAGTAAGTTTCTAGGAGGAGCTGAGCTTTCATGTTTAATTTGTCAAACTCTATCTGATAATCAAATATTGTTTGTAGGTGATCCTGTAAAAAAATAAGGCATTCTTTAGAATAATTTTTTTAATTTAAAATATGAAGCAAAACACACATGCACACACAATACATTTCATAATATTACTGTTTTATGATAACTAAATAACATAATAAATATATCTTGCCAGTTAAGTTTATAGAAAAACGCATTCTGAAGTGAAAAAAATTATCTGAAATATTTAGATATTTTAAAAATCATTAGAATAACACCAAAGCAATCAAACTGATTACATCACATAGCAGAGAATATGAAGTTACGTATAACACTAGTAAATATAAATAAATATTATAAGAAATATAATATTTATTATAAATATAAATAAATATTATAAGAAACTACTTACAGATATTTACTTTTATTTCATAAGACTTTTCTTTTTTTATTTATAATTATATATATTTAAAAGATTACAAGCAGATAGATCTATAAGCAGAAGATATTTTATTATATCTCTACGCCATTGTTCGATATTCTGAATATATACCGGGCAGTATCGTGAAGGTATAATAATATTCAGGATCGATTATTTCCATATCGAGGACTAAGTGCAAAAAGTATTGAGGGACTGTAAAATATTTTTAAAAAAAAAGCAAAATAAAAGAATTAAAAGTAAGAATTGAAAATGTATTCTTCTTCGCGTTAGATGACGGGTATAGGACAGAATGTATAATTTTAATTCTCTATAGTGTACAGCATAAAAATTAAAAATGATCAATAATCTATCGTTTTTTAAGTTACCGAAAAATGGAAAAAAAACCTATCCTTTGAAATGCTTCCACTTTTTTCTGTTATGTTTTTTTTTTCAAAAATTGTCGCTGCAGACAGATCGGGGGGAGGGGGAAGTAATATAGTAGGGTGGTATACCCAAGTGTGTGGTAGAAGTGTCGCAGAAGTTTATCAATTATTGTAGAAACAACTCACAAAGGTCAACAAGACTGACCTCTGTGAAGATCGCCCGGGGCTTTACAACTACGTTTTTAGAGCACTTCATAGCAATTACGTTCACTTGCATCCCTTTCCTTACTGGAATTTGAGTCATAGATTCATCAGGAAACTAAGCGTTTAATTGCCAGAAAAGTTTGACCAGACCATGTAAAGTGTTTAGTTTTTGATGATCCAAGGGATCTAAAATAGTATTGCCTGGGTGAACTGCATCCTCCGCATCCCCAAGAAGGTCGGCCTTGATAATATTGCAGAATATCTTGTGCTATTAGGAAATGTAAAACAATAAGGCAAAGGAAGTTAGGATGTCAGAATGTGGGGAATGCGCCATGGAGACGAGATATTATTACATTTATTTCACTTACTGAAGACAAATATGTCAAGAAGGCAAAAAAAGTACTTTGCCCGGGAAAAGCATGCATTCCTATTCCATCACAGAATATAGATCAGTCTTCCATGGTACACAGCTTTCACCTTTACGCAAATAAATAATTAATATAATAGCTTTTCAACGAATTCTAATAAAAATTGGGAATAATGATATTCTAGCCAAAAATATTTTTAAGAGGTGGAAACTCATAGAAAGAATATATTATTTATGAAAAGTTTTTCTTTTTTTTCCGCCAAATGCAAAGCCGCAAAAATAAAACAGGACCCAGATTGAAATCCAGAAAATTTAAACTAATTATTTACAAAGAATCATTACATCCAATTAGATTTCTATGCAAATTTCTTAGAAATATAAAAGGGAAAAGGGAAGTGCATAAAGAGTAAACAAAACATACTTGAAATTCTTGAAGTCTTGCCCTTTTAGACAGAAGGTCTGCTTGAGGCTTGGCATATGATTGCACAAGAGGCTCCATTTTTAATAACCATTCAGAACATTTTGCATACTGTTCATCATATTCGTTCCATTTGACAACACCAACATCAAGCAACACTTTGACTTCAGCAACATTTGCTTTGAGGAGCTCGTATTCCTCTTGTAACTTCAGCAGCTCTTCATCTATCATGCATTTTTCCTCTTCGGTTTCGACATTTTCTTTCACCACTTCTCCAAGGAAGGTGGCATGATGGAGTTTTTCTAAGCCTTCTCCTAATTCTGATTGCAGAATCTGTAAAATAAATAAAAAATAATCATATATTGTTATTTTACATTAAAAAAAAACTGACATGATTTAAATGATGTAACTCTATATTGTCATTGAATAGCTTAATATTATTGTACATTGAAATAAATAATTATTTCTGCATTAATTCTAGTAGAAATAATTCCAGATAGCAATTTAATATCTAACAGTAACAACTTTAAAAAAATCTCAAAATGGATGAAAAATAATATAAGAGAGAGAAAGAGAGAGAGAGAGAAAGAGAAAGAGGGGGAGAAAGTCATTAAATACCGAATTTAATATTTTACATATGAAATAATTCTTTTACATATTTATCTCACCAATATTTCAAAAAATCTTAATTTATGAAGATTTTTAACATTTATTTCTTTGAATATAGAATTTTTCCACTTCATTTCTTTTTATTATTAAATCAAACATTTATTTGCAGCATTTATTTTGGAAACTGAGAGCAATGTAAAAAACTAAGTTCACATTTTTAAAAGCCATAACCATCATTGTCTAAAATCATTCGATACCTTATTCTCTGAAAATTTAAAAAAAAAAAAATGTTTATATATACATATAGTTGACAGATTTGCTTTATGAGATTATTATTTTATACAATAATAAAGCAGTCATGATTTGTATTATTGTATTTGATGTAGTTTAAATTTTATAAAATAATAATCATTCATGGTATTCGTAATAATATTAAATGCTTTTCAAAAGATTACTTCTTTTGTATAAACACATGACAGTTTCTTTAATTTTAACATTGAAACAACAAAAAGAATAAATATGCCCATTTTTACATTAGGACTGCTAAATGTTTATTTATACAGGTTTTACAGGATAAGTTCAAATTAATGACGAAATTATAATTTCAATATTATATATATATTTGAAAATATAAAGCTTCATATAAATTGCAATATATGAAAATAATTAAAAAGATCCAAATTTTATTTCTAACATTGCTCAACAGAAAGTAGTTATTTGAGCATGTTGCAAATGAAGTTATTTATTAAAGTATATGTGAGGATAGTACATATTTTATCTTTTAACAAAATGGCGCCTCATTCCACTGGAGTTTGCTAGTTCAAAGCCTACCAAAATAAAGGGCTTCCAAAAGCCCTTTATGTAACGGTTAACATATATATGTGTGTGTATAAATTGTGCGATTTTATTTTATTCTCATGTATCACTGATCATATTATGCATAATAGTTTTGAAAATATAAATGTTTACTATCTGGTTATCCATTTATGCTATTATTACTTAAAAAAATATTTAATTTTACTGATTTAACTAATATGAAAAACAATGCTGCAATATTACCTGGATTTTGCTTGTTTTGTCTTTCATCGCCTCTCGATCTCCAGACGGCATTGCACATTTGCTCAATTTTTCCCGAGCAGAGCTGAGCCATTTAGAAATATCCATGCAGGAATCCATGAATTGCTGTAGGCAGTCCATCACATTTTGTTGATGATCTCTGTATTTCTATACACAAAAGTAAAACAGATCAAATAAAAATAAATAAATAAATAAAAAATACTAGAAAATTTATTTTTGCTATCGCAGATTTCAAGTTATCAAGTGAAAACATTTTTTTTCGATGAATTGCTAAGAGTTAGAAAGCGATATTTGAAACTTAGAATCGAAACGGAGACGTTTTGCGTTGAACGTTCATGGTCGTGATTCAGAATCCAAATGGGCACATTCAGTGTTTGAAGCTGAGTGTTGCGATTGAGAATCTGCAACACACTGCATACGTTTACGCTTCGTTCCCGTTGTAAAGCTATTTTACGTTCATGTTTAATTCGATTAGCTTCTAATTTTAAATTTTTATCATTCGTTTTTGATTATTGAAGGTTTTTGTTCTGGCCTCTGTTTGCTCTTTCGTTTCCTTTCTTTTTTTCTTTGCAAGGCTTCATCAAAAGATAGCTTAGGACGCCCCATTTACGATTTATTCATTGCCTACGATATTTCGAGTTTCACCCCCCCGACCAAAACAACATGTTCTTTTAACGTTCTCGTTCCCGTTTCTCGGCTTCTAATAACGAAGGCGACGTAAATCTGGTATCGTTCGATAGAGGACATCGAGTAGAGTATATCGATGCCAGTCGTAAAGAGAGTTTTTGCAAAAACGAGGTCGAAAAGCTCGCTCGAAAATTCAAATTTTTACAACTTTGAGAGCTTGTGACTCGCGAATCACTCGGAGTAGCAACGTAAAACTCGTATCGTTACGTGTATTTTGTCGAGTATTATCCAACGATACGAGCAAATGTAATGTAACTCGAATTTGTAAATTTCAAAACCCGATCTCGGACCATAGCGGGATCCGAGTTTCGATAAAAATGTCCCATTCGATTCTATTAATCGAGACGAGTGTTTAGACGGGTCGCATTTGTCTGTACGTTGCATAGAAGCCGAGATATAACAACTTCCGCTCTGACTGGAAGTTGACGTCATCGACATCCCGAGCCCAATAGGCACTCTATGGTATCGATCCGACATTAATTTGACTAATATTAAGCAAAATCCGTACTGCCCATGCGCAATGACTCTAAAATTTCGGGGGGCTTAGAAGACCCCTGGGGGAACTTCTAAGTGAAAACCCCATGTCTCTAACATATATAGTTTACGAGATATAACGAAAAACATCTGCGCATGCGCAGTAGAGGACTCCATGGGGGAACTTCTATAGCCCCGTAGGATTAGTATGGTGAAAACCCATTGTCTCTAACATATATAGCTTACGATATAACAAAAACTATCTACGCATGCGCAGTAGATGACTCTATGGGAGGTCTTCTATAGACCCGTAGGATTACTATGATGAAACCCCATGTTTCTAACATATGTAATTAACGAGATATAATGAAAATCATCTGCGCATGTGCAGTAGATGACTCCATCTTCTATAGTCTCGCAGGATTACTAAGGTAAAAACCCCATGTCTCTAACAGTAAATCAACCTTTTATAAACGCATCTGCTTTCAAAGAAGCCTACATAATAATAATGCAATAATGGTAAAATCAGGTGAAGCAGAAGCAGATGAAGATGAATTTATGCTTTATTCATTGCCCACGCGATTTCGACCTTCAATTATTCGTTGCCTTCAATTATTCAAAACCCCGTAACGAAAACAACATCAAGTTCTCAGATGATAATATTCAATGATATATAATTATTAATGAGATAATTTTAAAACTGCAAAAAATAGCTTTAAAAAATTCTTGACATCATTTTTCCAGATTTTTTTGAAGCAGACATTACGAGAGACAGGAATTCTTTGACTGAAGTAATTAATTAGTATGCGTTATAAACCATACATTGTATCACACTTTGAAATTTATGGGAATAATTATAATGGCGCTTTTAAAATAAAAATGTCTCATTTTTTTACGGTTGAGTGAATATGTGTTATATATTTCGTTGCAGTTTCACTAAACGCTGATGTATTTTAAAAACACAAGGAAAAGTAGTAGGAAGAAGATTACAAAATATTTGAATTTTTAAACCTTCATTTTTAACATAATTAAAGTTAATGGTGAAGTCAATTCATGTTCAGGACACATGCGAAATCCGTCAGGTCAGTTTTAATTCTAGAATGCAATTTAATTCTGAACCAGGGGGGAGTGGTGTCTCTGAAACTTTCTCCTATATTCCTTAATAAAGATGTTATCACGTTTCTCCCACATTAAAACTGCGGACATAAGAATATGCTTGTAAATGTAAGCACTTGTATTTTCAGAGCGTCGCACATGAGCTGTTAAGAATTCAGTTAACCACGTGATGTCCCTGGGCGGAACTAGCTGCCAATCATGTGTCTCGTGGTCCTCCTGTTGTTGTTTAGTATATATTTTTTCTTCTAGTAGAAGCGAACTGGACTCCTGTATTAGGGGAAGTGTCATCTCGGCTCTCCCGAGAGAGTTTTATGTGTAGTTCTCTAGACCTTCTACACTATGGCGTTTTCATGTGCCTTTTGTTGTTGATGTTACCAATAAACCCCAGAAAAGGCAACATGTGTCTTCAAGTCATTTCACCCAGACCACAATCTTCACTAAATTAATGAATTATTGTGTAATCAAGAAACGCAATGATAATTTATTATTTTTATGAGCCTTTTGAGCTTCACAGTATAATGATAAAAATCATGAATGCATTTTTAACGTCTTTTTTTTTTTTTGGACGACTGAAACCAAATTTGAAACAAAACTAGAATTTTAAATAAATGGACGTTACGTGGAAATTTCTAGGAAAAATTGTAAAATCGTTGCGTTTTAATGTAGTGATATTTGCATTCATACGAATGAACAGACTGATAGACGTTCAAAGGCTGGTACAAATTTCCACTTTAGGTACTAAACTGTGTACCATATTTAATCTATCTAGCACTTCACATTTTGCAATTATTTTATTCAATTGCCTTCGGGTACAAATTTTCTGAGAATGGATTTCATTCAGTTTTTGATACCTATCTAGGAATTGGGTGTAAACAACTAATAACGAATTTCACTTATCTAGTTCAAAGCATGTTTGAGTTATCATGGTCATAAACAGGCATAATTTGAGATTTGCATTTTTCGAACTCAGAGAGATCTGGAGCGTGGCGATTCATCAAAGTTTCGAGTGATTAAAATTTTGTAATAAGTTTCGAGTGATTAAAATTTTGTGTGATTATTACAAAACTTTCTTTTTTTATGCCACGCTCATGCGAGATTGTATTAAAAAAATCGCAACATACATTAGTGCACGACAACATGCGATTAGATATTAGAAAACACGCTTAGTTGCATATTTTATGCAATTTTAATTTGACTCTATTTCGCTCATAAACTAATTATTATTATTATTTTATCATGCCAATGCCGTTTTGCTTCATTTATCGTATTCTATCACTTTGTTCGATATGATCATATGAATAATAATAAAATTTAGAGAGTTTTCGATGGTTACTCTGCTTCCAAACCTTTTAATCATATCAAACTTAATTACAGTCATCTTAATTGACGAGCTTTCGCTTATTATTTTTTTGAAATTATTGGCCTAAAAAATCATATGGATAAAATCGTAAGCACATACTGGAATCAGAACAGGTCTAAATTTATATAGCCCCACCCCATGTGAAGAAAAATTTGTGCGCCCCTTACAAATATTTACCAACTTATATACATATATAGTCGCATGTAGGGATTGCAATACCGGACAAAAATTTCAATACCGGTATTAGAAATTTTAGAAAAAGAAAGAAAACACAGGTGTTTCTTTGTTTTATTTGCCAGTTTTATAATAGAGTGTAAATATCACAAAAAATAATATGTAACTTATAAATTATAACAGTATATAAAGAATCACAAAAAAGTAAAGAAACAACTTATTTATTTAAATCACAAAAAAAAAAAAGTGTAAATATCACCATTTAGTCTATGGTACTATTACAAGTTTTTGAAATGTTATCTTAAAAAACATAATGCATCAATTGTTCTGTCATTAAGCCTGAAAAGTAATTTTGTGTAAAAATTACCAGCTGTCAAAAACGCTCTTTCGGCATCTACGCTAGTTGGTGGTTACTATTAGCAATGCACGATATACTTTTTCCAAGTATTTACCTCTAAATCCCTCATTTTGAAATAAATCAATTTCTCATCGGATGGTTTATGATATAACTGATTTCTGAATTGTATTTTGGTTCGTTGATTATTTTTTTTATTTATCGCTAATTCTAATTTTTGTTCAAGAGACAATTCCTTTTCACTATCGACATTAGTGTCATCATAATCTTCGATAACAACCGAATTCTTCTGAATGTGGATAAGTTTGTGGGTAAAAAATTTTTTAAAAAAATACTATAAACTTAATCATATTTGAATTGATTATTTTCTATTCTTCTTTTTCATTTTCATTTTTAAAATCATTATAATTATGTAAATACCATAAGACATCTATTTCGGTATGCCTTTCTTCTGTGCGATTTTTCAATGTAATATATAATTCTTCAGATAGTGATGTGTGCTGTTCTTTCATGACTGCAACATGAAATTTATTGTTGCATTAGCTGTTAATAAATTAAAATATCTCCGACATAATGCCTCTGTAGTGAGTGTTATTCGAAACAGAACTGATATAGTTCTGGATATTAAGTCGAATTCACTATCTAAAAAATTAATTTACAGGTTTAAGTCGATTATTGCTTTTTGGATTGGATTTCTAAATTTCAAAAATCGTTCCATCATTAGGAGTAAACTGTTCCGACGTGTCTTAGAATCTATTATTAACATATATTCTGTTTTATTTTCAGTTAGTATATATTTTTGTAATATGGCATTTTTTGTAGGGGAACGTTTAAATATCTTAACAATTTTTCGAACTTTATAAATTATAGGAAGCAATTCTTGATCGGTTAATATTTCATCCTCATTAGCAATATCTTCTTGAACAATTACATTGTCATTATCTTCATTGTCAATATCACTCTCACTCTTACTCTCTTCAATGTCGGAATCCGAAGTTTCTATATCCATAGTATTTGGATTCTTCTGTTCTTTATTTTTTTGGTATAATACATCTATTACTCCTAATTGAATTCCATGAGCATAGCATAATTGCTGATTTGCACCAATCAATTTTCCAACTTTTTTCATAACTGTTGCTCCATTAGTCGTTATCGATACTATATCTTCTTTCAGGGATAATCCATGTTTCGCTAATTTAGATTTAAGCAACTAATTAAGCCATTCATTAGCTAATTAATTTCGCCCGTTAGGGAGACAAAAACAAAAACGTACACTGTTTTGCTATGTTGGCGATCCCTGAAAATACAGTGGAGACCATTTAAAAAATTTCTAGTAAATACTGAAAAACCGGTATTTAAACTTGTGAATACCGGTATTACAAAATTGTACAAATAGCTCAAAATACCGGTATTCGGTATCCCGATATTGCAATCCCTAGTCGCATGTAACAAAGCCTAATATAAACAAATCTTAATCAACAATTTTTAATTACAGAAAAATAATAAAAATGAGTAATATTTATAATTTGGATTTTAAGTATCAATAATTCGTTTCATACCTTGGAGTCTTCGACAAGTTTTTGATACTTTTCGTGTATTTCTGGTGATACTGGTTGATGAAGTTGCACAGCTTTTGTCTGGATAGATTCTATCATTGGCTCAAATGATTCAATATCTTGTACCATGCTCTGGAAATTAAATGAATGTCTAACATATAACGTAGATAATTATAAAAAAAACAATAACATACATATCATTTTAAGCTTTGAATTAAATGCAAAGTATTCTAAATTTCGGGAAAAGTAACAAAAAGTAAATAGATAATTTTTTAATATTATCTATGGTAAAAGGACTTAGTTTTATTTTTTAACAAATTTAATTTACATGCTTTTTTTTTGTAAAATTTTGCATTTACAATCGATTTTTCTCTCACTTTCTGATATGCTAGAAGTTTGAAATTCTGTATATTTGTGAACTCTTACTGATAATACAATATTTTAGTATTTTCGAAATTTAATAATCAATTAAACGCTTAATCTTAGCAAATTTTGATTTTATACTAAAGGCAAAACCAAAATAATGCATTAGTGAAAATTTTATTTTTATGATATTTATAATACATTGATATAAATTAAAAACTACAAAACAGAAAATAATTAACATAAAAAATGAGATATTTAATGCACTAGTATAAAGTGAGACTTTTAAAAATTGGTTTTATCAAATTTATTTATATAAATGAAAGAAAAATTCATGGTTACTAAATGGCATGGTTACCCTGGCATCTCAAAAGCATAATAACAAAGAATTCAAAAGTTACATATTTATTAAAAATATCAACATTTTACTATTTATCATAATATACACAGTGGCGTCCAGAGTATACTGTAATATTTCCCCTTCCCGCGTCACCAGTGATTTAGTGAGGGTAAAATCTCTCTAATGAAATGAGATTTTTTTTTCACCAACACATAATTAAATAAATTTTTTTCTCATTTTTTTTAAAAGTGACATAAACATATAAATGTTTTGTTTAAATAGTTGTTTCTAAAAACGGCTTCTGCACCATTTATACCCCCCTTCCCTTTTCTCAGTGGTTATACCAGTGAATTTATATATAAATGTAAAATATAAATAAATACTTACATTGGCTTTGCGCAATCTTGCCTTTCTTTGATTGACATTCTCTTTTGTCATAGGAGGTATATTCGTCTTTTTCACTTCTTTTAGCATTTGTTCATGCTCAGTAAGCCATTCAATGAGTTTTGCCTCAGAAGATGTGTAATCAGCCCATTGGAGAAGGGCGGTTTCGATGGCAATCTAATATAAAATAATATAAATAACATATAGTAAAGTACTTTTCACTTGCATATGTCAAACTTAATTTACAATAATTATCTAAAAAATTATCTTATCGTAAAGATTTAGAATGTTCTCCTTTTCTTTGGAGAATGTAACAATAATAACAAGAAAAAAATTAAATAATAATAATAAATATTAGGAAAAAGAGAACTGTTCTAGTCTTTTTGTAAACGGTACATTCAAATAATAAAAATTTGATGTCAATTTACAACAGATTCTCAAAAATACAGCACTTCACCAATAAGTCTTATTCCATGGACAGTGATTTCACATAATCAAAGTGGTGCTCGAGTTTCTGTGTCCGAATGTGATAAATGATTTGTAAGAACACAGTCAAAAGTCCATTTCGTGGTCTTTGATGTCTGAATATTTACCAACATTTTGAAGGAAATGCCATACACTCCAGGTCTCCGAGTGCAACAATAGATCTTTGCATTCCCACAACAGGAATCATGGCAAATTTATAGCAAATATTCTGTCCTACGGCAAAAAGGCTTTATTATTCAACGACTTAAGAAAAGCGAATGCGATTGAAGTGAAATAAATTAATTGCATGCCAGTGTCAATCATCTGACGTACTGTAGATATAAAAGATATAATATAGATATTTTGTTTAGTATTTATTAAATATGAAATAGATTTTTTGTATTGTTATATACGTATATTTTGTGCAATAAGAAAAGTTTTGGCATTCAAATTGCACTATTTTAATAAATCTGCACCTGCAATCCTTTGGTCTGATATCACCCGATTGTTGAGAGTCTTTAATATTGGAGATTTCATAATCATTCTAGCGAAAAGGAGAACAAATTTCTCCCATTTGAAAATTATAATAAAAATAAAATCGATGATAAAAAAGCAATATTTTATAAATGAATTCTCTTATATACTTACTTCTTTTCTCGAAACGAAATAGAATCTTTCAAAAGTTGTTATTGGAACGATATAAAACAACAAAAAGAATGAATTTCGTTCAAAATTAATCTACTAATTATTCATGCTTTTTGCTTATGCTACAAAATGTATTCTAAGTCTAATTAAAAAAATTCTAAAATTCAATTAATGAATGCAAATATGCTTATTGTCTGTTATAAATTTTAATCCATCAAAGGAAAAAAAAAATAATATTTTACACAAACTCACAGAACTATCCAAACAGAAAAAGCTATCCAAAAATAATTTTCTGTTCAGATATTTAGTAAAACTTACTTTTGTTTCCGATATACTATGCAGCAGTCTATCCCATTGTGACTGTAATTCATGAATTTCAGTAGCTATTACATCTTTTCCGGCTTGGTTTGAAGTCCGAGCAGCTTTATCCGAGGCAACAATTGTTGATTGAACCAAAGATAATCCATCATCTTGTTTTCTTCCAAGAACCTGTAAAATGTACAAAGTTATACATATTGTTACAAACCTGCAATGCGGCTTCCCAGCATAGTTTGTTACATCATCAGAAAGACTGCTTTAAAGTCATCGGTATTGGACGGAGTCCGGGTGTCGCGTCGGAGGTCCCAGAGCTTGGCGACAAACTTGGTGACCATTTGGCGACTTCGCGACGAATTTGGCGACTTTGGATTATAGATTATACCCGAAACATCGAGAATTTTCCCGATCCGTCCAGTAGGAACCGAGATACGCCTCAAACGTTCCTGCTTGGTTGAGAGGCTTCTAGCCCCGCCTCCTGATACCTATAAAAGGGTCCGCAGCTAACAGAGTAGTGGTGGTCGGAGTATTAGCCGGAAGCGACGGAATAGTCGTCGAAGAGTAGTAGTCGGAATCGACGGTGAAGAACTGGTCTACCAGGGATTAGTTGAGCAGTGACGGAGTCAAGCTAGTGCTGAACTAAGCTGTGCGCTACTGTCTGCAATAGATTCTTGTTGTATGCTGTACGTCTCGGCTGAAGACAATCGTCTTCTATGCTGTATATAGTTGTCGTTTTTGTGCTGTCCTGTGTGTCTTCGTGTAAATAAACGTCGTTGTTTCTTTTTCTACTGCTGATTGAGCGTTCTCCACACCATATAACTTCCACTATCCAAACGAACCCCGGAAATTTCGTAACAATATTTAAAAATATTATTTTGGCAATTTAAGATCATCCAGCATAGAACAAATCAAAAATAAAATATTAAGATTAGCTGTTAGAAAAATCACACTTGATTCATGAGATAAATATTATTATTTTTTTTTTTTTTTGTACAGCAATAAAAAATAATAAATGTTAAAAATAGAATTATTCATATTTTATTGAATCAAAGGAAAGGAAGTAAAAATTAAATCTTTTAAGTTTTTTAATGCATGTGAGTACAAAGATATATATATATTAATTTATTATCACAATTAAAAAAATGAGAATGAATTCAAAAACATGAAATATAAATAAAACAAAATAAAAATTTCTAAGAAGCAGGCACCAACTTGATTCAGTATGAGTTAAAAGATCCTTCTCTCCTATTGTAAATTCTTTGATTTCATATTCCGAGAATTTTTGAAAAAAACAAAAACAATTTAGATAAAAACTACAAATTACATCAAGATTATTAACATTAAATACTGGTATTTTTAGAAGCAGATAATCTATTTGGACCAAAGGAAAATATTAAAAATCTGAAGGAAAAAAAAAAGAGTTAGCTAAAATATTAACTTATATACTACTTACTTGAATTTCATTTAACATCTTTTCCAAATGAGCTTTATTGCCTTCTATTTTTCCAATTTGTCTTATCTTTTCATTAGTTGAATCTATCCACCTCTTGCTCTCAACTAATTTTTCTTTATAGATTTTGTGCAACTCATAGCTGTTATTAGCCTTTTCACTAACATCCTAAACAATGGAACAAATAATTAGTTTGACACAAATGGAAATTTTATATCTTTCAGGCATTATTTTCAATTGATAATTTACATACCTTAGCTAAATTACGCAATACTTGGAATCTAGAATTAATTATTGTTAACTGATTTCTTATGTATGTATCCAAATGGGATGCTAAAAGTCCAGAAGCTGAAGCAGTTAATTTTTCCATCGATTCTTTGCCCTTTTCTAATTCATCAAGTACACCCTGAAAGAAGGATGATTAGTATTGTTTCTGGCTTAAGAAAACGAGAAAAATCAGATTTTAAAAACAAACAACAAATCACATGACATGATTCTACATTTCATAACAAAAATATATATATTAAAATACAAGGAAATACTATCTATATATAGGACAAAATTTGCTTAGAATAAAACTAAAAATACGAAAATGATCCAGATTAATTATTTGATTCTCAGATTTATACCTCAGAGTTTGAATTTACTTTTTCAATGTTACAATAAAACACTAATGTAATTTCTGAGATGTTCTAAGAATATAT
>JAPMOR010018150.1:0-13059 GCA_026543865.1 Argiope aurantia | reverse complement strand
AAGAGTGAGGGCTTGTAAGCATAAAGTAGAAGAGAGACAAATGAATTTCGGTGGTTTGAGCGGCAATGAAGTTGGGTGGAGGGGGAACATCGGCTTAAGTAGTTTTGTCTTCTGTCATCTCTTGTCCAATGGGAGGCTTGTTTCTGTCGGCGAGGGCGTTGGAGTTGGCTGGAGGATTGGGCTATGGCAGAGGTGCATTCTGGGATGCTTGATGAGAGAAAAATCTACATGCCTGGTAGAGTGGTTGTGTGGGGGATGGGGTAAGGTTTCTCTATTAACAGCCAATAGGATGGGCGAGATGGATCATGGAAAACTTAGATTATTAGGATTTAATAGGAATTAATTTATGGATTAAAAGGGTTAGAGAGGGTTATGATTTTTATTTATGATAGTTTTAGATTTGATCTGATTATAGTAGGATGAATCTGGGTCTTCTGGAATTTGGGTTTGGGGTGTAGGTTTCAATTTCTTTAATTGCTGGGTTGTCGATATTTTCAAGGTCTGCGAAAAATTTGATTGCAATCTTTTTAATGAAATCTTTGATTGATGTAAGGTTTAGGGCATGTCGGATATCTTCGTTTTTCATGAACCATCTCGCTTTTGTGATTTGTCTGAGAATAATGTTTTGGCACTTGTCTATTAAATTAAAATTTCTTTGAGCTGCAAGGGCCGAAACAAACGATCACTAGTCTTAAATAGCATGGGATTTCCGGCCACGTGCCAATTCAATACATGTGGTGACCTTTGACACCTTTTCAAGGGCACCGATGGCTTCACTTTCATTTGAGACGCAGATTGATTGCGCAGTTATTTTTACACAGCTCTATACGTGGAATGAGATCAGAAAATAAGAGAATATTATTAGAATGAAGTTACTATGGGCTAAATTAAGATAAAATCTTAGAAATTAATTAAATTGAAATTAGAATTAAAATATCATTACACACACACACACATATATATATATGCATGCCCCAACATATAGTAGTGGTTAGTTAAACAGTTGTATAATTGTTAAATTGTTAAATATATGTTTTCTTGTAAAACGGGGCATTTTTCTAGAGCGAAAAATCATTAAAAAATTTTGGAGTCAAGAAGATTATTTTAAACATTCATTGTAATTCATATTTAATTAATCATAAAGTTAAAAATACTTTCTAATTTCAGTGCGAGAGGTTCAAAACCATCATAATTTATTATTATTTTTCTTTTATTTGCACGCTTGTATTATCTAATAATTTCGTATCTTCCAAAGCTTCAGTAAGATAACATATAATGCTCAATGAAATGGCATGCAGAAAAACATTTCTAAAAATCCGAAAAAGATCGAATAATGTTTATTCGTTTATTTATGCTCCTGCCAACGGATGGGGAAAAAACAAGTTTTTAGGAAACGAAAATCGTTGGAAATGTGTTTAAAAAAAAGAATGGAAAAATGAAAAATGGCGTTTTTTCTCAACAGTTTTTTTTTTAACAAATGGATCATTTGAGTTCTTCGTAAAAAGAAAAAAATAACGCAGAACATATTCAGCTTGTAATTTATAACAGTTTTTATGGCACAATTTTTTCTAGGCTTTGAAAATAACGGAAATAAGAAATTCCGAATGCTAGATTGAACTCGTAAATTATACAAGCTTTGTGGAGCTGTTGTTTATTTTCAACAAATGATTCGTTTCTTTTAAAAGAAAAAAGAAAATTGAACATAGAATTGTAAAGATTTTATGGTGCAGGTGTTTATTTTCAGCAAACATTTCATTCCTTTAAAAATAATGGAAACTCCAAAAATGAGATCGAGGTCATAATCTACAGGGTTTTTTTTTTAACTGACTGTACTCAGAGACCTCTGTAGCTTGAAATATCAGCCACAAAGTCACCAAATTGTGTACGGGTACTATTGACGACATGGGGTAAATGAATCTGAGAAAAAAGTTTCAAAACTTGCCGATAGGGGAAAATGTGGCGTTTTACACTTTAAGACAGCTAAAATTTTGCATAAAATACGGGGAAAAATTGCAAAATACCGATTTCATAGTCGACACCAGAGCCAATATTTTGAGTTATATGAAGAAGCGAGGCATTGAAAATCATTTCAAATATTAGTTGATTTGTAAAATGCATCTCACTTTAGCTCAGCGTGAATTACTTGTGAAGCTCTTTTATCTTAATCAATCCAATGCAGCCGCTCTTTGCGAATTTAGAAGTCGAAACAATTTACGTAAAGGACCTCTATCAATTAATGCAGTGAAAGCAATGATTAAAAAATTTGAAAAAACAGGTTCTCTCGCAACTCGGCCTGGCAGAGGACGGAAACCAGTATCAGAGGATACGATCATAGATGTTGCGACTGCAGTCTTCGAAAAAAAATCAGACCAGCACTGTTGGTAATAGCAGCACACGTGGAGTTGCCCGACAACTGGATATTAGTGCTTCAACAATACGGAAAATTTTAAGAAAAATTCTTCAATTTTATCCATATAAAATTAGCTTTTTGCATGAATTAAAACCTACAGATTATGATTTTCGATTAACCTTTGCTTTGACATTTCTTGCCAGGATGAAGGTCGACAAGGCTTGGCCTTGGACAATTCTCTACAGTGATGAGACTCATTTTCATTTGAATGGGACTGTTAACACTCAGAATTCTAGAATGTGAGCATCTGAACAACCCCATGCATTTCAAGAAATTTCACTCCATTCTCAAAAAGTAATTGTTTGGTGTGGTTTTACAGCAGATTTTTATCATCGAACCATACTTTTTTGAGACTATTACCCATGCAGGACCTCAGACCTGTTCCGTAAACGCCCAAGATATCATGATATACTGAGTAGTTTTGTTATTCCACAACTTCATCAAAGCGATGCTTAGAAAAAATTGTCTTTGTGCAGAATGGAGCACCACCACATATTAGTACATCCATACAGCAACTGTTGCGCCTTCACTTTACAGAATAAAAAGTCATTAGTCGCTGTTTTTTTTGTGTTACATGGCCACCGCTCTCCCCGGATCTAAGCCTATGTGACTTTTTTTCTGTGAAGTTATTTAAACCAGACGATTTATCTTGGTGGAGTCTCGAACTTATCAATTTTAAAGGAAAACGTAACACGGACTGTTATGAACATGCCTTCTAAAATGTTGCATTCAGCTGTAGAGAGTACGGTGTACAGAATGCAATGCTTAGTTCAAGAAAATGGAGGTCATATTGAAACTAGCCGATGTCTTCACGGGGAAAAACGATTCTACTGAATAAAACAAACGAACAAAGAATAAAAAGGAGGTCGAATAGAATTTCCTTTTTTTTTTTAATTTGTTACTATTTACTGAAGTTATTTTTTCGAACAAAGCACATCTGGGGAAAAATTAATTCTTTGTTATTCATTTATTTGTTTACTGTAGCTTTTTAAAATTTTATCGTGCAGTTAAACTTAAAATTTCGATCAAAAGTGCCACATTCCCCCTATCGGCAACTTTTCAAACTAATTTTTTTCTTTTTTCTTTGCGGATTTTTTTCCCATGTCGTTAATAACCCTTTTACAAAATTTAGTGGCTTTGCTGCTGATAGTTCGAGCTACAGAGGTCTCTAAGTACCGTCAGTTAAAAAAAATAAACCCTGTATATAAGTTTATGGTGGAATTCTTTATTTTCAACAAACAGCCGTCTTGGGGGGGGGGGAGAGATCGCTGACCAATACCAATGAAAGCTAAGAAGAAACGAAACCAGATACAAGGAAAAGAAGAAGAGTAATTGCTGGAGAAAGGAATGTTGGATTGAATGAGAAGCTTGCCACTGGTATTAAAGTGGAAATCAGAAAGCGATTAGAGAAGGACTCAATCGATATCTTGTAACCAATGATACTTGTTACTAAGAAGGAAGATTTTGGCTCAGATTATCTATTTTTTATCCTTCCTTTGTCTATTTTTTTCCACTGACAAATTTCTTTCTTCGAAGCAGATTTTTATCAAATCAGCTTGGTCCTTTCTCAAGCACAAACAAAGGTTTCAAAAGGATCATTATTAATTTTATACTTTTTAACGATCTCTTTGTATCCAAAATTTAAATAAAAAAGGTTCGGATAGATTGTATCTAAGATAAATAAAAAAGTTACGCTGAATAAAGTTAGTAGCACATGAAAGAAGGTTTTAGTTTTCATACAATAATTTATTCCACTCCTAAAATACATCTGACATAAAAAAAATATATATAGTTACCATTTAGTGGAGGGTGATTAGTTAAATATAAATAAATGGTAAGTCAACCAACTGATTCTCCGACCCACCATGAAGGCACATTGATTTAAACCATAAGGCTGAGTGACAGGACAGCCACAACAGAAACACTGGCGGGAACTGTGTTTGAGTCCTAGGGGCCATCACCGGCCACGGTACAACCCTCCCCGAAGGAAGTACGTCCCGTCATCGATGAGAGGAGTCAGATCCCCCACCTATTTGTGTACCGAAAGCATCTCATTCTCATTTTGAGGTGCCGCCCCGTGGGGGGATTAAATAAATGGTAAATCTACATTTTAGATGTGTAGATTTTTTTTAAATATAATAATTAACACGCGAACAAGGAAAAGGAATTGAATTCATTCATTAAAGGCAATGATTAAGATAAAAAAAATATTTTTTTTAAACATTTCCAGGTCGTGCATGGTGTTTAGAATAAAAATTCGCCTATTCAGTACGGTTTAAAGGTTACACTAAATAGCTTCTTTCATAAGTGTGCTAATGAAAAATTTCAGTAACTTTGCTATAATACAGTTTATTCCCAAATGTGAAAAAAAAAATTGAAACTTTATGTAAACTCGTAAGTATGCCAAACTTTGCTTTGTTATATACACCTACCTCTAGAGACTTTTTAACTTAATGATCTGTTCAATATAGACAAATGTTTTTTGAAAGTGATGGTAGAGCTGTGAAAAAACGTGCACGCATTTATGGAGAACTCACTGTGGATATATGACGATAGTATTGCGAATTTGTAGTATTGCTTTCCGGCAAACGTAGTATCATCGTTGAGAAGCAAGATTCATCGATATACTTAATGGGTACCAGGGAACGATTCCTGACATTGGCAACAGATTTGTCTACAAAATGTTTTGAAAAATACAAGAATTTTGGCCCTATCTTCGTTGATAGTCACGATCAAAAAATTCTTCAAGGAAATTCATTGCAGTCTTGGAAAATCTATATAAACGTTCGAGATTAAAGCTAGTAAGTCAAGGGAATTCTCCCATTAGAATGTTACTGCTTTGCGAGCGGGAGAGCAGAACGCTATCGTACTGTTGCTGTTTTTTATTTAACAATTTTACTGTCTGCGTGTGTGTTGTTGATTTCTACAGGTGCTTTCTTTGTGTATTCACCGTATACCCATTGGATGAATTTTCGTAATTGTATGAAAGTTTGAAACTCTTACTTTCTCTTCTGTATCTATAGAAATGGATTTTTTTTTTTCTATTCGAGTATAAATAGAAACCGATCTTGTTCCTTCAGATTTGACAACCATTTTTCGGAGTTCTTTTTGTTTCTATCAAGATTTCGTTTCCCCCCGCTTGAAATGGAGTTTCTGCAAAAATTATTCAATTTACTGAGAAGTTGTTGCAGAATTAGAATAAATATGATGTAAAAACCATGTACAGTATTTATCCATCCAGGCTCAAAGCGCATTTTTTATCGTGTTTACAGATAGAAAGGCAGAATAATAGGATTCGAAACAGATAGACATAATTCCAAAAATGATTTTTTTTCTGGACTCAAGGAAGTATAAAATGTAGAAATTCATTCAAATCTAGAGTTGGTAATTTTTTGATGATTGCAGTACGGTTTCGTATATTTTGTGTGCAAGAAAGTAGAAATTTTCAGATGATCCCGATTCGGCAACTTTATTCAATTGCAAGAAAGAGGCTTGATTTGAGAAGAGTTGTCCATTTCTATTTCAAGTTTAAAATCAGCGATTTCTGATGGAATAAGATACAATTTGATTTAGATACTGCAAGTACTATTACAAATTGATGTACTTAAACAACAGCGACGGTTAGAAGCCAGACAGTATCATATACGGTTCCGAATCAGTAACAGGAAATTTATTTGCAAAGTGAAGTGATTATTTTAAAAATAGAGATGCAATTCAAATATACACAATTCAAATAAAATATTCAAATAATCTTAGTGAAAACAACTTGCTTATATATATTTATACGCGAGAAGAAAGTGTGAAAATTCACGAAGACTGTGCTGGCCGCGGTAACCTGGTGGTAAGGTCTCGATTTGTGAGCCGTAGGGTTTCAGGTTCGAGACCCGATTCCACCGAAGAACCGTCGTGTAAGGGGGTCTGTTGCATGTTAGATTCGTCATGCCAAACGTCCTCCCACTAGTGTGGAGAAGGGAGTGCCAATTGAGGTGTCGTCCTCGTCACTTGACCTCGGTTCAAAATTACGAAGTCCGTTCCAAAAAATAGCCCTAGTCTTGCTTTACAACGGGGCGTTAATATAGATAGTTAAACAAAAATAAACCACAAAGCTTGGAGTTATATAACGAAGTTAAATTGTTTCACAAATCATTACAGCATATCCTGACAAAATGATTTCTATTAAGCTTTGAGAAACGGCCATGTCTTAAAACGTGCCTTTTAGAATTATTTATCTTTTGCATAACTGCCTTCTAACTCACAAAACGTAGTCTATAACTTCTCCTTGAAATGATACAAATACTGTGGTAAATCTTTCTTTTTTTTTTAATAAATATATTGCATATTGTAATGGTTCTCATGACACAACTTTTGAAAAAGAAATTTAAAAAAATTCTCCATTTATGATTTTTACTTTCTCGTATACGTAGAACAGAGAAAGTATAGTAATCCTCAAAAAATTCGAACACGAGATTTTGATGAATCTCCACGTTTTAGACCTCCCTGAGTTCGAAAAACACATTTTTGGAAAATGTCCATCTGTCTATTTGTGGGAAAGATAACTCAAAAGCGCTTTGAGTTAGACTGATGAATTTCTGATATATGATCTTTACACTAAATTTGAATATATCTATGAAATTTTGAACAAACTCCGTACAGAGGAAGTCTGTCTGTCCGGCTGTTAAAATATAAGTTAACCGATAATTACAAACTAAAGAGAACTAGACAGATAAAATTAGTTCACAGATTTAACATTAATATTGTAGGTACCTATAAAAGTGTTAGCCAAATATAATAAAGGGTTGACTGTTTGTCCATCTGTACCTTCAAAAACATGTAAATATGATAAATCAAAAACGCAATAACTTATATATATCAAATTTGTTATGGTATTTTGTGGCTACAAGTATAATTTTGGGTCACATTTTTGTTTCAATCTGGTGGTAAAAAAAAAAAAAAAGCGCATCTAAAACACAAATTCTATTTTACTATTAACTGCATGCCAGGGAGTAATCGCCAAATAACTCGCCAAGGATGACACAATAGATTCTGTAAAAATGTTAAATACACGCCAAAGGTTAATATTTCCTAATTATTGTAATCCAATGCCCTGCAAGGCGCTATCTGAGATAACACCTTTATTAGGGTGCATGCGATAAAGTTTTGGGGGGAGCACTCCCAATGGTTTATCTTTTGAAATCGATAGATAGAATTATTTTGATTGAATCGAAACTAATAAAAAATTACAATAATAGAGAACATGAAAATCTCGGCCTAATTCGTAGATAGATCATCCAGCTGGAAGTTACTATAAATGCTGCGATTGAAACGTTTATTTATCCATAATTTATACGTTTCCATAACTTGCACGTTTGAAAATAGAGGAGATGATTTAGACGAATAATCGCTAACGATTTTCAACCCTTGACTGTGACTGCTTTTAAACGTTTGTGACCCTTTGTTAATTGGTTGAATTTTGTCGAGTAGTAACCATATTTGGTCATGATATTTTTCATACGACTCAAAAATTAACAGGGAAATCTGTAAAACTGTCCAGTCAATTTTTACATAGAAGTGAGGAAGTTGTAGTTGAAAAATTTTAACTAAATAAAATCTCAAATCTGAAAAAATTAATGATTAAGGGAGAAGTAAATTTTATCTCATCCGAAAAAATAAAACGGACGCTTTCGAATTTTTTAAATAAAATTTATTGTTCTTAAAAAACAAAGACATTTAAGTGGAAACTTTCTTATTTCGTATCCTTTAATAGGAGAAAGAGTTAAGAAATTGATTGCGATAGAAGTTAACGAATGGACAATCAATCAAAATATGACCAAGACGTTTGGAGCAGATGGTTGCCCTTTTCTCCAAAAAAAAAGAGAAGATTCTGATTGAAGGGGCCAATTGAGTACCAGTCAATGATACTTTGTTGAAAACCCTAATAAATACAATTTGTTGCCGACATTTTTTTTATCTATACATCTCTAGCTCATATAAAACTGGAGGAGAACGTGGCGGACAGAACTTTTCTTTTCCTTATATTACCGGATAAAAATTATTTATTTTCAGATTTCGGTTTCTCGGTAAAGAATTCATTTTCAAAGTCAGTACGATCTATCAAAATTAACTAATAAACCACTAAAAAAACAGCCATTTTTTCTCGCCACAGGACGAAATTCTCACGTTTGTCTCTAATCAGAACCGAGTATTTTCGCGCCTTCGACGCAGAATACACAACTTGAATAGAAAACGTGACAGAGCTCGTTTACAATTTTGCGCTTGGTTTCACATTATGAATCACCGCAACAGGCCATTGAATCTTCAAGGAATAGGTTCCCTAGCAAACCGATGGACTCAGTCTATGATTAGTGAACCATTTCTACATTTCCCTCGCTACTTTCCCCCGATTCTACTCCCGTTCATGAGAAAGAGAAAATGCGCTATTAAAAATATACGAGGGCCATTTTTTCGAGCATCGATGAACCATAAAAAAAGGCTACATAATCATCTCGAAAATTCTGGCATTTGTCATGTAGTTGGTTAAAGTTTTTTTCTGCTATTTGAATAACGTTACCAACAGTGATGTGAGATTAGCATTAAATCTGCTTTGAACCTCTCTTTTATATGGATGTCCTTTGAGTTCTTTTTTTTAAGAAAAAAATATGGAACATGAATGTCTAAACATTCACACTCTAAAGTCGCAGTATTGGCATATTACTCAGCCAATTCATTGCTTAGATTTTTAGCAATCTTCTATTTCTTTAGAACAGTGTGATTAACTCATTGAATGAGATCTTCTACGATTCTTTCCCTTTAGTTGAGAACGTGGCTTAGAGACGAAGGATTTTCCTCTCTTCCTTGAATTGAAGAACTGTTCGGAAGCCAAAACTTCGAGAATAATAAAACATTTAATAGAATATTAAGGCCCATATTATTGCCAATAAAATTTTTTGAAAAGGAGTTGTTAACTCGATCCACCGACATGACAAATGCTTGAGTTGTCATGGTAAGTAGGCTGAAAAGTAACCATGATTGTATATAACTTTTTTTAAGGAATTCATTTTGTTCTCGGGTTTTGTCTTTTTTTCCTGATGATCCACCGAAACTCGAAAAAGGAAAACGGAAAAGAGGCTCTCGTAATTCTTAATAATAACTAAGTTTTAAGATCTGAAATCATCTCGGGGGAAACAGTTTAACTTACTTGTTCTATTTTTCATTAATATATAGGAGTATTTGATTTCCTTTTATTGATGGTAAACAAGAATAGTAGTTTATGATAAGTCCGAAGAAATCAGTGAACCATCTGATAGATAGAGATGAAACGATCAGACAAATAAAGATGAGACTCTTTTAAAAATTTATAAATAATTTACTTTTTGCTAATTTGTACAATAATACAAATTAGCAGTTAGTAGTTAATTTGTTATTACTGCAGACAGAAACCTCATAAAAATATGCAAAATTTACAAAAGTATTCTGTAAAGTATTATTTATCCATTTAAATAACCTAGAATCTTTCCATATTTCCACTTTTTCACTTAAATAACATCGGATATAAAATTTAGCTTCCTCAAATAAATTTCACAAATAGCAAAAAAAAAAAAAATGTATATCCATTGGGCAATTTCGTTTTGATCAAACAAATCAAAGATATCTTATAAATCTCCAACTGAAACAACAATTTGAATAAAGGAATAAGCACCAAAATAGCGGAACACACATTACATGCTCACTGTTAGATCGTTGTTAACTAATCAATCATTTAATTAATTTTCATAAAAATTAATCAAATTCTTATGAAAGATTGGTTAAGAAAAACAATAAATGAATGAATCATCTAATGGGAAGTTTTTTACTTTCTAGAATAGCAAGTATACATAGTGAAGAAGTCATCGTCAGAAATTTCAAATTTGAGATTTGACGAATCAACTCGTTTCAGACTTCCATGCTTCCGAAAAACTCATTTTCGGAATTATGACTGTCTTTTAACACAATAACTCAAAAAGATTTAATTAAATGAATGAGATTTAGCATATGGACTCAATACCATTTTTTAGATAACTATCCAATTGTGACTGAAATCTATTTAGAGGAAGTCTGTCCGCCTGTTCAAATATAAGTTATTATGATGATTTCAAAATAAAGAAAGCTACATAGATAAAATTAAGTGCATAGATTCAATATTCAAATTGTAGATTCCATCAAGTTTGGGATCATACCATTGAGAATTTCACCGTCTGCCTGTCTGCACTTTCGCAAGCAGGTAAACGCTGTATTTCCAAAATGCAATAACCTAAATATATGAAATTCGGTATGTGAATTTTGTGAATGCAATTGCTGTTCTGTGCACAATTTGGTTTTAATCAGTAAGGAAAAAAAGACTCCAAAAATATACATTTGGTGTTTTGGTTTATGTGTATAATCTACATCCTAACGATTAATCATCAGAAACCCGCCAAAGATAGCATGCTAATAGATATTTCGTAACTATATTTCGCCAGTGGCTTGTGGTTACACATTTATTAGGGAATATATAAGAAAGTGACGGGGCGATCGCTCCAGTTGTTGGATTTTCTCACTTTCACCAGAAAAAATTCTTTGGTTTTCGTTCTTTTTTCTAAACCACTGATTAATTCTGAAGTAAAGACTGCAGTCCTAATAACTTTTTTTTAAAAAAAATGTATTATATTTTTTGAGTTAACTCTTTTATTTGTGTAGAGAGAGACAGATCGGCCGAGGATCAATCAGTTGACAGATTTTGTCTAAAATTTGATAAAAATCTTTAAATCTAATGATAATTCTATACGCTGAATTTCAATCCTATAGTTCGTTGAAATTTTAAATTATCCTGCTCTCTTACTTAGGGATAGATAAGTGAACGATCTTACAATAGACAGAATAGAATTTGATGCAAATAAACAATTTTGGTGTGAAGATTACAATTTTGGTATTACAAATTATATTTCCTCTATTTATTGTTTACCGTTTCTGAATTGTTGCATTCTAAAACAGACATGATTCCAAAAATGATTTATTTCATATTCAAGGAGGTCTAAAACATGAAGATACAACAAATTAACAAAATACAATTGCATGCTCTTCATATATTTCATATAAAATAACATTAAAATTCGAAATGCCTATTAGATCTATGAACAACCCCGACGCACTATACTTAATCAATCGCTTTTTGAATTCTTTCGAAATTCCATTTATTTCATGAAAATTTCACTTAAATTAATAAACAATTTTGGTGTAAAGATTACAATTTTGGTATTACAAATTATATTTCCTCTATAAAATGCATAATCTAATAAAATAATATTACAATAAAATGCATAATCGGAAATCTAATATAATAATATTACGCATATTATTATATGTGTAATATTATTATATTAGATTTCCGATTATGCATTTTATTAGAAACTAACTACTCTCATCCTTAATGCAATTTTTTTAAATGATTTCATTTATCTATTCCCTTTCGTGACACTGTTCATTAAATGACTTTTTTAATCAAAAAGAGTAAGTGTTAATAGACATCTGTCGTGACATTTTACCTAATTAATTTAAGCCCCTCCCCCCATTTTCTTTTCTCCTTTGCAAAACGGAAAGAACAGCTTCGCCATAAAATTGTTGATATCTCTTTGGAAATCTTTTGACTTTTTCCACCACATAAAATTCGAAGGAGGCAGAAAATATTTTAGAAGTCGTAATTCAAATCCGAGTGAAGAAGGAAAAATAAAATAATGCTGGAAGATATCCAAAGGAAACACGAAGCATTGAATACAAAGTATTCATTCTTATAGAAAGAGAAAAATAAATTGAGGGAGATGGCCGAAGAAGGCGATGTATCCGCGTGAAATAGCCACAATGTGCAACACTATTTTGATGGACACCAAAAATATGATTTATAGCAACACATTTGCATAAAGGAAAATAGTGGATGGAATTCTTATTTTGAAACCTAAATATGATTTACCATTAAAGTATCGGTAATAACAAATTTATAATTTTATTCGTGCACATTTCTTTTCGTTTTTTTAAATACTTTTATGTAACTTAATTTGTTTCATATTTGTAAGAATGCAATCTTTTAAGCGAATTTCACTAAATTCTTTTTATATCGAAGCTTTAAAATTTTGTACATATATTTTATTGCAATGCATATGCTAATACTTTCAGAAATTAATTGTCAGATAATGATTGATTAAAGTAAGTTTGGATTTCGTGCTAGTGGCACCATCTGGTAATGAGTTTGAGAATTATAGAGTCGGAAGATTAAATGTGGTAAAGAATTAAAAATAAAAAAATTATACTGTTCAAATAAATTAATAAAGGAATATTTTTAAAGATTTGATTAATTATTTCATTATTTTTGATTAATTATTTCAATTCATAACATTTCAAACAATAAATTATTTGAAAGGAATATTGACAAGTGTCAAGATTTAGTTTCGGAGTCGTTAGACGTAAGTAATTAAACACGTAACAACACACCACACCTCCGTTTCTAGAGATTAAGTTACCACTTTCTGATTTGATATAGATGTATGTAGACTTTATTAAATACAAAAGAAAATGAAAAACATTACACTGAAATCAATTGGAAAGAAAAATACAAATGCACATCACATAACAACAACAACCAA
>JAPMOR010018146.1:0-28210 GCA_026543865.1 Argiope aurantia | reverse complement strand
ACTCGGCTATGAACCCTAACGTTGCGAGTTCGAACCACAACTTGCACTTTCAATCGGCCTTTCGCCGTAAGACCTCACCGATATCTAGGAACTGAAGTATTCTATTTGCGATTCCCCTTCTTCCAAAATTCCACCTAATTTTCTCTTTATAAAAGGCGATTCATCATCGGAAATCATTGAACATTCGAATCCTAAAGGAACGTTATCTGGACCATCATCTGTCTGTTTTCTATAAAGAAAAATAGAAATGTAACCTTTAACTTCCTCTGTATATCCTTTTGGATACAAATGTAGAGTCCATGCTGTACCCTTAAGTTCGACGGCCGTGAAGCTCGGACTTTCCAATTTCTCACTATTTTTGTGCCAGCAGAAGCTGTAATTATTTATGTTCCACACAATCGAACACATCTTCCCTCGATTATTCTTTATGCTTACCAGCAGGAAATATGTTTTGAAACGAAACGTAAAGCAAACATTAAACGATTTACCTTCACGATAAGCCAATGGAAAAATACATTCTACATGCTAACAAAGCATCTTCCAAATGACGTTATAAAACCTTTTTTTTTCTTTTTTCTTCTCATTAATATGTGTTTCGAATCTATCGCTTCCACTTCTGTCCCTGAACGATTAACCAATCAAAAGGCTTCGAGTTTTCTTTTCTCCCTCCATCTGTTACAACCTTTTTTTAGTAAGAATTGTTTTATTGCCTAGAGCTGAAATCAACTTTGAAATACATGAATTATAAATATATATAACATCTTGATGACCGAGATTTTTCGTTCTTGTACTGTTTACTTTTCTCCCGACATGTGGTTTCAATCTTTTCAACAAATACTTTTTTATTATAACTCAAATGAATCAAAACCTCTTGCTGATCGGAATTCTTTTCTTTTAAGTGTATGGAACACATTCTCCTCTGTCATTTCTTTAAGCAATGGAAAATATCCATGAAAGATTAGAAACATTCGAATCCAAGTGTTTCGTCTCTAGTAAAAGAAGCAGAAATTTCTAGCTCTCTTAAGAAATAAAAGATGAAATATCAATGTAGATAATTGTTTATATTACTCTCATAAAATATCAATTAAGGAATCTCAGAAAACGAATATGTAGAATAATAAAAACAATTCGAAGCTAATCACCTTTAGATTAATCACATTTTAAAGTTGATTTTGCTTCCACAATTATATCATTTTTTTTCTTTAACCTAATTATAAAATTTGACACAAAGTCGTTAAAATTTTAATGATGGATCAACTTATTCTTCTGATAACCTATTTCTTTTGTTCCATCATTTTATTTTGACATTATAAGAAAAATATTATTTCCAAATTTGTGCTATGAGCTGGAATGAAAAATACATATTTGCATAGCTTTATCGAACAAGAATTCTGATTAATATGCGTAGTATCTACGAAAAAAACAAGTCAATGAATTTTCCATACTCGATTTTTCTGATTAATATGCGTAGTATCTACGGAAAAAAAAATAAGTCAATGTATCTTCCATACTCGATTTCATAGTTGCATTGCAGTTTTGGTTGCTATTATTTTTTTTAAGTAATTTAGATATACAAACTGGTTGGAAGGAATCTTAGTCTTACTAATACGGATGCTAAGGGCAAAGTTTAGGAAGCAAACGATTCAAATAGCAATATTGGTACTAAGCAGTGAAATATGGTCAATAGCAAACTAGGCAACTGCCTAAGAGCGCTGCTTTGTGAGGGGAAACAAGCTTATTAAAGGATGTTATTAACTTAATTGCGAAATGAAAAAATTTTAATTAACGAGACTATATATAATGGGGCTGAATAGTGAAATGGCCAGTGGCGGATTTCTGATTAGGATATTATCCATAACAACATTAGAAGCATCCGACATGATGGTTGGTTCTCACCACCCTTGTGGGTAAGATGCGAGGTCTGTTTCCTCCCATCGATGACGGGTCATACTTCCTTAGGGAAGGATTGTACCGTGGTCGGTGATGATCCTTAGAACTTAACCACAATTTCCACCAGTGTTGCTGTTGCGGGCGGGTTGGAGTAGTCAGTTTCTGATTGGTGATATCCAGGACCACTGCGCTATTTATAGATCTATTAAAAGAATGACTGTAGCCTATTAGTTTCCAAAAAAAACTTTTAATTATATTTTTTGATTTATTAAATATTAGAAAAATAATAAATCTTTGTGAAGAATAATTAGTTCGTTTCCTATTTATTTTGTTGTTTTCAGTTAGTTATTACAATATTTATTAGCAGAGGGACTTTGCTTAAATAATATTATGTGTATTGTTTGACAGCAGATTCTAAAACCCTCCGAGCTTTTGCATATGCGTTAGGATGGGTTTAATTCGTCAAAATAGGGGTGAGAGGAAAGATAAAAGGAGGGAATGTTTACATTTAACAATAAAATGAACTCGGATTACTCGCAGATTGAATTAAGATAATACGGTCAGAAACGCCATGATGTTCACATACAAGTGGAAAAAAATGAACAAAAAAGTATCTAATAGCGCGAAAATCAAGGTCAAAGAATGACGAAGAATTCCGGAAATACGCTCATCTTTCCGCGTCTCTCCCCTTAATGAGATAAAATCGTCGAAAAGTGGTAGTCTCAGAATACTGAAGCGAGCAGTACACTTGGATGCCTCACAATTATTGGTTATAAAAATAAATAAATAAAAACCCATTTCCACAGAGCTACCAAAAAATTAACCTTAATTAAATCATTAAAAATGTTATTAGGTTTCATATGTATTGAAATGTGAAACTATATGGACCAATTTTTTTTAAGGGGATTTTATGTAATAAATACTGCCTGGAGTGGTGATTCACTTGAACGCCAACAGATGGTGCAATGAAAAAACCTGAACTTTGAACTTTTGTTTTTGTTTTTGAGACTGGCATTCTTAGGGAATGCTTGGATGAAGAGGGTGCTTTCTGTACACGCGCTTGAAAATGTGTAGTTTGAAAGCTGCTTACGAAAAATCTATTCGCTGTATTTAAATCTATAATTCATTCTTATTCTGGATGCCCATGAATCGCTGTCAAATAAATATCGAGACTCGGATGAGATGAGTCATTCCTTTATTTATCATAATATTCTTTTATTTGAGTCTGACTAGAATTTATACATTCTTTTGATTCTAAGTCGTTTAAATCCTTAATTAAATCAACATGGAGCAAAAAATGTCTAAATCCGATTATTAAATACGGCCATAGTCCCGTATATATTGGGGACATATGAGAACTTTACTATATTCAGGAGGAGATTAAAGGCTAGGCGAGGTAAACGAACCCCCAAAATGAAGCTTTTATAAAAAAATATTGCTATAATTTATCTTTCTAAAGCCCTGTTGACACATCCAATTTTAACTGGTAAGCCAATCCCTTCAAGAACAGCAACGGTGATTGTGGCGATAAATGAAAATCGTTCTATGAACACCGGAAACCAATGATTGATGTAAAATGATTTTACTCAAAATTGATTCGTTTCGTTAGCAATTTGTTTTAGTTTTCGAGTCTAAACGAAATTATTAATTTATTAACATCGTTTCTATCTCTCTATTTTTTTTATCATTCCATCGGATAAATTTCCTGAATTTATCTACTATTGTTATTATTTATTGATCTAATTTTTCTCTCCGTGTTTTTAATAGTGCTTATTTTTTTTCCAAGTTTCATTTGGCTCTCTTCGTTAATTTATTTGATTAAGTTAATTTATTTGATTTTTTTTAAAATAAAAGTAAAAGGAATCTTTTTTTTAAAAATAAGACATCAATGCAGAAAATTTGGTGATGTGCATGGAATAGATTTTGAATTCCTCTAAGTCTCATTTATTCGAGGTCTAAATTCATAAGTGCGTGCATTTTGTATAATCGTTTGAAAGCATAGAAACAATGGAGTAAATTCTGCTTAATATATCATTGTAGATTTGTATAACATTTAACCGAAAATATTTCATAGAATTACATTTCTATTTATGAACAATGCTCATTGAGATTCAAAAAAGAAAGAAATCGAATAAATTTTCTAAAAATTCTAAATACTTTCATGTATATGTTACGGCCAAAGCCCGAAGTACGGCCAGTTTGCGAATTGGCTGGCCAATTCGCGAACTGGTCAAGAGGTTTGGCCAAAGTTCGAAATACTTGCAATTAATATTGTATTTTCTACTTTGGCTGGCCATTTCGTGAAGTGGCCGGGAATCCTTGGCCAAAGCCCGATGTGATAATATATACTATAAATAAAGCTCAATGTACGTTTGTGTATGCGTGCGTGTGTGTGGCGCTCTACAATCCAAACCGTTTGACATACAGTTATCAAATTTGGCATATATATATATATATACCTTTGAGGTCGGAAATGTGAACCGTGGAGCGATTTTTTAAAATTTTTAATTAGAATTTTAATTAAAAATTAAGCGTAATTTCGGCGTTTTGTCGCTATAACCAGAAAATATTACAGCACAAAATCGATTTTTGATCAAATTAAAGCTTTTTTTAATCAAAGCTTAAAATTTAATTTATAAATTATGCTAAAATTTAATCTGCACGAGCACGTCAGGTTAAAAAAAATAGCTTTTATCAACGTGTTGCCATCACATTGATAGAAGTTTAAATTAAAAAATAAATCACTATTATTGCATATTTAATAAACAAAATTGTAATTTTCGGCAGGTGTCTGCATAAAATAAAAAAAAAAAAAAAAAAGGAAGAAAGAAAGAAGATATTTTCTGAAAAGTATAAGGAGGAAAAGTTTTCTATGAGCTTTGACAATACCTATATTATTAACTCAAAAAAACAATTTAATTTAAGGCAACATAGTTTAATATACTTAGGATAATCATTCTAAACACCGACCATCAGCTAATTTGGGGCATACATTTGCTAACAAAATGGTCTAAAGGAACTAAATAATTATATTTAATATAACTTTAGTCATTAAATGCTCCGATGAATCAGTAATTTTAAATTTTTACATAGGTCCTTTGCCGTCTGAATCATATTTAACAAAATATTCTTGAGACACCAATATTTTTAATAAAAATTGTTGAACTCCAACCAACTAAATCAATCACTAAATATGAAGCTCAAAAATATTTTGCAGAAAAAGCTACTAAGATAACAAGTTATATTAATTGAAAATTTAAGCGATCATTAATACTGGTGAACCGGCTGGTCGCCAAAGGCGACTAGTGGTAAATAAATATAATGACATTCATGTATAAAATATAAATAAGGACATGTTGTAGGTGAAATTCGTCAGATGGCTCCAACAAAGAAATGTTTTAAAATGATATTAATAACAAAACTATTTGTCCTTCATATTTGTTTAATTAGCCCTTATTTTTGCTATTTGCCTTTGCAAAAAATTTCATATTATTTGAAGCGATATTTCGGGAGACAATGTGATCTGGGATCTTTAACATTAGGTCCATGGAGCAGAAAAAGACTAAGGATCACCCTTAAAGGTAATTGAAAACTGAATACTCAATTTTCTTTGTATTCATATACAATACGCAAAGCCTTTGCTCAAGATATAATTCGTTCATTTTGAAGGGCGCAAATCTAATCTTCACGCTATCACGTTGTTACAGTATATACGTTCACTGAATAATTTCTGTTATGGCTTTAATATGAGAACAGAATAACACGAGATCATATTTTTATATATTACAAGCTTATTTTTAACTCAGAGATGTCACTTATATTTGAACTCGTTTCTGAAACAATTGTATTTAAAAAAAACAGTACACAGAAGTACTCATTTTTAAATACTTCATTTTTAACAGAGTGTAAAACAATCTGCTCTTGATTCCTTTCTTCCTACTTTGGCCGATCATCCCACGTCATTTCGCGAATTGGCCGGCCAAAGCCCGAAATCAAGAAAAGATCGGACATTGGCCAGTAAGTTTACAGCAACGTTGGCCAGATCGCGAATTGGCCGGCCAATTCGCGAACTGGCCTATTTCGGGCTTTGGACGCCACATATACAAACTTAGCCCCATATTTACTGTTTTATTAATTAAATTGCAACATAGTAATAAAGAGAAAATAATCATAAAGCTTGATTTTCATTTTTTTCATGCCAAATAGTTATGATATATATTGCTGAATCATACAGTAGATTTAATGAAAATAATTCACCAATTTCATTAAACAATGTATTTGAAAGGAAATCCTTTAACACATTTTTGAATAAAAACGAATTCAAAATAAAAAATAATTAATTTAAATTTTATGTTACAAGCAGCTAATAAAAAATGTATAAAATATTTTTAATTAGATTTCTATATTTTTAATTCCCTATATAGATAAAATCAAAAAGTTATTTTTGATTTCTATCCTTTTGATTTTTTTTATCGCCCATCTGTTATATATATATATAAAGGGTGCGGCATAAATTCGTGCAAATTTCAAAAAATCATAATAAAAAAAGTAATGCTCGAAAAAAATTGCGGTTTGCGGGAATATGTCCAGAGAGCCTTTGGATTTTGTTATTTCCATTTAAAAAAAGGGTATTTAGAAAATGACCGATAGATGGCTCTCACACGTCATACCGAGACGGTTTATGCAAATCAGGAAAACAGAGCACAGTAGCATTATAGTACATTTTATTTTAAAGCAAAAGAAGCTCAATATATGTCGGCATCGATGCCACCAACGACCAACTGAATGGCATCTTTCAGTTCCATCAAAGTGGCAGGAGAGCTCTGGTAGACACGAGACTTTAGGTATCCCCATAACCTAAAGTCCGCTGGAGCAAGATCTGGCGATCATGAGGGCCGTTCATTCTTACATCCTCGGCTTTTCACTCTGTCCTCAGTGAATGTGTCTTGGAGGAATGTCTTAACGGAACTAGCAACGTGGGCGAGATACCATCCTGCATGTAGGTGACAGAAGATAATGCACGCTTTTGCTGCAAAGCAGGCATAACGTGGTCACGCTAAAGCTTAAGATAGCATTCTGAAGTGATGGAACAGGTTTTCCACCCAGATACAGGAAACGCTCTTCAGAAAAGAAAGGGCCTAGAATGAAGGACGCAGTCAAACCACACGAAACAGTAACATACAGAGAATGTAGTGGTTTGGTTGTGTATGCACGAGGGTTTGATGTCGCCCAGATACGGATGTTTTGCCATGCAATGAAAAATGGGATTCATCTGTCCTCATGATGTTCAGTAACCATTCTGGGTCACGTTTCATTTGTGCGAGCACCCATGTTGCGAAGGCTTGTCTTTCCTTGCAATCTGCTGGCAACAACTGGTGAAATGCCTCTATTTTGTACGGATGCAGTTTCAAGATTTCGTGCAGAATGCGTCAGATCGACCTTTCTGGAATTCCTGTTACTTTACCTGCTTCGCGTGCACTGTAACTCCCCATTGAAGTCTCGGCTGCCACATTTCTCATGACCCTTTGGATAGCAGGGTCACGGTAAGCTGACGTATGGTCTGCCACTTCGTGGACGATCCTGTAATCTTCCCGTTTCCTAAAAACGGTGAACTGAATTCAATATCCCATCCAATGAAATTGGGATTTTCTTCGCCTTAATTCCTTTTACCGTCCGTAACTATCGCAATGCTTTAGTCGCGGATTCACCGTTCTTATAGAACAGTTTAACCACTAATGCTCGATTCGGTAGCGATAGCATGCTACTGGCGTCGAATGACAGAGCCATTTCCAGCCTTGTGTTTTATAGCTATTCTATTTGCATAAATCCTCTCGGTATGACATGTGAGCGCCATCTATCGGTCAGTTTTTAAATACATTTTTTAATGGAAATAACAAAATTCAAAGGCTCTCTGAACATATTCCCGCAAACCGCAATTTTTTTCGAGCATTACTTTTTTTATTATGATTTTTTGAAATTTGCACGAATTTATACCGCACCCGGTATATATATATATATATATATAGTTACGGATTTTCTTCCTCACCGCCGGGTTCTTTTTGGATAGTGGGTGTATGGTGTGGAGGACATACAATCAGCAAGCCTCAGTAGAAAACTAAGACGTTTAATTACACAATCACACAAAGACGACGAACACTCAGACAACAAATATTTACAGCCGAGACGAACACAGGACAGCACACAGTAGCACACTACAGACGACAGTAGTTCACAGTAGTAATCGTCCACAGCAGACGAAGCGGCTAAACAGAATCCAGCAGGAGAGCTGATCCTAGTAATTTCGCTCTACCGTCTCTACAACGGCTGAACTTCCCTCTGTCGTCTCTCGCTTTAGCTGCCTACTCACTACTGGCTACTACACACAATATACGACGACAGGATTCAACACACAGCAGTTCAGTACTCGCTCCACACAATGCTTGTAATTCGCCGTTGCTTCGCTATCCTCTCGAAGACTCGTTACTTGTCGGCGACTCCGACTACTGGACACACGACGACTCTCTACGATGACACACAGTTTGAGAGTGCCGGCCTTTTATAGTTTTCCGGAGGCGGAGCTTTAAGTTTCTAGACCAATCAGGGCGTATCTTGGAAGATGTCGGACAATAACATCATCCTCAACAACGGCTGCGAAAAGGTCAGCGTCACGAATTCCACGCCGGACAACCCGATAAAACCGCCAATATCCAAGCGTAAACAACACAAAAAATTAGTCAGGTTGCTGACTGTTATGGCTTATGTTTTCTCTGTTTCCCTGGGGGCCATAGTGCTCTCGCTCTATTACGTTTTTCTGTGTACGTTGTATCGCACTACCCCAACCAGAACGTCTGATATCTGACCCGTCAGAAGGGCCTGATGTTGTAGGCCTCAATATGTCATCTTTGACGCAACCACACCGACAGAGCAAGGGGCGACAATTATTGGGAAAGAAAATGGAAAATGATGACACTATTGAGAGCGATAGGAAATATAATTAAAAACTAAAAGCTAAGAATTTTCCAATTGTTTTGATAAAAATAGTTACGAATGAAATTATGCAAAATTCAAGTCAAAATTTACACGTTTATATGTATGATTCTCCATGAGGCTCTCAAGAATTTCAGCACTCTACCCTCTCTCTATATAATAAAATTTACATATATTTGATCACAATATATAAATATATTTGTTTTCTAATAAAATAAATGTTTTGGGGCGTTTTTTAAATAAGCATATTTTTGTTTTAAAACATGTCGAAATTTTGTGCTTTTTGCATTATAGTAGTTTTTAGATATAAGAATACTTTATTTCAGGATATTCATAAACTGATGATGGAGTTGTTCTTGAATGATTCATATTTTCGATATGGAAAGCATGTAATTTTGATTGATGTGTATTTCGGCCTTTTTTATGTCTTGAATTGTGTTTTTAAACTAAAGAATTTGTTGACGAAATCACTTATCGAATATAACTAAAGTTAGAACTAGTAAAAAAGGAACAATTTATAAACTTTAATAATAATAATAAGTAGGAGTATGTACATGTGTATGGAATGAAAGAAATTTTTTATTATAAATTTTTATCTTGTTATTAATTTTTTTATTTGACAATTTTTTAAAAATTTTCTTTTGCCTGATTTTCGACACAAAATATCATAAAATACAAACAGCTGAATGGAATTTTTCTGTGATCTTACTTAGATTTAAATTTTGAAATAACATTCTGCTTATTTTGTTTTATTGATATTAATTCTTTTCTTCAAAAACCCTCAATTTCTTAGAATTTTTAGGTCACGAGGGGTCAATACTTCGAAGAACGTCAAACCCCACGCAGAAAAATTTCCTTGTTTGAATCCCTGCCTGAGGGTGACCCTTGTTAAAGTCTTCAGGAACTGATTCATCATTTCTTTCTTTTTTATTCCATTTAATTCATTATTGCATTTAAACTTAATATTTATTTCTAATTTGGTTAAGTTCATTTGTTTTTAGATATGCTCTCTATTTAGAGCGCATTAGTATTGCTATCTTTTATTAATTTTGACTCAGGAAATATTTACTTTTAAGTTATTTTCATAAAGAGTGCTTTAATTTTTCGTTGATAGTTTCGTATTGAATACACATAATTAGAAAATAATTTTATTGTTTTGTTTTTCATATTTATTTTTTAATAAGTTAATTACTCTTTGTGTAATTTGTTATAAAATATTAAAGAAGATTTTATAAGAAGAAACTAACACAAGAAAGACCAAATAAATACCAAAACATTTGCAAAATAATTATTCTTTCCTTCTTTTTTTATATAATTCACTTCTCACAAATAATTCATTAAACATTTATTGGACATGGACTAATCCAACCACCGAATACTTTATCCAATTCCTGTGCTGCCGCTATAGTGAGGTAGTCTTTAAATTGACCACTGATAGCCTGTATACTGATGGGCAACCCGTCACTCAAACCTGCAGGTATTGCAGTAACAGGATAACCCAGAATATTGAATATGGCAGTGTATCCAACATTCAAGAACTTACAAACAGTCATAAGATAATGTGGTGCTGGCTCCGGGTGGGTTGGGAAAAGGAAAATTGCATCTTCTTCAAATATGGCCTCGAATTTCTTATGAAGTGATTTGTACATTTCCAAGCAATTGTAGTACATTTTGCCGCCCATAGGCTTTAATAATCCGAAGAAAATCAAAGGGAAAGTATGATCCGAACATCGAAAGAAACTCTTCACCAATTCTAGCCAAAGGTTGATCGATTTTTTGCCGTAGCACAGTCCATCTTTTATTGGCCCAGCGCCGATTTCTCGGTACTTGGCATTCCACAGAGCGAAGGCGTATTGCATCTCTTTTATGTCTAGAGGTATCGGTTTGACCCCGAATTCTTCTTCGAAGTGTTTTGCTGCCTGAAAATGAAATGAAAAATGCTTAAAAATATTTATAATTAAGGTTATTTGATGTCCCGGATTACCTGGAAAAATACACCAGATTTTGGATTTTCCAGATATTTGAAGAATAATCCAAGAAGTGTGCAGAATTTGAATATTTGAGCATTGGTATGCCATATCCTTACTAAAGGCGATGTTTTTATATCCATTCAACTGTTCAGTAAGTATAAGGGTTACAGATACAAGAGTGTGATATGGTATTCTATACGAATCATCAGATGCGCCTCTTAGGATATTCAGCCTTCGTCTCAACTAAAATGTATTCAGAATTTGAATCAAATATCCTTGATTGTGTCCTTTCGTTACAATCGATAAACAATTTATGTTCAAAAATATCAACTGAATTGAAATTCTTCAAAAATTACATGATGAAGAAATTTTTCTTAAAATTTGTTCTATGTTTGAATACAGTCACTTTAATATGATCAATATGGATTTATAAGCTGAAAAGGAAGTATTAAGTAAAATATCATTTATGTATTATTAATCTCATCTTGGCTCTTAATATTTTTAAATAACTAACCATTCCATTCCATTGTTTCTGAGCTTTTATTTTATTTCCGGCTTTCGTTCTCTCTGGCCTAGTTTTCTTTTATCGTAATTAAACAAAGAAGCCAAGGCGTTGCATTGACAACATTGCTAAGGCAATGGAAGCGAGCCTCTGCTACGATCCTCCTACGTGTCGTGTGCAAAATATAAATTATGACAGGAAAAGAGCAGCATTTTTCTCGTTGTTCATTGTCATCTATTAAGGAATTTTTAAAAAACTAAAACCAAGTTTTGACTCATCTTAGCATTTCCTTTTCAAATCTGTGTAATCATTTATCAATGGAAAATAAAATCAGTTTGAGTCAATTTTCTTACGAATTGAACCTACAATTTATATAATGTTTTGTTTAATGCATTTAAGATAGGCATTACGGAATTCATACTTTAGACTTCCGAATATCGATTCGCAACTATCTGGCCTAGTTTTCTTTTATCGAAGTTTTATCGGCATTACAGAATTTATGTTAAAATGTGAATAGTTTATCTCATTAACTTACTTTTTCCTCTTATAAATTTTACTGCACGTGTAGTGCAGTATATAAACTACCAGTACAGAGCCTTCTATTATAATTCGACACGTTACCGGCAAGTGCTTCTATGATTCACCTGGCCGAGGCTGCGTTCATATTGAGATAAATGGAGGACTTAGCACTCAATAAGAAATGAGGAAATACATAATGTTACAAACCTGTAATTTGACTTCCCAGCACAAATAGCGTCATCATAAGAAAGACCGTTTTACAATCATCTATATTGGATGCTGTCGGATGCCGAGCCAGTGATCCCAGAGCTTGTCGATAAACTTGGCGACCATTTGTAGATTTGGTGACAAAATGGACAATGCTCGAAAGTTCGAGAATTTTGTCGATACATCCATAAGAAACCGAGATACGTCTGATTGGTTAAGTAGCTTCTAGCCCCGCCTCCCGGGAACTATAAAAGGCCGGCACTCTTAAGTCGGAGGGTATCGCCGTCGTGAATTGAATTGTAGACAGAGTCGCCGACAAGTAACGAATTTTCGAGAGGATAGCGAAAAAACTGTGAATGCCAACGTTTTGTGGAGCGACTGCCGAATCCTGTTGTCTACTGTGGAAGCAGCGTCGTATCTTTTGCGTAGTAGCCAGTTGTGAGAAGTAGCGAGTCGTCAACTAAAGCCGGGAGACAGTGAGAAATCGAGCCGTTGGAGAGACCGTTGAGCGAAAATCAGAGGATCCCCTCTCCTGCTGGATTCTGTCTTGCCGCTTCGTGTGCTGTGGACGATTACTACTTGTGGGCCAATGTCTGCTGTAGTGTGCGGTCCTGTGTACACCTTAGATGTAAATATTTGTCGTCTGTGTATTCGTCGTCTTTATATACTCGTGTCTTTGTGTAAATAAAAGTCGACGTTGTTTTCTACTGTCGCCTGCTGATTGTGTTTTCACACCATACACCCACTATCAAAAGAACCCGGCCACGAGGAATATCCGTAACAATATTATAACAGAGAGTTTTGATATAAAAATTTTGTATTCTTGTATTGGTCGGCAAATAAATGAATTCATAGAACTTCGGCCTATCCACCTTTTTTGTTATCCAGCTTACTCTTCCGCCACATTAGGTCGAATACTCGGAAGTGTACTACTGTATTTTGGATATTTCTCCCAATAATGTCTGCATTTTCCGGAGTTATATTTTGGAACTAATATTCAGAAACTCTTGTGATTTTTTACAATCATGGTTCAACCGCTCATTTGCGGGCTTAATATAAAGTAATGTAGATTTTTTTAATATTATATATATATATATATATATATATATATATATATATATGATATTTTGAACTCTTAATTTAATCTAAATTAATTTCCAAAATTTTATCTTACTTTAACCCATCATAACTTCATTGTGTAAAATATTCTCTTATTTCGTGACCCAATTCCACTTTCGGTTTAATCAATCCCTTTGTAAAAATAATGCGCCATCAGTACTACGTATCAAATGAAAGTGATACTTCCGTTAATCTTCTCAAGGTCAACATATGTATTCCCTTGGCGCCTGGGCAGAAATCCTATGTTATATAAGACTAGTGATCACTTGTTCGTCGCTTTCTGCCTTCTGCTTTTGTGCAACGCTGCGTCTTCTTGTAAATAATCATGTTTGCATCCCGATACAGAATAAAACAAAATTAGAAATACCAAGTCTCTTCACTGCTTCGAACCTGCACTCTGCTTCAACCGAAATATGTGTCATATTATTTAGCCGACAGGATATATATATATATATATATATATATATATATATATATATATATATAATTTAAATCTTAGTTAATTTGCAAATTTTTATCCTAATTTATCCAATATTAACTTCATTCTGAAATTTTCTCTTATTTCCTGATTCAATTCCACCTTTTTTTTTATTTCATTAATCCTACACGAGCTCTGTAAACCTGCTGAAATCAGCGGGTTCGCACGCTCCGAGTGAAGGAATAAAATTCCTTAATATTCGCAACATTTTTTTTAATGATACCTAAAATTTCCTTTCCTAAATGAGATTTATTTTAGGGTAACATTAAATGAATTATTCAATATCCTTCTAAAAAATATTTTGTATACGTTCCTTCTAGAAGTACTTGTTTGAACAGAAATATCTAAAAAAAATTGCGCCTGTAAAGGGCTAGGAAGAATACATCTGATGCTTAGTTTGAAAGTACTTTCCAAAGAATGATTGTTGAAATTACTTCTTTCATAAAAATGAATGTGATATATTCTGCTTTATATTAAGATTGGTTTACACTCGACCAGTTATTAGATTCCATTAAGTGACGCATGCGCAGTAGGAAGATCGCACATGCGCTGAGAGAGCGGACAATAGCAAGTTCTCGTCTTGACGGAACAAGTATCTTGCCGGTGCGTGGTCTTACTGGATGTTTTGTAGTTGGCTGAGTGTAAATCCACCTTTACAGTGAATAACAATATCAACACAGAAATCACTATAATAAACAACTATTTATTTTTTGTAATAAAATTTTAACATATTTGAAAAATATTTTACCTTCATGATTGCTTTTCGCACGTCTGGTCGAGCCGAGTTAAACCTTCCAGGTAGTTCTTTCATGTAATAAACTTTGACTTTACGAAAGTCAACCTGAAAAACAGTAAAGAGCGTATTGAAATTTTATAAAGTAATCATTAAACATACTAGTCATTATAATAAAGGAAGTTTCTTACAGTTACAACTTAAAAATGCTCTAATTATTCCTTTGTACGTTACGATGTTTTGAATTCAGACGTGATAAATAAAACTGGAATAATGATTCAAGTCAAAAAGTTTTTAAAATTTTGTTTAAATTTCTTTTTACTATAAAATTTGTAAATCAATAAAATGGTTTTGAGATATTTCTTTAGTTATTTTTATTTTTTTTTATTATATAAAATGAATGATTCATGCAATATTTGAAATTTTTAAAAATGTGTCTTAGTAATATCAATTAGATACAGCAATATAGTTTGGAACTAACTCAAGGTTTCGGACTAGCGATTTCTTGAAGCATAGAGCTAAATTTCAGGAATTGCATTGTTTCAAAATAGTTATTACTTTATGATTTATTTTATTGAACTGCGAATTGAAGTTTTTTTTTCAATTTCTCAAAATAACCTAGCATTTAAAAATATGAGAAAAAGTACAGATGGAAATTGTTTTTATTTCATAATTAGTTTAATTTATTCGCTGTGAAATTTTTTTATATTAACTCAATAACTTTTTAACACTTTTTATTTCATGATTTCCAAAAAATAATTTTTCTCATTCAACTAAAACGCGTTTCTATATTTTTGCCAATTGTATCTTCTGCATATACAAGTAACTGTTTATAACTCATATACAAATTATTTTAATTAATGTCTCTGCTTTCCTTAATAAACTTTAAAAACCTTTTAATACAAAACCTGTCGTTTATAGCGGTCTCTTTGGGACTTAAGTGTTTCAATAACATAAATCGATTGATAACAATAATCAAAATGAATAAAATGATCGATATTTTCATCTCACCGAGAGAAAAAATAAAAATCTTACTTCACGCTTATCTATAATTTATTTCAAAAATGAAAAACTTTATTAATTGTTGTGTTTCGACAATTATTCCATAACAATTCATTTATAAACTTTCGTACTTCTACTATTTTTCAAAACTTACTGAGTAGTGCTACAAGTCTCATTTCAAAATATCAAGTGATTGACTCATTTTAGCATTAGTGAGAGAATTTTCTTCAATATATTCCTCCCCATCAGAATCATTTATTATATTATTTGCTCAAGATTTTTCAAAATTTCACGAAATTTCTTCAATATACAAGAATTTTTCATTCAAAAAGCTCATGATTTTTCAAAATATCACGGAATTTCATCAAAATGCATGATTTTATCATTCAAAAAGCTCATAATGTTTTAAAATTTTACGAAATTTCATCAAAATTTAAGAATTTATCATTGAAAAAGCTCACGATTTTTCAAAATTTCACAAAATGTTATCAAAATTCAAGAATTCATCATTCAAGAAGCTTATGATTTTTCAAAATTTTAAAAATTATAGGCTTTGAAATCTTCAGCTGCTCTGCAACATTGTGTTGATTTATTTTAGATAAACTTTGATAGCAGTTAAGAATTTAAGTTTTTTTTTAAAAACTCAATTAAGTTTATGATATTGATATAATAATTCAACTGCAGGAAACAGTTTATGGCTATTCAACAGATTTCTGTTAGACATGGTGTCGCAGTTGGAAAGTGGTGGTTTCACTGTCATACCACTACGCATCAAAGGGTTTTAAACGGTACAATTAACGATAAAAAATCAATGAGCATATTAAACTAATGAATTTGAATATGCTCATTTTGGACAGGAAATTTTGATAGTATAAATCGAATGATAAAATTAACCGTGATCACTTTAAGCGGCGTACATTGAAAATCACTACTCTTAATAAACGTTTTTTAATCAAGCAATTTTTGTTTCGCTTTAAAATAATTGAAATATATAGCTTCTTTAGTGCTTGGTTTGCAATTTCCATTATATCTAAAATAAGAAGTGAAAGCTAATCAAGGACTTTTCGATCACACGTAATTAATTATCATAAAGCAGGGTTACCAGGCCACCGGGAGAACAGGAGAAACCGGGAAAACACAGGGCATTTAAAAATCATCTAAAAAACCGGGAAAATGAAGGAAAATGTGAAAATTTTCCTAAGAACAGGAAAATGCAGGGAATTTTAAGCTTCTTAGTTATTTTTTCCCGTCTAAAAAATACCAATCTCTAAAGATTTCAAGAATAAAAGATCATAATCGTAAGTTCCAAAAATAAAACAATACTATTCGCGATTGTGTAATGAGAAACTCGCCCTTTTTCTCTCTCTCCTTTTTTCTGTAAGATCGTTCAAATTTCAATTTACGAAAAAGTTGTTATGTTTCCATGCGATTCCCGAATTGCAGGTAATGAGCATACGCGAGACTTCTGTAACAGCGCGAAAGAATAGAATACATTTCTCTTGCGGGATTGACAACATTCAATCTGCTGAAGCAATGAGGTGTTGTTTAGTATACCATACTTGAGTTTATTGAATGGTTTGTTTATTATTTGAGAAACTTTGAACTTTTTCTATGTAGATTAGAGAGCACTTTTAAACCAATGAACTGTTCAAAATCCCTATGTAATGCGAGTTGAACGGATAAAAAAAATCAATCGACAAATTTCACAAAATCAATTTGTTGCGCACTGCTCACTTTGTAAGAAGATAATAAGCCTAAGTAATATGGAAAAACAGGTACTTACCAGTCATGCTAAAAAAGGAATACATGCAAAACTGTGTGCCAGTTTAAAAGAATTATCAGTGATGTCGGATTTAGTATCTAAAAGGAATGACAGGTCAAAACCGAAAACATCATATTTTATGTCCAAAAATAAACCGATTTTGAACTTTTTATTTCAAGAACAATAATTTAAAGTTGAATTTTTATGGGCATTAAAACTTGTTGCGTCACATTTGTCTTTTAATTCCTTCAATGATATGTCAAAAATATTTTCACATATGTTCACTGAAAGTGAAATAGCTGAAAAATGTACGTTAGGCCATACAGAAATGTTATATTTTATTGCTACGGATTTGGTTCATTAGAGTCATGGAGCTAATGGCTGAAAAATCTGCAGAAGTTGCTGAAATTGATGCCCAAATATTTGAACTGGCAAAAATGAATAAATGAAAAAAAAAATTCCTTTCTGAGATTTTTTGTTATTGTTGCTGGTAAGTTATCATTAAATGATTTGTATTATGATACCAAAAATATTTTGTGTTTTATTTCACCCACGTTCTTAATTTTGTGTGATTTACAATTATATGAGTGGTAATATATCTCCCCATTATATAAATTTTGTTTAGCTAAATGCTAAATAATAAGTAAAGATAAATTGTTTTTTTCTGCATTTAAATATAAACCTTCTTTTAATATGCTATTATTTAGTATAATATTAAATTATTGCTTTCTTTCATTGCCTTTTCCATTCCTTAAAACCGTTTTTCATTATAACTAGCACATGAGTGCTATTTTCCATACATACAGGGAAAAAACAGGGAAAACACGGGGAATTTTTTTCCAGATTTGAGTGGCAACCCTGTAAAGAAAGTTTCATTCAGCTGTAGCATTCAGAAAAGATGATTGATAGGACTACCGCAAGAAATATTTTAGATTCAACTGAAAAAACTAATGACAACAATTTTTAAAATAGTAATACGTTTTTAAGATGACTACTTACAGCTTTTAAACATAAAAAAGCATATTAATAATTTGAAAGTTGCAAGTTTTGAACGTAATTTTATTTTTTGTATGTTTGATGTTGATACTTTATAATAGTCAGAGTTTTTTTCTATTGTTTCGTTTAAAATAAAAATAGTTAGAGAACCGTGAACTAAGCAGAAAGCATCTATGACTAACATTTCATGCATAGAAATCTTAAAAGTAGGCACGTCCTAATATTGGCACTGATAAGGTTAATTTATAGTTATATTCCCTAGAGAACTAAGAATCTGCTTTCTTACATGTCAATATCTAATCTTCAGTTCTCAATGTGCACGATTCTATTAACTTATGATATGTTATTCGACATTCCAAATGCTGTGTAATATCGTGAGGAGAAAGCAACCCTATTAGTTGCTTTGTAGGTCATTAAAATTCAAAAAAATATCAATTAATGAGTAAATAAATAATTCCAATCAGTAATTGACTTTCCAGGTATTTAGTGGCATTTGTGACGTTACTGAATGAACTAATACTGACATACGCTACTTCAAAGCATTCGAATTAAGAAAATTTTGCAAGCTTTAAATAAAAATGTCCATCGGAGATATGGCAAGAAATTTAAGAATCCAGAATGTGGCATCTATATCTAGATGTGACTACTGCGAAAAGCTCTCCAAAAGCATTTTCAGTTGAGCATATGCATGACCATGCTGCATTAGTGGATTTTCAGCTAAACACTGATTAGGACTTTTAGGATGAGAGAGGGCGATAGTAGGGCGATTTAAAATCTTGATTTCTCTATTTGTCGAAGAAAATAAGTCTTTACATAACACAAATTCTATAAATTGTAAAATATTAGGATAATATGAACACCTTTTCAAATTTAATGATCAGATTCTTATCTACTTCATTATGTTCATTTTTTATTAGAATATTTATAAATCGGGGCATCTGCTTCAATATTGTTGTGTTCAAGTGTTCAATGCTGGGCAGTCTGAAGTCTTACTGATAAATAAAAACAAATAAACATTCACAAAGTTAGTAAAATAAAAAATATATATCTTTAAATGTTATATCTTTCTTTAAAATCTTTCATAAATAAAAATCTATTAAATAAAATCTTTAAAATGCTAAAAATGTGTTTATCGAAATTGATCATTTTATTATACGAGGATTCTCATAATATTCAGTATGAAGTGTCGCAAATGCCCAAATCCACCATTGTCAAGGTGGAAAACTTAGGAAAAAAACAAAAAGAAAAAAACTATCGACTTTTAATAATAAATCTTGTAAAATTCCATCAGTATATTAATTTAAAAAAAAGATTAGTTAGAATTAAATTGGCATACTTTTTCGTCTAGTCGAATTCTTTTGTCATTACCAGAAAGAACTTTAAGTAGCAAAGGTAAATCTGAAGCATATCGGCACATGGGTCCCGTGCTAACAAAGTGAAGCTGTGGTCTATCGTCCTTCTTGCCCGGGAACATCTGGCAGTAAGGGAAACTTCCGCTGTTGGATACGATGCCTACAAATAAACGATAGCGAACTTACAGTTAGCTTCAAATAATCATGTTGCATTAAGACATAAGATTCTTGAGGAATTATAAATGCAACTGCATTTCAAGCTAGAATTATAAAGCTACGAATAAATTTCCAAAATATAAATTTATTAATTCAATGATCCTCTATATATTCAGGTCGAATTCCGAAATGGAAACATTATTATAAATTTTGACTTGGAAATCAAGAAATGTGCAGATATTTGCATCGCGAAACTGTATAGAAATATTTTTAAAGCTTTCTAAATCACTAATTCGTTGTTAGTTTTTATTTGCTCACAAAAATGCAAATTGCAATTTCCCCTAAAAAAATCGTCTGCTCTTCTCAAACCACTAAACAATCTTTTTTGCTATGTCATTAGGACTTACTTCCAAGTGTGTTAGAATTTCTTTTAAATGTATATCAGTCACAAATGAATGCTCTCTGTGGTTGCTTATCTTAATTTGTACTTTCTCGTAGACGTAACATACAGTAAAGTACTAAAATATGCGATTTCAGTGGTCAGTTTCATACAATTTAGAATTTTTTATTGAATTTTATAATAATGATACGTGACGTAGATCTTTGTTTGAGTACCAGTGCCAATGTAGTTTTTTTAAGTTTTAGTGTGAAATGGTAAAGTATAAAAATTTGCTATGTAACGGTCAGTTTCATACAATATAGAATGCTTTTTTGCATTTAATAATAATAATAATAATAAACTTGACATAGGAATATTTATTTGAATGCCAATGTCAATACATTTTCTCTCAATCTAGCGTAAAATGGGAGCTTCGAAAATTATAGATAAAGAATATTTTGTCTAACTACAGAAATCTTTTTGAATATAATTTCGGACTGAGTTGGTAAAGGTCTGATTATTTTTAAGCTTGCGGTAAAAGACCTCACCCAAAAGATTTCAAATGAGACAGTCTCAAAATCAAGGGTGTTTCAAGAAAAGGACCATTTAGTATTCACATTTTATCATTTTTCTCTCAATGGGGACGATGATTATTTGGCAACTAATGATCTGGGTAGGATGATATTTGATTTGGTAGAAGGAATTCCCAGTATGACTGCTAAATTGTTTCCCAACTATGTTAAATGGTACTACCATTTTGTCAATTTTAAGGTCGTTATGCTTGTTGATATTACCCATGTGCAATAATCGTATTCGTTATAACAAGGAAAATTTTATTCTGTATATTTAAATGCACTTTTAATTTCTGTACTTTAAAAAAAATTTGCAGCAAAAAGTAAAGAACAAATTAGATTTAATGATAAACTAGTGATTTTAAACAGGTGATAAAGCGTGCGATTAAAGGTATGTGACTACGTTCCAGATGGAATTTTTGAAAGACGTTTGAAAATGCTTATATTTTTGGATAGCTGCATAAAAATGTTGTAATAATATCTTTGGAAGCAAAATATAACATTTAAGTGGCTAAAATGTTTGAAAAATTGAAGAAAAGGTCCGGATTTTTTTATTGGCTAAAAAATTATAAAGTAAAAATCTTCTAATTTGGATTTTATCAAATGATTTGCTTAAAATTTTGCTGACAGCTGACGAAATATGTTATCTAGTTTCTGAAGTAAAAACTAATCTGTATTGGTAAACATTTTTTACATATCGGAGTCGAAATGATAAATAAAATTAAATTTTGAAATTAATTCTTTTTGCATTCAAAAGCACTAAAATAACTATAAAATATTTTTAAATGAATATATTACTTATTCTCTAGTTCAGAAATTTCTGAACATAATGAGAAATTACTATACTGACTTTGAATAAAAAATAGGATTAGATTTTAATATACGAGGTTTATCGTTAAATAATTCTATCAAAGATTAGAATTTGAGAAAATACCGTTTAAAAATGTAAAATAGCATTAAAATGTATGGGAATGCAAATAAAAATCATTGGAAATTACCAAAAAATGGTGCTAGAAACAAAATTCTAATAGTTTTATCAAAAAAAAACTGCTTAAATATTAAGAATATTTTTTAAATAATTATATTTTCTGGAAAAAAATGATTTTAGTCCTCTACCTTAAGGCCATAAGAAACAAAAAGATATTGTATTGAATAAAGCAGCACATGTTACCTCTCGATGGCTTATGCCCATAAGTTCCACAGAACGCAGATGGAATACGGATGCTTCCTCCGATGTCTGTTCCGATGCCGATTATAGCGCCTGCGCCAGTCAGCAAAGCTGCCTCACCACCTTTTATGTAGAAATAAAATGTTTTATGATTGATTAGTCAAATACAAAAAAATACAAAATTATTTTCTGATTCTGTTATTTTGTTTACAGAGTCTTTGAAATCTATTTGGAATTTTGAAAGAAATACTGAATATTGAATTCAATGCCATTGAATAATTTATAATTTGTTACATTTTTAAATGGTAAATCTTACATTAAATTAATTCAACTTTCAGTATAAGAAATTAAGAGGATTCTAAATTATATATATATTTTTTAGTTTTTATCAGCGCAGTTCATCGAAATAATGGTAGTGAATATATCTTACGGATCTGTAAACTGAAGGACTGATAAATACATTGTTATGAATAGCATGCAGGGACTTAAAATTTTTTTTTCTTGGTTGATACAAATAACATACATGGACAAGAGTCACAAACGTGTATAAAAGAATACTGATTCTCAAATTAATCGACGGGAATATATACAAAAACAACATCTTCGGATACCACTAACATTAAACATCGGCCATGTTTTTTCTCTGTTGTTCTCTCGACTCCAACGCACAGCCTTATCACTTCCTCAATGGCATAGTTGCTACATATTTTATATTATAAAAACAACCGTCACGTGGTTGCGAAGTCATTTCACAATATAGTCCTTTCCTTCGACTTTTTCAAATATTTTTACAAATAATCGTTCTTCTGTTTAGCTTCTAAGAATAGTAAAGGAAATTGAGTATGCATTTTAAGACTTCTGGTAGATCGATTTAGTACAAAAATAAAAACAGCTCTTATAAATTGCATGCAATGATAATGTTCTAAAAAATCACTCAGCAGGATTATTACTTTTCGAGTAATCGTATTTACCTCTACATGTAATACATGTACATTGTACATACAGGCAGAATTAGTTGTTTCTACGGATTCTGCCCAAAATTTGATGTCCAATTTTGATAGAAAATCCCTCGTCGAATTTCATTGGACAATCTCATTCCATCAATGAACTACTGTTTGTCACAGAAAATAGTCATAATGGTCTTTTCGGATTCAGAAAGATATATAAAGAGAAAATTCATCAAACCCTTGAGGCTAAATATTTTGAAAATCGGATGTGCGTCTCTTGTGCATTGGCGCTTTACAAAACAGATTATTGACTATCAGACTAGGACTATCAGATTCGGCATGTATACATTTTAAAGAGTAGGGATGTTGTTGAAACTTTATTTACACCCCTCGAGGTCCAAGGTTTTCCGCCTGAGGGCTCTGTGTCCCTCTCTGGGTTTTGTTAGTCCTACTCAGTTTTGTTGTGTACGTGGTGATGTCATGTTGTATTACTTTGTCTTTCCTGTAAATATGCTATAGCTGTGTACGAATAAAATATGAAAAATCCACTAGTTGCCTCCAGTTCCTTTCTGACAGGTAAGAGCTTTTGAATCATTCTGTTGCTAATTGAATAGAATTATGAAATTGTATTGAATCTGAACAGATGCCCGTGTCAAAAAGATTGTAATTGATTTAAAACCAATCTATATTTTTGTGTTTCTTAACGGTGTCCAACAATTAACGTAAGATTTGAATTTGTCACCATTCGTGCAGTAAAATGTTGGCAATCCAATTAAAAAAGAACATTTGACAGCTGATAGATTAGGGTTAGTAAAAGTGAAGTGTTACACGATAGGACAACGTGTTTTTGTTGTTTAACTATATTTAAAAAATAATAAAAGTCTGGCAGCCAAAGTTCGTAATTTTGAGAATCGGCTCCCTAGATCGTGTGATTTAACACTAATGGATTTTTTATAAGGTTATTTGAAGTCGAGGGTCTGTGCCAACAAGCTCACAAATACGCATACATTGAAGGAGGAAATTCGACACTGCATCAATGAAATTCAGCTCCATTTATGCAAAATGGTTACGGAAAATTTCGATAAAAGATGTATTATTCCATACATAATCCTATCCAGTAAACCTTATAATTCAATAAAAATATAACAATTTAAAGGAAAAAAACTGTGTCTTTTATTTAATTCAAGTCTTGTGTTAACAAGTTGTTCGATTGTGTAACACTCCATTTTTACTAACCTTAAATCATCAGTTGTGAAATGGTTTTTCTAATAGGGTTTCCAACACTTTACTACGCAAATGGCGGCAAATTCAAATCTTGCGTTAATTTTGGGACACCCTTTAAATGTTAACACTGATATCACAAAATATTAATTTTTCAATATTTAATATTTTAAAAAATTATCTATTTAGTGATGATGTTTTATCTGTAAATTGCTCTATTCCATTAAGAGTTTTTTTTAATGTTTTTTAATGATTTGTCACATTACATTTCATTGTAACAAAATTAAATTGTTTTCAGTATTTCTTCAAATATTTTACCCTCGTTTTTCTGTCTTTTTTTTTTAGTCAAGGAAGAAATATTTAACCTATTTTGTCTATATTGTGTAGGTAATCGTTAGGTTTAAGGCACAAGAATCTGCCCTGTAAGGCGATCACAGACATACAAATATTTCTCTTTGTTATTAATTGATCAACGTTTCGAAATAAAAAAAATATTTTCTAAGCTAACCAGTTATGCATAAAACATTCAAAATATTTTTTATTCGTAAGAAATATTCTAAAGAACCAGTGGTTGGAAAAATAGTAAGTACTTTGTATATCAGAAAGTAAAACTTCCCCGAAATATCTATACTCCTGTTGGAAGAATAGGGCACTAAAAAAGTAAGCAATTAAATTACCTTAGTTAAATTAAAATTGATAATAATAACAAATGCAAAGATAACCTGTGCTTCCTCCAACTGTTCTTCTGTTATCGAACGGATTCTTCGTGATTCCATAAACGTGATTCGCTGTCTCCCACCACATGCAGATTTCGGGCACGTTGGTCACCGTGACAGGGATAGCACCGGCCTTTCTGTACATTGCTGGAGCATCTCCGTCCTCTTCGGCCAAATGACCTTTGGCTTTTACCAGTCCTGCAGTCTGTGCAAGTCCTGAAATTTAGAACTAATTATTTCGATTACCAAAGTATTTGATAGTACGTATTGATGACAGAATTCTTTTTTTAAACCTGCTTGCAACTTAACCCTGTCAGAATTCCACTAAATTTTTCTTCTTTTATGAAACTGAAGTTAATTCTTGTACATGTCATAAGAAAAGAGTGGAGCTAGTGCTGCCATCTTTTGTCTATATCATTAGAAAATGTGTTTGTACTAATTGACAATTTATAACGTCACCCATCTAAAATTATTTCCGGAAAAGGTAGGTTTAGAGTTACCATCGCCCTCAATCGTTTCTTCACTGGAAGTAGAGATGTTGTTTAGTAGATTTTTTTTTTCTATATGAATTGATAACGATTTTGTGTAGCTTTCTGTTCATTTTTCAGTCCCACAAAGTATTGATCTGTTTGAATTTTAATCACCTTGTGGATAATTTAATTCTCTTCTGTACAATATGTGTAGACATACAAAAGGGAATTAGATAGAAAGGAAGCAAAGATGCTTGTACTACGCAATTGTTACGGTTAGTTTGTTTTGTCTAGTTACATTAACGTTCCGTTTTGAAGCAACCCTAGTGTCATTTTGAAACGAATCTTGTAATTTGAACTATGGTTAGATAAAGACTATGCAATCTTGTCTGGAACTTCCTTTTCTACCAACTTCCGCATCACACCAACGGAAATCTTTAAAGCTGATCAAGAAAGATACGATTAAGTAATTCTAGGCGGCCAAAATATTTTTTTAACTAATGATTTAGTAATTTACTATTGAGATTATTTCACATTAAATAACTAATCAGATGACGAGAAAAATATCAAAATTTATAATTTAAATAATGAATTTAAATATACAAATAATTCTAAATTAATAAATATTTCTTAACCAAAGTATTTTTAAATAATGAATATAAATATAAAAAATAATTTTAAATAAATAAATATTTTTTATTTATTCGTAAATGTATTTGTTTTTATTTGAATTTTTTTTCCCCCTAAAAACAAACCCCATTCGGTCAATATATTTAAATTTTAATAAAATATCAACTTCAGAATTAGTTTTTTTATATAATTTGTATAGTCTAAGTAAATTTGTTTAATAAAATCTATATGAATAGAGCTTTATAAAAAAATTTAATCATTTGTAACTTATTCCTACAAATAATAATATATTTTATATAAAATCTCCTTTTAGTGGTGCATATTATCCACTGATACCTTATAAATTTGTTAGATGCATAATGTGATTACCTTTAACTCCACGGACTTCTTTGCAAGAGAAAGGCACCCCTAGAAGAGGCGTTTCCTCCGCTATCTGATCTTCCGTCTTTTCGCCGCTCTCCAAGAGCCGATCGACGGCCACAGCGTCCTGCAGGGCTTCCACGTATCTCTGATCCGTCACGGCGTTGATGGAGTCATGGATCAGTTGGGACCGTTGGATGTACGTTCGCATCACGTCTTTGCAAGTGAGCTGAAATTATACAGAATAAACACACCAAATGTTGCTTTTATTTAGATCATTTTTGTGAATATATCAGTAGTGGATTTCGTTTGGAAATATGTATACAGTGAATTTTGCATATAAGTTTTTTGAGCTTTCTTAGGAATTTGTTTGGGAATAAGTTTATTTTATAAAGGCTCTTAATGTAAAATAAGGCAATTTAATAAATACATTTTACATAAAAATAAATTTATTGCATTGAAATAACTTTGTTTTGAAATGGGGAATATATCAAATTTATTATTGTTATGTATATTTTTGAATACAATTGTAAGTCGTAGAAAATATGTACAAAATGCTTTAATCCTTGAACTGATTATATTTGAAAGATTTATACTAAGATGCAATTTTTGCAAACAATTTTAAATATTCTTAAATTGATTTTTTTTTGCTCTATCTTATAATAATTATAATCTTATAATCGCTATAGTTAATAATTAATGCGATATCCTATATAATTATAAACTTAGAATAATACCCTATAATAATCTTATAATATATTCTATAAAATTGATTTATTTAAAAGAAATAAAACTTCTGTAAATATTTTCATTTCTTATTTTGATTACGTGGTGACAAAGTTTAAAAAGTTTAGAGAAAATTAAATAAAAATAAAGAAAAAAAAAGATTTATTGCCAACATTATGTAACTATTATTCGATTTTAGAAAATTCTAGAATCTGCCGTTGGTATATAAGCATTTGACTTATGTTTTTTTAATTGTATTTATTAAAATCTCTGAGTCAAAAGTTAGCGTTTTTGTTTTATCTTTATTTCACTTTTTTAAATAAGCCAAATTATTTTCTAAAATTGAATTGTCTTAGTAGCATCATAATTCCATGCTGCAATAATAAAAAGTAAACACATTAGCCGCTGCGGAAGCCGAGGGTTGAAACATAAGATATACTGATTTCTGACCCGTGAAAATCATGCAATGAACACTTAGAGAAATAAATTTTGTTCAACAGATATTTAACTTTTTATTGAAAAGAGCTATAAAAAATCCATAAAAAGTGATTGTGCCATGAGTTGAGTTTTAAGCTTTGAATTTAATTAATTTTCCAAATAGTTGCACATATACAATTATAAAAATATTAATTTAGTCGCAATAATGCTACATTTTGAAGAAACACGTGGAATATTTTGGCCTGTATCCCATAATTTTGAACCATGATCCGATGACCAAAAATACACTTCAGTCAGCAACTTATCGCTAAACCCACACAACATCAGCAGGAGGATACATCACCCCGTCGTCAAATTTAGGAAAAATCGAAAATTTAGTCGTCAGAATCGAACCCACAAACTTCGCTTTCGAATTAAAGAAATCGCCACCAGGACACGAGGCCTCATTCAACCAACGTTATAAACGTAATTCAACCAACATTAAGTAACACAATTTTTGGCATTTTTGTTTAACATTAGCCGTTTTAGGCGATTAATTGATTAGACATTATGAGAAACACTCCACCCTGTCACTTTACAATCCGCATTATTAATTTAGAAATATTCTTTAGTTATTTTAATGCCTTACAATGCGAAAAAAATCAAAATGTTGTGCTATTTATCAGTAGAATGCCAAAATTTAAAGAAAGACAGGAAGAAAAGCTTAATTTTTAGTTCAGAGACTAGATAATATTTTTCATAAGCAAAATTTTAAGTAAATTATTTGATAACTAAGCTGTTTTTGCTTAATACTACTTATCCATTTTTTCCAATTTTTAAAAACTTTTGTCATTTAATTGTTATATTTTAGTTTATGCATGTGTTTTTTTTTTCAATCTTTTTTATGCAAAATTTAAAAGAAAAATTATTC
>JAPMOR010018132.1:12317-34531 GCA_026543865.1 Argiope aurantia | reverse complement strand
AACACATTGCCGGACGACTACTGTTTAATAAAGAATATTGAGATTTTTTCAATTGATTTTTATCGAAATGTGTTCTGCTGAATTAGGATGTAATATACCGTCCTCTTTTCCATATGCTATTGGATGCTATAAAGAAATAAAAATGGTTAAGACAAAGAATCGCCGAATGAGTTGCTAAAAGGCAATATTTACACACCGATTTTTCTGCTTAATTATACATCTACTTTTTACACATCGATTTCACTGCTTAAAAAATATATTCCATTTTAAAGTCATCTCTCCATTGTGGATTAAAAAATGGCTACTACATGAGCAAATTTGTGAAGACTACTATTTGGACAAATCTGAGAAGATTCATCTTCTGTCAATTACATCACTTTCATCAATTATTCTAAAGCCAAGTTTATTTGGTATCTTGGTTAATTGATCCTATTCAGATAAATTAGATATGGTTTCAATGAATATAAAAAAAATAATTAAACAAATTTGCTGAATTTTATTCAGTAAACATGATGGTTTTTTATTCACTCTCATTCATTGCTTTTGATTTGCTGTCCTTTTGAAGTAAAGGATCTGGTGGAATAAAATGATGCTTTTCGCAAAACTCAAGAAGAAATCCATGATGACTATGCATTTATCTATGAAACCTCTCTCATTGGGGGCACCACAGATATGAGGATGAGAAGCTTCCTGCATGGTAGTTGGTTCTCACCACCCAAAAAAAGTGGGGATGCACCTGCTATGATAGTACCTGCTTCCTACGGGAAGGGTTGTATCGTGGCTGGTGATGGCCCTTAGGGTTCAACCTTAGTTCCCGCCAATGCTGTCGGGTTGACCAGTCAGTCAGATTTAATACGTATGCTTTAGTTAAGCCGCGTTCCTTCGACCTGTGTGTCTGCAGACATGGCACACTTTCCCCTGTTTCCCTTCACTTGCGGTTTCCCGGGCTCCAGTTTACCGACAATTTGCGGGAAACTCTGGATAGCGTCCACATACATCAAAGAACCCCGGGAAACCACAAGAGAGGGGAAACAGGAGAAAGTGTACCATGTCTGCAGATGCATATGTCGTAGGAAGGCGGCCTTCGGCGGATCGGACTAGGCTAAGTTGTGGTTATCTGTGAAAACTAAATCTTTTGGCACGATTCAGTCTAAATGATGCTGAACATGTTTCAGCGTTAAACAAACAAGTATCAAAAAGTGAGAAATTGAAGCTGGTAACGTTTCAAATTGAGGATGGATTTGGGATGTTCCCAAAACCTTTCCACACCATCAATGCAATATGTAGTAATTACAGTTAAATTTATTTTGAAATTACAAGACTTATTATACTGACAAATGTTATCCAAGGAAACACGAATCTCCTCCTTTTCATATAACCTGATATTACAGAAAGTAAAAGCGCGGATTACCATTATCGGATCCATGTTATCAAACGATGAATTTGTTTGGATTGTTTACGATTTGATCTTCCGTTATTGATTGAGGTTAAAATTAGGGTTTACTTTCCATTTCCTTCAGATTAAAAATACTATGCATTCTTCAAGTTCTTGCAATACTGGACAATAGTTAGATATGCTGATATGGCCTGTATAGATGCGCTTAGCAAGATTTAATATCCTTAGTTGCACACTTTGCTTTATATGAATGTCGATTAGCAACGATAGTTTTTATAAGGCCTCCACTAAGTGGAAATGAATTTTCCATTTTCATATTTAACACTCTCTCTCTCTCTCACACACACACGCACGTAGAAAACCTTTGACTAGTCTGACTGCTAACTTAATGCTTAAAACGTAAATCTATTGATTCTATGGATAGGATTAGTATCTAAAGCCAATAAAATCACCTGAAAGGTAATGAAAAAGAGTCAAAGAATGCGAAAAGAAAAAAAATATGCAGATTTTTTTTAATTAGATTTATATTTAATAGACCTCAGTACATTAAAATTTCTACGACATCAATCTTATTGGCTAGATTTGAAAGGCAACTTTAAAAAAAATCTCGGATTCAAGATTACTTATAATAATAATTATTTTTTGCTAACTATTATAATTCCCTGATGAACTCTTCATGTAATACATGAAGTATTTTAAATTCCTGTGTCAGAGGTTTTGACGTATTTTACATCACATCTAATACATAAGATCTGCTTGGATGTTATCTTATAGCTAGTTATCTGTATAAAACAACGAAGAAAAATATGTTGTATATATTGTACTTTTTTTTTTTTTTTTGATATTCAATTATAACAAGTCATCAGTTAGTTTATATGTCTTAAAAAATTATTTATAAATGTATAAGTTGACCTATTTAACTTCCTATTTATATAATTATAATTTACAGCAATGACAGATTAGATAGTTGCATATAACATTGAAATAAATCCTCATGCATATGTTACTGAAATAAATGATTTTCTTAAAACAAAATCCATCGCTTTTCACACTACTCCATGTGCAAGAAAATCAAATCTGTAAATTTTTAATTATTATTTATTTTAACTACTATTTATTAGCAACTCAATTACTATTAATTTAGCTAAAAATAAAAAGAAAATATAATCTAAATTTTGTCAACAAATAACATTTGTGATTGGCATTTGCCATACAATAACTATCCGTTGTAATAATTCTTTTGATCAACGATTTACTTAACTTTCTCATCAGATTATGCATTAAAGGCATTTGTAATTATTATTAATCCATTTAAGAAAGTTGATTAAATCTGAGATCTTTAACTGTATTTAAGAAGATTTTTTCCTCTTTTGATTTAAATGTTATTTTGACTTAATAAGAAGTCTGAATATCGAAAACTTTGCAATTCGATGCACGAGTCAAACAACGCTTAATATTATGAACGAAGTTTTATAACAATGGTGCCTCATCCTAATAAATAAAGGTTCTCTTACAAAGATGGGAAGTATTAATTTAATACTTAGAACTCGGGAAGGGTATGAATTAAAATTGCGTTCCCTTCTATATCTCAGTAACTTCTTTAAAACTTCAAAGAAAGCGCGACCGAAATCGGGAGCGGCACAGACCCCATCCCCGATACCCAAAACGAGACTTCCTAACCCTTCGATCCCGCAACGTGAGAGGAGAAAAGTACTTAACCTTCCTTTTCCAACAATTTTATCATCCATAATTATTCGGTTGCGAAGAGCATTTTCCTCGCAATAATTTTTGCTCTCGAATTTTTCTTCTTAATGCCTCTCGTTCCACAAGCTCGCTTGCTAAAACCCCCTCGCTTTCCGCCCACGCTCGCCGCTCCCGCGCGGAAAAGCAGGCAAAATGCGGCACAGAAATCTAACAACAATCGGCTTAGTGTTACCCTGTCAGAAAAGATTCATAAATTCACGGATTGAAGACCAGGAGTAAAAGTTTGATTTTATGTTCTATCTCGGAGAGCATTAACTGCACCGCGTTTTCACCACGGAAGCAAATTTTAATCCCGGATTAGGGCGCACAAACCGCGGCTGCCTACCTAAACCTTTAAACAACAAAGCACTAAAGTAGAAAATATTCATCTGTGGGGAGGGGGGCATGCGAAAAGAAGGAATCTGCCTGCAGACGAGAAGTTGGGGGCGGAGGGCTCGAGGGGGGATTTGATACTTAAACACTCTCTTTTCTCTAAGAATGCCCAAGACGCCATCACTGGAGCGTTAAAGGGCTCTCTGATTTGTAGAGTAATTAAATTTTGCCTCCCCCAGCGTGCCGTCTATGAGGGATGGCACAAAGAATCCAGAGATAGAAAAGAGCACACCCTATAGGAAAAGGAGGGGGTGCGAGGTTGTGCCTGGAGGATTAAGCCGAACATTACGCAAGTGTGTGTGTACACACACATAGACAAGAGCCTCCTTCCAAAGTCTTAAATCAGAAAACGCTGTTTCTGGAAGACATGGAACATAACGCCATTAAGGACTTGACCCGAGTCGTGAAAGCAAAGATTGCTTCTAAGAAGGGGACCATGGAATTATTTCCTACCAAATGAGAGAGACATCGCGGGAGAAAATGAAGAACATGAAGAAGATTGGGGGGAGAAAAAAGGCCGGTGGAGGGTGGAGCAGCTTCCACAGCGGCAAGCAGAAGCAGCAAATCTATTAAACGACCTTCAGGACTTTTACTTCGCCCGGGAGTGTTGAAGAAGAGATTTAAAAAGCCGAAGGAAGCGCCAAATATTAATTGAATCACGCCGTCGCGGAGAAGACAGACCGGGACCTAAGGTAAACTTCATCAAGTTTTGGGCGACAAAAATTATCAACCTTTTCCACCTCGTCACGTCATTAGAAAAGTCTATGCTCCAAACCGAGCGGGTTCTTCGCCGCTTTTCTTCACACCGTTCCGCACTAATCTAATTCAACCGGCACCTTGGGGACTGATTATGGGTAAAACGTGGCACCGGGGCCTTCTGGGAAGAGATGGAAAATTTTCTTTTGGTGGGGCAGGGGAGGAGAAAGAGCATGCTAAAGAACAGGAAATGAGATGTTTTAGCTTCGTTCAAAGAAAACGCGAGGTTCGGTTTGATTCAGGAGGGCAAAATATAACGAGGGAATGAGGGACATATGTTGTTGGGGAAAGAAAAAAAGCTGGAGTCAGAAAAGAGACGTAAAAAGTCCCGAATTACCGGAAATTCTATTTTAGCTGCTTTTCGTATGGATTAAATTCGTTAAGATCGGTCGTGAAGTTTCACGTAGGGAAAAAATTGCGCTTGAGGGGTTATCGAATTTGCCGGGGTAAAGATGATGTGGTATAATGAAAGAGTTGATTATTTTTAGATCTCTGCGTCGTATAGTCTTATTACTAAATCAGACCTTAGCTAAATAAGACATCTACAAAAGAAAGGTTTATATACTTGCCTTTTTTTTTATAAGCACCGAATAAAATTTTTATTTAAAATAGAAAAAAAAAATGGAACGCATCAATTATAAGAATAAAATTTATTACAAGTGAAACATCATTTATTTCAAGTGACATATGAATTAAGATATTATAAATTCCTAGCTCAGTTAATAAGCCTAGGATACTTTTATCTTAAATTATTTTAACACTTTCAGTACTTTAATGCATCAATTTATACTAATATTAAAAAGAATGTGTGTCTGCCTTCTAGTTCTCAACAAATCATTTTGGCTTAGAACTTCAAAATTTGGCACAAATATGCTTCATATTAATATGCAATTCAGAACAAATTTGCTTAAATTTTAATTAATTTAAAATTAAACATTTTGGCATTTTTTTCGGTTATAACATCCAAAAATATTAGTGCATGAAAATGGTTTTTAAAATTAAAAAAATTATCTTTCAGTAATACTAATCTTATTTTTGAATAAATGTGTTCCAAATTTTGAAATTATTTTATTTTATTCAGTTACTTTTGGTTCATTTTATATAGTACTTTATTTTCTATCTTTTACATTTATTAATATTTTATTTAGTTATTTTTGGTTTACTTTACATAGTATTTTATTTTTTATTTTATTCATTTATTTATATTTTATTTATTTATTGTTGGTTTATTTTACTTAGTGCTTTATTTTCTATTTCATACATTTATCTATATTATATTAATTAATTTTTATTTATTTTACGTAGTACTTTATTTTTTATTTTATTCATTTATTTATATTTAATTTAGTTATTTTTTATTTATTTTACATATTACTTTATTTTTTATTTTATACATTTATTTATATATAATTTAGTTATTTATGGTTTATTTTATATAGTGCATTATTTTTTTATTTTATTCATTTATTTATATTTTATTTAGTTATTTTTGATATATTTTACATAGTACTTTATTTTTTTATTTTATTCATTAATTTATATTTTATTTAGTTATTTATGGTTTATTTTACATAGTACTTTATTTTTTATTTTATTCATTTATTTATGTTTTATTTATTCATTATTATTGTCATTTATTTATTTTTGAATCACTAAATAATTTTTAACAGCATATTTTACTGATGTTTTCTGAAGTTCAAGATATTTTGATTGATTCATCAAATATTTATTCACATGATTTTCTTCCATTGATGAAAGTTGAGCAAAAAAAGTTTTTGATTTATAATCTTCGCATTTTATAGACGAAATAAGTAAAATAAAATTCCTATGTAAGACATTTGTACAATATGATGATTGATTATCATGATAGTTCCGCTTCTAATGATATTATCATATCATAAATTTCGTTTCCATTAGAAATATCCATGTGCACAATAAACAGAGAAGACGCAAGGTTAATAAAATAGCGCGACTTTAATCTCTATCACAGATTTGTGCTTAAAAATATTATTTGAGAAAATCAGGAACATCAGAAGTTGAGTATAGGAGATTTAATTGAAATTAAACCTTTTCGACGAATCAGTTGTTTGCCAACGATAGGTAATTAATAAATAAATGTAATAATCTTTCATTTTTTTATTTTAATTAGAACTTAGTCAATTTTTAAAGGGGTTAGTTGAATTGAATTCAGAATTCCAAAGCTTAAATATGTTTCCGAAATCAATAATAGAAGTTTAGTTTTATTAAATTAATATCCCATTTTGAAACAACTAATATTAGAATTGGACATTTAATCCTTTGCTCTTGGAAAAGTAATTCGATGCATAATTATTCATGCAATACAAAGACTTACTTATTGCTGAAGAAAAATAAATACATATAATTGTTTCACGTTGAATATCCCCAGAAAATTAATCTACATCTTCTTACCAATTTCTTGGTATTTTTAATTATTAAAATAAAACATAAACGAAACGTAGAAATGATGCACCATCTTGAATGGTTCCTGAGAGGAGACAACCGAGTGCAAAGGGTTAATTTTAAACCTTGGCTGAATGCCCCCTGTCCCCTAAACTCGAAACACTTCAAGATTTCACATCAAGTTATTGCAAGAGAGTTTACGAAGCCCCGACATCTGATATAACGTGAACTAGTCTCACATAAACAGTGGATAATCGGTGTAATCGAGTCTCGAACTAAAAACCTCCCGATTTTGAGATCTGACCATCATTTATGCGGTCTTCCAGCATAGCATCAATATTTTAGATAGATGTTACAAGTATAGGATGCATGATTTTGCAATTTTTTCTTGCAGTATGCAGAATTCTGCTTAGTTGTTAATGATAATGTAAAATGTCAGATTCTTTCGTAATTCAGGTTTCATGAAAAAATATCTTTTATTTCCCATGATTTAGTATGTTCATTTCAACTGAACTATTAAGTCTCATTATCTTGGCACCTACTAGACAGTGAATATTAAGGAATCCATTGCTTCTGATTTTGTGCAACATTGCCTTGAATCCAATATCCCAAAATTTGCAATGGAAACATATCCTTAAATTATTCTGTTGTTCAAAATAAAATCCCAAATTTTAATAAATTTAAATCGTTTTTGATTAATTTTTAGGGAAATTAAATCATAGTATATAATTACATAAAGTGTAGCTCCAAATAATTATTTAAGAAAAAAAATTATTATACCACGTTATTAACATTGACTAAAAATATAAAATAATTTCTCTTAGTTTGAAGCATATTTTTAACCCCATACAGATTGCTCTGAAAATGTGTGATTTCAAATTTTAAGATACACAATCACAAATTTTCAAGATAATCTATATAGGCTATAAATCTTCATGGAGCTAGGAAAAATTATTTTATACCTTTTAGTCCGTTTTGGAAACGTGTTATATTAATTTTTTTGTATTTAAATCATTATTTTCTGCTTTTTAGTCTTGTGGGCATGAAATTTTGCAATCGATTTTAAACAAAATTCAAAATGAGCCCCACCCCATGATAAAATTTGCGCCGAACAAACAAGAAAGCGAGTTCAAGCTGTGAGTATGTTTAAAGTTTCAAGTGTATAGCTCATCAGAATTATTAGATTAATTTAAAATCGACGTCTAAATTTGTACTGAACAGATAGACAGACAAGGAAGTGAGTTGTCATCTAGTTCTGTTTATATTTCAAGTCTTCAGTTCATCGGGTATTAATTTACAATCGACTGCAAATGGATAGCAAGAAAGTGAGTTAATAAAACATGTTATAATAATAATTATTATTATTATTAAGAAAAAATGTTTCTTTCTTTTTTACTTGGTTCCGTTCTGATATTTTGTATTACTATACAAGCCTAAAAACCAATGAATTCTTCTTACTCTAAAAATGTGATGATTAAGTTAACTGATGCAGACTATTCACCATAAATTTATTTTATTTCAATAGAAATTTCTTTAAAAAATTGCATTATGCTTAGATATTTCATGTATTGATTGAAGCAACTTCTTATAGACATCTTTATTATTTCCTGATGTGCATTTCAGCCAACAATAAACTGATTAAGAACTATAAGGCTTCATATTTAAGACAAGTTTCAAATAAAATCAATTAAATCAATCAAATTAAAAAAACTCACCAGGTCTGACGAAATCTCCTTTACAAAATTCACATATGATTAATTTATTGTTGTCCAACTATATTATAAGAAATAAAATGAAGTTAATTTAAATTTATGCCTCTAGGTGGCCGAATAATAATAATAATAATAATAATAATAATAAAACCTAAAATTGTGGAAGCAGAAGAAAGAACTGAACAATTGCTTATTTAGAAGGCGTTCAGTTACTGGTTTTGAAATCACGGAGTAAATAATAAGTCATGAAGTATGTAAAGCGTCGCATAAATAATTTTGTAATTAAAGGCATTTCTACAAATTGTGAAATTCATAGCAATTCTTTTGTCAGTCTGACGATTGTTCAGACTTTCCCAAATTCTTTTATAAAATATGAGAAAGCGAATTACACTTCAGATATGTTGTGTATATTTTATGATAAATGATACTTAAGGTAATAGTTAAAAATTTTAGCTGATAACTAATTTAAATAATTTTTTTTAAAGTATTTGCGAAATACCCGCCAAGAGGTGTCTGAATTCACTTGCAACATTTTCGTACCAAATTTTATTATTTACTAGTCTATAAGTTTCAGCAAGACATAATTATAAAAAAAAGTATAACAATTAAGACGCATTTCAAATCGTGGAAGAATGGTAATTTAAGTATCCCAAGTACTTTAAGAGTTTAAATGTCCTCTTGATCCATCTTAATTTTTATTTATTTATATATTTGAGAATACATATTTCGGAAAGTTCCAGTTCCAGTGCAGTAATACAAGAAATTCATCCAAATAAAAGAAAATGCTCAAAATAAAATTTATATATATACAAAATAAAGAAAATAATGAATCACAAAATATACCCACTAAAAATATTTTCGTATCATAGAAATGTATAATCAACAAATGAAAGAATAGAAAGTTATTATTTTATAAGTTTCAAGAGTAGTAAAAAAATTTCAATAAGCAAAAAAATGTTAATTAATAAAACCTATTAAAAGCTTTTTGAAATAGTTTACTCTTTACTTTATATTTTAGTTGGCTCTGGAAACGAATAATGCTATAATTGATCAAAAATACAACAATATTTTATATAAATAATTTTTTAATTATTGACCTTAAAAGCAAGTCATCAGTGGATTTTTTAACCAATAATTTTTAATTAAGTATTATTGCCTTACAGTATTTCAACATAGAAACCAAAACAAGAAGGTTTAATTCTAATCAAAGAAAGGTAAACTTTTCTAAACAAATAAAAACTCTGAATCATATATTTTATATATATTTTTAAAATTTTAATTTATATTATTTTAAATTTATATTGTTTTAATAAATTACTAAAATAGGAAAATGTTTTAACAAATTTAACTTTATTCTTACTCATCTAAGATTGGTTCCGATATTATAGAAAAATGCAATCGACTGTCATTTTCTTTGCAAGACCATTCTCCAAATTTTTATTTACATTAAAATTTAAAAATTTTTTCAAAATAAATTATTTCGAAATAAATATGCAGCATATCACTTGATCACATTATAGGTCATTTTTTAATTTTACTTCTAATCCAGTTTTGCTATCTCTTAATACAAATTATCTAATAACAAATTTTGGAATGTGAAGTGATATTTGATATAATAATTGTCAGTCTTTCTTCTCATGAAAATCCAAGTAAAATTGTAACCGTGTGATACCAATTTCTTTGAATTTTCCGATATTTTAAACAATTAAAAACCATTAATCCCAAACAATAGAGCATAAGTGATGTATCTTTATTTTATTTTAAATATTTGTTCTTAATTATAGAGCATGTATAATGGATACACGCATACAAAAAAAAATGCATTTATTATCATCAGCATGTGTGTGTAAACTCAGTTAATAAAACAAGTAAAAGGATTGTTGCAAAATATACTATAAAATATTTTAAAAAATTCATTAAATTTAAGAAAAAATCATATGGAAACTAAGCAGAAAAATAATTGAAGTGCTATATATTTAAAACTGGCGTAAAAATAGACTTTATGTAATAATAGCTTTCAAAGTAAAAATAAGTAGGATTTTTCAAAGTAAAAATAAGAAAAAGCAAAAATTTGATTGATACTTTATTAGTATTCGAACTAAAATTTTGAAAAATCCTACCTCAGCGAATACTTACAATACAAAAAGTCACTACAGGGTAAATTTAGTAAAACTAAATACAACGGTTTATAAATGAGACCGTGCCGGCTTTCTGGTCATAGGGGTAGAGCGTTTTCCCCGTGATGTGGGTGTCCTAGGTTCGAGTCCCTGTTCGGGTATGGTTGTTCTTCATCTGTGAGATGTGTGAATGTGCCTCTCTTCAAAAAGTTGCTGTGAATGTGATGCGTGAGTATCTAAAGGGCATATCACATTTATAAAGGAATATACGAGTAAATCTTATTGAAGACTCTCACCCAATTAAGATTTACATTTTTTTTTATACATCAGTGCCCCGTTTCGAGTGGTACTAGAATTATTTTGGTCTGAAGGATACCAAAATAAATGCAAACAGACAAATGTCTTCTCAACTCTGGCACCTCAGATTATTTTTTCTTCAAGAAAAGGTGAATAATTAGTTTAATTCTCTTTGAGAATCGACAAAAGGTTGGAGTTGTCAAATCTTGAGTCATTCTATACAATTTCAGAATGGACAATTGTATTGCAGTAAATGTATGTGAGAAAGTGAACGTTTATTTTATATACTTGAAACTTCAATCTAGAAGATAATTGTTAGGTATTTAGCAATCCAGTTTTTTCCCATTTTTCTAATGCTGGGAAGTATAATTGCTCCATTTTTTTTTTGTACGAAGTGCAAAATATTATCATCTAAGTAGCAGTGTTAAGCATTTAATTTCCTTTCTATCTACCATAACTTATTTACATTTTTATCTAATATTATTTACCAATCACTAATAAGCATTACATTCATATTACAAATAGAGTTTTGAGGTTTTGACGACTCGTTATGATTCAACATTTTTCACCAATGTTATATTTTGGATGAGTAAGTAAGTATTTGGGATTTTGAGGCTTAAAGGCCGGTTAAAGCTACATAGCGCCAAACATAGAGTAAAAATAAGGTCATATTTAATCTAAATTCTTTTAATGTTTTAATGGGGTTAAATAAAGCATGATCAAAATTAAAACTGTACCGACTTTGGTATAGTTGAAATGCTTGTCAAACCGAAGAAAAGCGCTTTCAGGAAATAGTACAAGTACCAAACCAGCGGAAGTTATTTTTCCCGAAAATTTCTCAATACATTCTAATAATTCTCAATTCTTTCTTTCTGTCCACTTCTCCAGTATAAGAATTGCAGACCTGGAGAAAAGCCATGAATACCACGAGTGCTCTTAATTTTACCTTCAAAGTCCTGTATATGAGCTTTTTGTTCTTCGCGATATAATGAAGAAAATCAAGTATGCATTTTGGACCTTTTCTATCGTCCATATGAAACCAAAATTCAATTCATTTCAGAAATATAATTTTTAACAAACAATATTGTATATCACGTTTATTTAACTAAGTTGCTGTGTTATCAGAAAAATCAAGTATGCTCGAAATGATTTTGCTTTTCTCTTAATTTTTTTTTTCCATACGCTTAAAATACAAATCTCTAAAATCAGAAGCTTTTTGTATTTAGTTGCTTTTTATATGGGAAGAGAATCGGGTATTCATTTTGGTCTTTTCCCATTTACCTGAATGGGTTTCAATTTTGATATCAATATGCAATTCTAATGTCATAATCAGATATTGAATTTCAATCATCAAGTTAGTGCCGTGAATTATCGGGCACAAATACGATTGAATAGAGATATAAAACTCGTTGATGAATTTTAACCAAAATTCGATCCCAATATCCAATTCTGATGATAAAGTCCTAAACTAAATTTCACCCATGTAGTTTTATGTTTTTCAGTTATTGTGTTACGTGTATTGGAATGGAAAAGAGTGATTTTCTATGATGGATTTCATCAACAATGCAATACAAATCTACAAATTTCGTGTAAAGAATGCATACCAAATGTTACTCATCCAGTTCTTGCCATTTTAGATTTATTTTGTTTAGAGGCGGGCAGACTAGCAGATTGACATAATATCAAATATGGTTTTTAGTATGAATAGAGAGAGGTAAAATATGAGAATCAATCAAATTTTCCGTAACGGCGAGTACAATATATTCTCCATAAAATTTTGTGCAAAAAAAAAAAAAAAAAAAATTAAGCATCAATAGTGTAAAATCTTTAACGGAAAATATCTTTTTAGATATTTTATAGTTCGCTTATTAATAATGTTTGAAAATATTGACATAACATTAGCCAAAATTATTTGGCATCGCAGGTTGTAGGTTTTTGTTACGGAACTAAACAAAAAAGTTGAGGGTAGAGCATTCTTTTTTTTTTAATATGTTAATACTTATAGATTAGCATAATGTTTTGTAAATTTGGACAGGCTCCAAGTAAGATGAAAAAATTGTTCGAAACCCTTTACTAGTTAAATTGTAGGACCTACAGCTACGACATATGGCATGTAGTTATTTCTTAGGCCGTTTGTAATCATTAATAGGTAGTTTCTTAAAATTTTGGTTGAAAAGTAATAAGAACTTTAATCTCATTCTTTAATAAATTCAGGACATATTATTATACATTTTTTTTTCAATTTTTACGCCATTTTAACAATTATGACATAAATTTATAAATAAATAACATTTTCCATTAATTTACATACACGTAGTTATTTCTCGAGTAGTAGGTAATCATTGATATACATTTTCACAAAATTTTGATTGAAGTTTTAGTTGAAAATTAATAAAAACTTTAATCTGATTCCTCAATACGGAAAATATTATCACACGTAAATTATTTGTTTAATTTTTTTATTTTTACACCACTTTAAAAATAAGTTTTAAAAAATACATTTTTCTCTCATTTTAATTAATTTTTAAAACATTTAAAAATGTACTGTGCAAGCTTTTTTTTTTAACCATTTTTTTCCAGTTTTTGGATTTATATCACGCGCAGTGCGTGGTTATTAAACGTATTTTTAATTTTACATGCTATTTCTTCATTATAATTTAAATTTAATTTTAAAAAATAATATAAAGAAGACAAATCAAGTCATCATGCGTCGTTTCGAATTATATGTTCGAATCTTCTTTTTTTCTTTCTATGCCTACTTAACCAGAATAAAAGATGCAAAGTAAGTTTAGACCATATAGTTTATCAGGCAGTCGATATCTTTCCTATTCGAAATCCCTCACGTTCTTTCCAGTTGTTTCTGCGGGCACTCGAGGCCGGCGTAATATTTTGGAAGATCCCCGAGTTTGGTTGAGCGCAAAAGCCATAATGACGGCGGAGCGCTTAAAGCCTTCTCGAGGGAAGGTGAAGAGTTAAAGGGTGCTATCACAGTCCACAAAGGGGGAGGGGAGAGTCAATCCCGACATTCCTAAGAGTGGAGGCACCCGTATGCCACGAGATACACAAGGCTGGGCCACCGAGCTACTAACTCGAATTATATTGTCCAAGAAATGCAGGGGAAATCCATAAACTGAGATTCGGCTCACACACTACTCAGCGTAGAGGCAGAGTGCCGTTTTTGAAGTTTCTTTCCAAAGACATAATTGAAAAATCCTTAATTTTAATCCTTATTATAATTTCAAAATCCTTAAAATGGTTTTAAGTATTTCTGTTTCCGATTATATATTTCCAAAGATGTTATTTTCCTTCTAAGTTTTATTGAAGTAAAAACCATGTTTGATTACACCGTCTCAAAGTATAGTAGATAAGCAAGTGAATGGTAATATTGATAAAGAAATATCTTTGAATTTTCTATTACAAATATTGTGTTAAATAGCAATTAAATCATTGCAAATAGACAATAAAATAAAGTACTTATAGATAATGTTTATTGGTATGCAGTATGTATTGTTAGATTTCTAACAATCGCGATCCTTTTCTATAGAAAGAACAATTCTCTTTATGCAGTTTTTACTGTCGAAACGTAACCTTTCAGGTTTAATTCTTCAAAATTGATAAGTCGATGAAGCATTAATTCATCATAACAATTCAATGTAATAACATTTAATAATCTTATGACTTAGAATATCATTATTAGTACTTTTCACTACAAATGAAAAATCTGACATGGCAACTCGTAAACCTCCCGTAAGTCAAGTAAATTCATAATTTCGACAGAAGTTTTTACAGACAAATTATTTACAGTTTTTTTTTAAAATAAATATTTTTCTGACAAATTTTAAAAGATGGTACAGTGAATAATACTTATGTCCATTTTTTATGGCGATTTTGTTAAATCATGTTTTCACATCTCGCCTAAAAACTAATGCACACATATTATTTAAAAAGACTCTCCTCCCCCCCTCTAAAAGTGAAATTTAGTTTTCTTATCAAACTACACTTTCAGCTAAATGACAACAGACTGTAAGTTTTTTAAAATAGAATTTAAATTTCATATAAGTACTTAAAAAAAACTCAGCATAATTTTAAAATTATAATAATTATTAATAATTAAGCAACAACATAAAAATTTAAAATAAACTAAATGAACATATATAGGGAATTTTATTTGTTGGAAAAATCATTTTCGAATGCAATAAAGAAAAGGAAATTATCCTGGATTTTGTAGAAAGCCGAATGGGATTTAAACGCATGACTTGAGTTTTTCTTTCCAGAATTTGTATAATGTATACCATCACAATTTCGGCTAGGTTCATAGAAAACGCAAAATATTTGATTTTATCAAGAAAGTTATTTATAAATTTTGAGTATTAACTTGAAATTAAGGAGCAAATAAACCAACATATCCTTTATAATCAGTATCAAATCTTCTTTTCCGCAGTCGGACGAAAGATCTTAGAGAGTGTACAACTGCACTCAGATAAACAGTTCTAAATAAAAGAGCTTAATTAAAAAAATCGACATATTAGAATTAGAGCTTAGTTTTCAACGTTATTAATTAATATTCTGTACAAAGAAATTTTGATTTTTTTAAAAAAGAAATTACTTAATTTTATGGAACGCTTTTCTTTTTTCCTGAAAATCTTTGAAACATGTTTTATGTTTTTCACCTGTGATAAACTCTTACATTTATTTTATTTCCGATTATAGCAGCACTAATAAGCCATCGGAGCTTCATATTACAAAACTGGCCAAAATCCCACATTTAAGAATAAATTTAAACAAACCAGGATCTTTTTTGATTAACCCTTCTACTTTTATTGCTCACGATTTTCAAAAAATTAATTCCCAGAATTTCTGTTTCAGAAATTCTTTACGTTCCAAATTATAGGTAAAATAACAAATCAGAAAGGAGAAATTCTTACCCCCCATGAAATAGTTAATGTAAAAAAAGAAAAAAAAAATAGCAGATATTTCAAGTCATTCCTATTCTTCCTGAATTGATATTCAAATATCTCGTTTTCTGAATTCACTCCAGTTCCAGATTTTATAAAGAATAACAAATACAAGGCGAGAAACATAAAAAAAAAAAAGCTCTTTATCACTTATTATCTGCCTTAATTGTTGCTTTCTTTCTTGATTTGATCACTTGTAAAATCAAATGTTCCCGATTCCAACTTTAGAGAAGAACGAGAAATTCTCATTTCCATTCTTCAAAAAAAAAAAAAAAAAAAATGTTGAGCAATTGTCTACTTTTAACCAGCGTTCCTTGTTATTCATTCTATAACTGATATCCCAAGATCAGAACCTCTGAGTTGGAGCCATTTTTAACTAATATTTCTTATCATTCATTGCATTGAGAAGCAGAGATCTTAAGATCTCGACCTGTGAGCCGAAGTCGGTTGGATTGTGGTCCGCCCCCCGTCCTCTGGAAACGGCCCACGCTTCTAAATAGAGTCGATCTTTCATGATACCGGTGAGGGCAACCAGAAGACTTCTACGACTCCGGGGAAGGCGGAGGATGCGGATTACTGTATATGCACTTTGCGGGTCGACCGGTTGTAAACCGTGTGGTTTGGTGTCGCGCTGCCCCATAAAAGCGGGGCTGCTGTCCCGCCAGTACAGCCAGGGCAGTAAATCTTGGGTCTGCCCGGCAGCTTTACTGCCCGGGCCGTGCGCCCTCTTTAGCATAAACATAAAGCTCTCCCCGCTCTAGGGTTTTATTGGCAGTGGCTTTGCCTTATACTCCCCCCACCCCTCCCCTTTATTTCCAAAGGTTGATCTGTGTATATAGATATATAAGTTCCTTTTTTTTTATTTGTTTATTTCTTATTTTTCCTTTTCGCAGCCGATGTTTTTGGGGAAGGGAACAGGTTGGGGTAATGGCAGGCTTAGGGGTGGATTTCTTTATAGTGTTTTCTATTTTTGTATTTTTTTTTTTTTTTTTTTGAATTTGTGTTTTCATGCTTTTTTTTAGTTGGCAAGGGAGTTTAAAGGCGGTTTTGCGTTTGGTTGGGAGTGGAGAAAAAGGTGTTGGGGGGCGAGGAGTTAAGGGCCCGCCAGAGTAAAGATGTTTGAGGGGTGTAGGCAGAAGTTTTTTTTTTATTACTTATTTTGGGTTTGTGTTTTCGGTCTCTGTTTTATACTCCCTCTTTCTGCTTTTATTATTTCTTGTGAGATTTGATTCCATTGTGATCAAAATCTAAGATGGAAATTTTGAAATTCGTCACTGGTATTCGGAGAAGTTATGTTCCTTAAAGACTTCCTGTTTGGGAAATGTAACCAGAAAGGAAACCAATTATTCAGAATAAGGAATTCATGGATGCATTCATTGTTAACATTTTGTCCTTTTTTTTCCTTGTAAAATGAGCATTTGTCAATAAATGCGTTAAGCATTGCAAAACTCTACATAAAGTTTTTGTATTCATAAAATCCTTTTAATCAATTGAGTATTGAAAAAATATTTAAGCATTAATGATTGAAAATGGATGGGTTCACGTTCTGACTTTGATGAGCCAGAATATGAGACTACTTCTTTATAGCGAAAAGTCTGATGCATTCATCATCTCATACCAAAAACAATGAATAATGACATTAAATAAAGGTCAAGAACTTCTCTTTGATATAAGCAGCGATTTTGTTCTTGTAACTTAGATAATGCTAACATAGTATGGGACTACTTAACTTTTTTTCAATTCCTACTATTAGTTCATACTTTCCCTATATATATTTATATATCTTGTTCAAATTTTCAATCGTTAATAAAATACTTTTTATTCATCCACTCAAGTTCAAATACATTTTTTTAAAACTTGTAGTGGATGACACTTGATGTTTATACAGTTTTTTAAATATTAATTCGTTAGTTATTAAAATAATTAATTTTTAATACTTTAAATAGAGTTTTAGAAGTTTTTAATGAAAATTGAAATCAACGGGCAGTAGCTCAATCGGTAAATTGCAAGGATTTCAGAAAGGGGAAGAAATAATAAAAGTAACTGAAAAATGTAGTTTTTGTCCCTTTATCACAACGATTCTTTTATGAAACTTTTCAGCAATTGACTACTGTAAAAATTCGCTGTAATGACTGCGCATAACAAAATTCTCCGTTATAACAAAATTCTAATTGTAAGCAAATATAATCTAGTTAAATATACATGATTAAGAATGCTAAAAAAATGTGTGTACTTACTTTCTCCGCGTTTTAGTTAGAACTGTTTTTAAGTACATGTATGTAAACATAATTTTATAAATGCTTAGCCCAAAAGAAGAAACTTTTGAAATTTTGACTCCGATTTACTTCACACGGGATTCATAGTTTATACAGGAAAGATGTGATGATAAACTAACGGCTGTTTAAATCGCAGTATAAGAATGAAGTGACCGAACATTTTCCCTTCAGTGATTTTTACTATGACATTTTGATACGGATTTCTCTGACTTGTGTCGATTTAGGCAAGGAAGGTTTAGTTATTTTTTAAAAAAATGTTATATTAGGAATTTTTATCCCTTCGCTCTGACTGTGGGAATGCGATAACCAATAATTTTCTATAGCGCGTGTAGAATTAATTAAATGAAAAAAAAATGGGTATTAGATTAGGAAATAAAAGACCATTGTAGAATGTAGTTTATATGAACTAGTTTAAAATAAAAGTAGGAAATTAATTAGGATTTAAATTAAATTTAAAAAATATCAATACATGTATATATAAATCCAAAATAGACTTTTACTTAAATATAGGGTGTTAGATAACGTAATTCTAGGAATGCAAATAATTTGCTAATCAAGTATAATATAAAAATCTGAAATTATAATTAATCTGGTAAGAAAAAAAAATGTTCAAGTGTTCAGACAGTTCTTCCATCATATCAAGTTACTGTGGATCTCGTATTTCACTACTTCTGCTGAAATTACATAGACAAGGTAAATAGTGTCACCACATCCTTTTTCAACCCACCGCATTACATCTTTTTTTAAAAATATATAAACGCAGAGTTCCCTGAAATGCATGCTAAATTAGCAGGTACTTGAAAAAATGATAGAGAGTGAGAAAGTTAGAAACAATGAATATTTATTTAAACATAATATATTTTTTGAAAAATAATTTGTATGTTAAGTATAATGCTTATTAAATGTACTAAACTATTTGAAAAAAAATATTTCACACAGTTCCGAATTTTTCTTTCAAATAGTTAAAGTTTTCCTTTTTGGTAACATTTTTCTAATAAAAGTTACTTGTTCTTATTCATATCAATTTTCAATCATTGAAAGCGCATTTATAGATGTAAATTTTGCAGACACCTGTAAAAGAGATATTTTTTTTTATAAGGGGTGTGGAAGAACCTTCCAACTATAGAAACAAAACTGCGATTTTTTTTAAAATAAAGCAGTATAAAATAACAAAACATTTTTTATTTTGATCAAATTTATTTTATTTATTTATTTTCTTTTTTATTCATTCTATGAATAATTTGGAATAACATCTTAAAAAAATTCTTCACAGTTTTCAATTTTTATTTTATGTTATAATTTTTTTAAAAAAAATTTAATGTCAAGTAATTAAGTAAAAAATAATTCTTAGAATGATTCAATGAGACCTTAATTAGTTTTTGATTAAATTAGCGAATTTCAAACTGCTTTCAAAAATATAAAATCTTTCATAATTTTAGCAAATACAATTTTGTGCTTTGTTTTTATAGCAGACTTAAAGATTCTGAAATAATGACCCAATCCATATTAAATTATGAAGAAAGAAAAGTGTCTTTTTAAATGGTACTGGAAATGCAAAAAGCAATGAAAGTACAAGGACGACTTCGGGCAGAGTTAACTACTGTTTTGCTTAGAGATTAGTTATATTAACGTCCATTTTAAAGCAACACTAGGGCTATTTTCGGACGGACCTCGTAATTTTGAACCGCGATCAGATGACGAGGACGACATCTGAGCTGGCAACCCCTCTTCAAACTTCCACTCCACACCAACGGAAGGACGTTTGGCCCTGACGGATTAAACGTGCAATAGAACCGCTTACACGACGGTTCTTCGATTGAATTGGGTCTCGAATCGGAAATCCTCCGGTTCCGAACTAGGTCACCGTGGCCATTCGTTTGGAGATTCAGTATGAGATTTATTAGATATAGATTAGGAGCAGATGAAACAATTCAGAATGTTTAAAGGCAACATTCTGAAGAACCAAAAACATTGAGAAACGCAGACGCGGAAGGAAATTTGTTTGAAATCCATAATCTAGGGGCAAGAACATAGTTTCGTTTAGTTGCTCGTAAAATAAAAATTCCAAAAGAGAGGGGTCATCCTATTTTCAAATGACTTAAGTTGAAAAGTTTCTTACGGATATTAATACAGTGTCCTCAATGAAACTGATCCGGATAAAAGAATAGAATTTTGAAAGTGATATTTGGTGACATGTACAATTAAAGAGTTTCAAAGATGGTTAAATTGAAGCGATGAAGTCCCCTTTTTTATTTTTAGGAATGAATTTTATGACACAAAATCTGAAAATATAAATGCAAGATCGCCGTCAAAAAAATATGCTAAAAGGAATAAAATATTTTAAGACATTATTGTTAAATCATATCTTAGAAATTTCCTTGACAATCATTTCTGAAATGGAAACATAGATGATAAATTCATTATTGAAAGTTTTTCAAATTTTATTGCTAAAGTTTATTATCCAGTTAACTGTTTCGTCCTCTTCAGAAAAGGCTTATCTAAATTGTGTCGCAAAAATCTAGAAGTGACGAGAATACTCGTCAAACACAGAGTATGTGTAATTTGAAATTATGTTGTAATGAAATGACTTTTATTTTTTTTATTTCAACAGTCACATTTAATTATTTACTTGAACCAACAGATTTTTTTTTTTTTTTTTTTTTTTTTGCATTTGAACGAAAAGAAACATAAAAATTAGTTTATTATTTTAATTTGCTGTTAGAAAATGGTATTGAGCAAACCATGATACAACGCATAATAAGTTGTTATTTATTCCTTTGATTTCGACTAGGCTTCAAAATATTTTAAACATCTTGAAAATTAACGAATATGTTTGGGCTTTTATTAAAATTTAAATTCAAACTACAAATTGTCACTACTTATTATTTCTGACGAATATACTCGTCATAAAATGTTGTACTTTTTCCATGACGAGTATACTCGTCAAAAAAAGTTAACTGGTTATACGAGATACTTTAGATTATATATATCCCCCAAATTTAGAGGATTAGTTTTGTAACTTCGTCGATTCCAAAAATCGTAGAAAACAGATTTACCAAGAGAGCGAAATGCGCAGGTAAGTGTAAATAAAACATGTATTACATTAAAGCAAAATTTGAATCCATAGAATATGTAAAACTCATTTCGCTTAAATAAATAAAAGGTAAAAACTATCCAATTTCTGTAAACTAGATGCTGACCCCCTTATCCAGGAACAAGGCATCCAATAAGGAGCGTGCGCGAAACATTACAAGTCTGCACGTTCTTTAAAACTCGCGGAGGCAGCGCGGGGGCGTCTTAGACAGATTGTAGTTTCCTCGGAATTGTGCTGTTTGCGGGCCCCTACAGGCACCTTTACGTTTCTTTAATGGCCGGCGACAAGCCCTGAGCCCCTGAATAATTGATGCCACTTCTGAGCAGGAAGCCACCCCGTCAAAGGGACAGCCCCGGTATATCGCATCTTTCATTTTTAATGAAAGCATCGAAACGACAGTCTTCCTTAATTGGGGGGTGGGGCGGAAAGACTGAACTCTTGCGCCTTTGAATTATTAAGAACCTCCAGTTTTAGGCATCTAGTCCACTTAGCGTCGTAGAGATGTTCCGCTGTTCCAAGAACATTAGAATCCATCCAATTTAACATTATACATCAGTAGAGCCGGTATATATATTTATGGATGTGTGCGTCTACAGACGTTGCTACTGGAGCAGAGTTCTTCTCCAAATGGGGCGGAATGGTTTCCCCGTAGTCAACCGCTACGGATTGTTGGGTAAACCGACTCTCTTATTCAAAAGGGGTGCGCCCCTGCAGAAGTGTACCGTAAGCGGTTTAGATGCGTTCCTTGCGTCGCATCGAATTTGCTCACGATCTCTTGTCAGCTGAAAATAGAAGGAGTGTGGGGGGGAGGGGGAATACAAGAGGGGGATGATGGGATATCGGCCCTCTTTATCATGTGAGCTGTGGAAGCGGAGTTGATGCAGTTTGACAGGCGCTTTTGTCAGATTATATGTCTTTCATATTTGCGGATAGAACACCCGAAGACAACCCTCGCCGCTTTGCCAGGGAATACTAGGTTTAAAATGCTAAGCGGCTAGATTGGCAGGGTATTTTGGAAATGGAATCGAGGTTCTGAGTCGAGGCTTTTATGCCT
>JAPMOR010018132.1:0-12307 GCA_026543865.1 Argiope aurantia | reverse complement strand
AATTAATTTTCTTGGGATAATGATTTCTAAACAGTTGCCCGTAACTCTCCATACGGCAAAATTAGAAAAAAAAAATGTCAAACTTTTAGTGGAAAAAATAATTTTCGATAATTACAGAACATTTTTGCTAATGTTGGTCGAAAACGCTAGTCGCAATATATTATAAATAATATTATTTTATGGAAACATACAAGAAAGCCGTGAGGAGAAAATGTACAATTTTATTTTTAATTTTACTGACTTCAAATGTAAAGAAAGAAAAAGAAAAGGTTCGCAAATTATGGTTCACTCCACATGAATTCTATTCTGCGATTACCTTTCACATTGTTGTTCTCCAACTTACCGAAATCACTAAGTAATATTTTCACCTTCACAATACACACTTATTCATTTTTGTTTTGAATGTACAACATTGAAACACCACCATCTTTGGAGCTTGGGTAGAATAGTATCCTAGTGCAGGGGCAGACATATATTTATATCCTGGTGGTCCTCCCCTCCTGGGGCTGCGTGGGCCATTAGGCTGTCAAAAACAATCAGGGGCGTCCGCCCAAGCGTAGCCCCAGGGCTCCGGACTGCAGCGAGAAAAGGATTTATTTACTTGACCCGCTGCAAAAAAAATCTTGGGATGGTCAACCGCCGCTGCCTCGCTGGCCACATTTGGCTCAGTAGCATTATTGGCTGCGTTCTGGTAGCTCAAGTGGTTGGTGGACCCATGCAGCGCCAGTGAAAATTGATGAATTTTTTGTGTTTTTGGTTATTCTATGTCTCACGTTGATCCATTTTCCCCACATAAATGGTATGTTTTAGGCAGTAATGTCTAAATAAAAATTTCGTATAAATTGATCCTTCGGACTGAAATGAATTTTATTTTCTTCAGTTGTCTTTTTATATACGTATTCATTTGTTTCCATTATAAGCAAGTGAAGTTTTATAGCAACTATTATTCTCAGATTATAATTATATTACTAATTTTATTTTAATTTAATAATCATGAAATAAGTTTGTGCTTCTGTGATATTTCATAATTCGAAACAAAATTATCATTTTTATTAAGAATAAATAATGTTTCGGATTTCAGACAGATTGAATAGTATTCATATACTATCGGATTTCAGAAAAAGGGATCATATGATCTCTCCGAATTATAGAAATACGCTTTAAGACTTACTTCATATATTTCAGGCAACAAAAATAATGGGATACCTCTGTAACTTTATTATTTAATACCGCATTTTCACATAAATATCATCGATGGAAATTACTCAAGAACACTGATTCACTTAGATCGAGAAACTTATTAACGGAGTTAATTAACATAGTTAATCCGTTTAGTTAGTTTATCCGATATGCATTTTCATATATGTGTATCAAATTTCGTTCGTTATTTTTTTTTTTTTAAACTCCGCTTGAAAAGAGCCAACCTACTAAGGGTCATATATTAAGTAAGCCACATATTGCTAAAAGCAAAAAGTACATTTCACAGAGATTTTAAAAAAATGAACCTATACGACTAAGAATGATTTTTAACATGAATATTCATTTTCAGATTCTAACTATGATAGGATTTTTGGGGGGGGGGAGAGGAGTTACGGATAATTTAAGTATTTTACTACATTTCAAAGTATTTTCGAATCCATCTTTATGGTTGATACGATCTTTAATTCTTTGTAGTAATGGGTTGGTTGAATTTTACTGGTGCAAGAGCCAAATTTTGGCTAAAGTGTGCCAGACAAATGGTTAAAACAAGTTCAATAGCAGTTTAAAAGTCAGATAAAAAAAAAAAAAAAAGACTGATTTTCTATTATAATAATGAGTTGACTAAATACTATTTGACTTACATTCCTTCATTTAATTTCTTTGAACTACTCTATCTTAATTTATATATTTCAGAAAAATATTAAGTCACGTTCAAAACACAGATAAGATAGTAACTACCTCAAAGCCCGACACGAATGACATATAGAGTAGCATTAATTTCTGAAATGAGTTATAAGGAAGAGAAATGGCCGCGTTGGCCTGGTGGTAAGGTTTCGGCTTCCGAACTGGAGGGTTTCAAGTTCGAGACCCGATTCCACCGAAGAACCGTCGTGTAAGGGGGTCTGTTGCACGTTAAATACGTCCTGACTAAACGTCCTCCCGCTGGTGTGGTGTGGAGAGGGGGTGCCAGCTCAGGTGTCGTCCTCGACATCTGACCGTGGTTCAAAATCACGAGGTACGCCCCAAAATAGCCCTAGTGTTGCTTCAAATGGGACGTTAATATAACTTAACTAAACTAAACATAAGGAAGAGAACTATACAGACTCTGCTATCAGGGGATTTACATAAAAAAAAATCGCATTTGCATAAAATATTTTGAGATATAAAACTTCACTTATTAGATATATCTGAGACCAAAAAAGCATACTTTTAAAAACACGTTATGAGTTTTAATCTTTGTATATGTGACCACAACAGTTGAAAAATGAAGGCTGCCAGATAAATGAAATTAGTTATATGATTGTGGATATTAATGCAAATTGAACTAATAGATTGTAATTGCTAGATTTGAAATAAAATTTCATGAACCAGAAATTTGTATGCCAGAAAACGCAGGGTATAATTTCAATTTACTATGATATAATTGAATTGCACTGATTTCAAAGCATAAGCAAAAACCATAACTGAATCACATTTACAAGAATTCTTTGATGTTCACCTAAAAATTAGTAATAAATTAATTCTGGATTACATATGGCCCTAAGTAACAAAAACCATTTCAGATTTAGTCCAGAAAATGGAATATTAAATTTCCTCTTTTTACTTCACATAATAATCACTGCCAGATTACGACAGATTATAAATATCTAAGACAAGCAGAGAATCGTTGTCGGATATTTAAATAGTGCTCTATTATAAAGGTGCCAAAAAAATTGTTAATTAGGCAAAAAATAAACATATTTACATAAAAAACATATATTACAAATATAAAATACTAAAAATCAACATATAAATGCGAACCTTATTATTTCAATGCTCCATTGATAATCAAGGAATTATTCGTTATATATTCAAAATCAATCATTCAGGCAAGGATAGCCTGAATGATTGTGGTAGCTGACTCTTCATGTGTGTGGTGGCTGATGCACGCATAAATCTATCGTGGTCGCAAAGACCTCCATGTTGTGAGTAATACCACTGGGGGAACTGATTCACAGGTGATCGTTCTCTGATTCAAATCTAAATTACGATCTGTGGATGAATGAATGAAGTCCACCCCGTAAAAAGGGTTGTGACGTGTGAGTAGCTATGTCGTACTCTTAATCCTAGTTGGCGCTACTGAAAAAACAAGAGACGCTCACTCGGCTTAAATCGCTGATAGATAACTGTCAGCAAACTTGTAAGGTGCCACAAGTCACAACAACAAATCAATCATTCATTATATATCGTTATCAAATTTTTGACCAAAACAGACAACGAACTTGTCGATACATATATTCATTAGTGTATGAACGAGATTGACAAAAAAAGACTTTTTTAAAAAGGAATATTAAGATATAATATTACGAACATTGATTTTATGTGTTATATTTTAAATTTAGTCAATTAGTTAAATTTTATAGAAATAATGCTACAAAATGTATACTTAATCCTCTTCTGCTGCGATAATTGCTCTGAATTGTTGCTGCAATCATCAAGTGAGCGTGTGATGAAAGAAGTCCAACGCGCTCGATAACGGAAGACAACATGTTATTCCACGATTTTATTAGAAAACACAGCTCACAGGTGACAACCTGTGGAGTGAAAATCGATTACTCAAAACTTCCTTGTATATTCTATAAAAGAGTTACTCCCGTCTTTGCTCAAGACTGTAGATATAGACCTTTGACGTGAATTCGACCTTTTTATTGAATATAGGATGCCATCTTTGGAGATTAATAGCTGATATGGGGTTTATACAAGTTCCAGAAAATGGAATATACATTTTTAATGCACTTTCCCCGATTGATTGAAACCGAAATTCGATATAAAACTACACTTGTAATCATTAGCTCAAATATCAGATTTCATTTATTTATGTCATTGAAATTTACATGCATGCGGAAGTACAAAACAATAGATGATTACTTCCTTGTATGATTCGGTTCAAATTGGGATATGATTCTATATTTTATATGCTAAATCTGTGTTTGAAATGTTATCTCTCTGGCTTTTTACATTTCAGAGTTATTGTGTTCATTTTTATATAGACTGCTGGACAGGTGGATTTCCTTTGAGGGGATTTCTTTCAAAAATGGATAGATATCTACCAATTGGATACTTATAATAAAGTCTATACTTATAATAAAGCTCAGTGTGTGTGTTGGCGCTCAACAGGCCAGACCGTTTGACCTACAGTTACCACATTTGGTAAATGTATACCTTAGAGGTCGGGAATGTACACCTGTGGTCCCCTTTTTTGATTTTTTAATTATAATTTTAATTATTAATTAAAAACTAGCTTTCCCGCCAAAAAAATCTTTTCATTTCCCCCACCGCCAAATGAGTTATGCTTCAGTTTTTTTCCCACACTAAAGAGGCTAGGCTTAAGATTTTTCGGCAGATTATTTCAAACGATTCTGTTTATTTTCTTAATGTTTGATGCATTTAAAATTAAACATTTTTCATTAATCGATCTTTCAGATTCATTCTGAAGTACTTTTGAATTAAAATAAAACAGAATAAAAGAAATTAAAAATGTCTAATCTGCATAGCTTTACCCCAACTAACGTAGAAAAATTCACGCATTTCCGTTACCGTAACTGGCGTTGAAAATTCACGCATGCACATTGCGTTCTGATTGTTGACAACGATTTAAATTATTTTTAGGTTAGTTGCACGCTTTTGTAATTAAATTGTATTTATGTTAGTTATATATTTTTTGTATATGCTTCCTGTTTTAAGTACATCGTTTTTTAAGTAGTCTTTTTTAACCGATTATTTTAAACGATTCGTTTTATTTTCTTAGAGTTTGATGCATTTAAAATTAAACATTGTTAATTAATCGATCTGGTCATGATGAATCTGAGAAAATTTTGTTGACAAATTCTTGAAATATTGCATAAATTAAGAAATATATTCTTTAGTGCCTATAAAGTTTAAACGGTCAGTGACTCTGTTTTCAGTAATCATATTAAAAAAAACCCTTTGTTTCAGTAAAAAATATTATTATATTAATTGCAGATTAATCTTTTCCACTTTAATTTAAAGTATAAATTCTACAGGAGCTAACAGAAAATTAGAGGGATACATATTACGTTATGACTTTAGGCCTTTATAATAATATGAGTGAATTATATGACTATCAAAATTTGAAGTTTTAAAATATTTTGATGAAGAAGCTATTAAAGTAAAAATTGCATAAAATATTTAATTATTAAAATTTTAACGAACAAAAAGATTGGCGAACCGGATGGTCGCCAAAGGTGGCTAGTTTATCATATTTCAACCTTTTAGCTCAAATCATTTTTCAGTTATTGCGTTCACAATAATTAATTTGTCAACTTCCTGGCCTAGGAGTAGCGCGTCTTCCCCGTAATCTAGGGGTTCCGAGTTCGAGTCCGGGTTCATGCATGGTTGTTCTCTTACTTGTGTTATCTCTGTGAGGTGCGTGAATGAGCCCCCTGTAAAAAGGGACTGTGCAAACGAGTGTGTGTGCTATCTTCATTTGAGCTAGAAGTCAGACTTCTGTCCTCGGATGCTCAGGGGTCTTTACCCTCAGAAGCTACTGCGCAAAATTTGGCTTAAAATAGTCACACGACAAAAAAAAAAAAAAAATTTTAGCTAAATCTAGGTAAAGATATATAAATTATTGAATTAGGTTGGTAATTATAATAATAATAATAAGGATATATATGATTAGCGATTTCTTCTATTAGTTAAGATTAGAATGGAACAAAGTGTTCTAATTATGAATATTAGCAATACCTTCCAAATAAATTGATCTGAGGATTCGCATCGATTTACCTAACCAAGTCGATCTATTTCAGCTAAATTGCAATTAAATTTTAAAAGAAATTCTTCTCTTAATGATGAAGTTATGTCTGTCCGTTTATAAACATGAAAACTCCAAAACGCCGTAAACTAGATAGTTAAAATTTAGTGCATGGTTTTGAGACCCATTTTGTATTTTCTATCAAATTGTAAACGAATCCAACCGAAAGAATTCTGTATGTGAAGTGAAGTCGGTGATTACAAAACTTAAAAACTAGGCTAATCGAATTTGATACGCTGGTTTAGAATCTATAAGGCAGATTCATATCAATTTTGAACCAAATGTATCAAAGAACTGACCTTCTGTAAATCTTTACTTTCGCATGCATGTAAATACAATAACTCGTAAACACAATGATTTAAATCAAAGAAATGCGGTTTCGTGAATACAACTATAGTTCTCCGTCAAATGTTAGTTTCAATCGTCTGGGATAAGGGCGTTCAAAATACATATTCTTTCAACAGATTCAGTAAAAATCCCGCCAAAGAGATATACTATGTAACTATTTCTCGCCAACGCCATGCAAGGCATTCCTGGATTTCCCCAAGATTCGCATTTTTAATCAGGGAAGATCTTTATTGGAGAGAATGCAAGAAAACTTTGGGGAGACTAATCATGCTGGATGTATCGGGGATTACTGAATTAATCCATCCATTTCTAGAAATAGTTAGTTTGTTATACATAATTTACAAATTTCTCTAACTTTTTACATCATTCCAATTTTCTCTTACTGAGATTGTCACATTTATTTATTAAACCCTAACTGGCTTCTCGTACCTACCAAAAATAGTGTGCGGGGCAAGAAACATTCTCAAAGCTTATATGTGAAGACATATAAAAATACAGTATCATGAATTTAAAACATGAAACATACATGCAAGTATTGTGAGAAATTAAAAAAAAATATTGACAATAATAAGACTAATTATTAAAACAAAAATTAAAATAGAATGTAGATACAAATAATAATAATAGGAAAAAAGTAATTTCAAATAGCAATATATAAGATTTAATAAAGTATATTTATATTTAAAAAAGAATAAATTATTAGATTGACTTATGTATGAAAAGCTAATATTTTGAAAATAAATTATTCATTTTCAGGGTAATAAACATTGTTAAATCACATCGAAACTTAACTGAGCAAATATCTTCATGAACTGTATATTAGCTTTTAGATTTCTAGGTCATTGGCATGTTCATTACCTAAAACGCTAGTATTAAGGTTGTTAAAGTATAATATTATATCTCAGATAGTCAATTTTAAAAGAATATTAGCAGATGATAGAATATCTTCAAGAACTAAATATTTGCTTTTTGATTTCTGGGTCATTGGTATGTTCAAGACCATATGTTCATGACCAGCTAATAGTAAGAATGTTGAAATATAATATATTTCAAACAGTCAATTTTAAAAGAACATTAGCAGATGTCTAGTGACGTATTTGTTAAGAACATAATTGCACATAAATCTTTGAATATTATTTTATTTTATTTCTTATATTATATTTTATTCAATAACATTATACAGCTGTGTTTTAAATCCAATTCATATAGCTAATAAAACTCAACGAATCATTTTATAAAACGCGTGATCATTTTTTTTCCACAGCTGATCCCAGAAGCCACTGCCTCATCCAGTTGACTCTTTGACACTTCATTGCTTCAGTAGAAGACAATTTCTTCCAAGATTTCCCTTCGGGCGTTGGCAACCGACAGCTCCCGAGATTCGCCTCTTCATCCCCCCTCCCCCTGCCGTGATTGGTATTATATCGAGAAGGAACACTTCGAAAAAGGGGAAATCCCTCCTTCTTGTGAAGGAAGGCCAAAGCTCTTTTGGCGTGAAATTTCACTTTCCGTTATAAACTTCCAATCCAACCCTTGACTGGCTTTCTTATTTCCACCAACTTTCCACTCTCCCCAAAATATAAATCTCACCTTTTTTTTTATATTCAACTTTTCAACTTCAAACCAGGCCTTTTTCGTCCTTTAAGTCCATTGTCCTCTAGTCCAATAAAGGAACCAGAAGAAAAAGAAATGAACTAAAGCCTATTTTTGTCCACCTCGGAGATATATAAAATAAAACTGCCCACGGTGAATAGAAGGGAAAAAAGTTTTACCAACAGAAGGAAGGATAATAATAATGAAAAAAAAAAGTAAGAAAATTTCTCTCTACAGAATAGTACAGGTTTAAATACTGAAGTGATTTTTAGGTAGAGGTTATTTTGGTGTCCATCTCTCTTTCCCCACATACTTTTCGGCTCCATTCTCGGCAACCGAGATTTAAGCTCCAGCTTTGACGGACTGGTGTGGGAATAAATAGCCGGAGAAGGTTTATTTATTTTTAGAGAAGAAAAAAAGGCCTCCTCTATGATGGACAGCGATTCTCTTGACTTTTCTTCGCTTTTGATAGGCTTAGTGAGGAAATTTTATAAACTTTATATCAACTGTCAATTTTATTTCTCTTCTCACGTTCCTCTCTTCCCTTTCCGCTTCCACTGGCGAATCATCTGAGCCATTTTTGCTTGTCTTGTTTTTTATTGGCTGGTATGGTAGTGGACAGGGTGTAGCCAATTTTGCTTGACGTCTGTCAATGCTCATATATATTTGAGATTTTGAAAAACAAATAAAACCTTCCTTCTGAGATATAAGTTTCTTCGGATTTATCTAGGAATAAGTAGAGTGCCTAGTTTGCATCATCTGAAGAATTTTTTGTATCCTTATTTTATTTTAAATATTTACTATGCAAAAACTACGTTTCCTATAGTTTTTTTTTCAGGAAACAGAGCTTTCGATAAGGAATAGATTGCAAAGAAATATCAGATCTGTATTAAGAAATGTGACAATATTTAAACTTCTTCTTCAATATTTAAATTTCTTTTCGGAATCAGAGCTTTCGATGAGGAATAGATTGCAAAGAAATAGCAATTTTGTATTAAAAATATGACAATATTTAAACTTTTTGTCTATAAAAAAAGTAATTATAAGATATGTCTTCTGTTCCATTAAAAAGCAATTATAAGATATGTCTTCTGTTCCATTAAAAAGTAATTATAAGATATGTCTTCTGTTCCATTAAAACGTAATTATAAGATATATTGGTTGTATCAAATTGATATTCGTAATTAGCAATACTGATTTTATTTTTCTAAATGCATTTTCGTATTATTTTCATTATTATTGTTCTGATTGATTTCAATGAACATAGCACGTGTTTTTAAATTTTTGAGAAAAATAGCAATATCCTCCTGACAGCATTGTTTGTTCTTTATTAACTATTCCTTCAGATGTAATTCTTGTTTCTATGCATAATTTCTTTTAAGATGCCTTCCATATTTCTTACCTTCTAATAAATTGTAGACAGCTTTAAATGATGGACTTTAGTAAAGTATCTTTTATACATATAGTTACGGAGTTGCTTTAGACTTTCGTATATGCTACATCACTATAAAAATGAGAAATTTTGTCAGATCAAATTACTCACTTTTTTCTGATAAATAATTACGGTTACAGACAATTGTGGGTTTGCGACTTTTAATTATATACACTAAATGGAATACACACAGACTGTCTTAGTGGTAACTTGGGCTCCTGTTCTCTTTTACTCGCCAACCCCATATTGTCCTTGAATCAAGCATATCCTCAAGGTAGTGGGGTTCCTTAAAGGGTTGATTCCTTCCCCCCTCAGATAACAAAAGTAAATGGAAACAAACAGTTTTAAAAATCACACGGATAATAAAGCTCAATTCCAAATAAAAAAAGAACAATTTTAACATTAGTTAAAGTTCAGAAGAAATCTCATCATAATTTTAACATTTTTGACTGGAATAAAAAATTAAAGCATGAAATTAAAAAAAAATTAAACAAATTAAATAAAAACTTTCTTAAAACCTTTAAATTCTTCTTCATCTGATATCGCTGGATGTCCCAATACTATATTTAAAAAAAAAAAGCAATGCAAAGTTAACACGTATATTGCTTAGGTATTCAGACTATTGATAGCCAAGAGCCGAAAAATTTCCGTTACTCGAAAAAGATTTTTTTAAAAATCGGAAAGCTATTTATTAGTGGGGCCACTAAAGATATGTTCTAAAAGTAGAATTAGCAAATAATATTTTCAAAAATTACTTTGCTCTATTTGAAATTAATTAAAGCTTTATTGATCTTTTTTTTGTCACCATTTAGCTGAAAAGTGTAATATAAATACATACTACTACCTAATGATCATTTTCATTAAATATTTCAAACAATACTGGCAAAATAAACCTCAAATGTCATGTATCAAATGCCTCGGTATTTACCAATCACAAAGCGAATAAAACACAATATTTACATCATTTTTTTATATAATAGATATATATAAAATTAAATGGAATATGCACAAAATTTAAATGGTTTTTCTCGACTTTTATTGATATCTATTATCTTCTACTTCTTAAGTAAGAGTAAAAAAATTTCGGCAAAGCAAATTTTTCATAAATTTCTAATGAACAATTGCGAATATAGATATCTGCAAATGAATGACGCTTAATTCTATTATAGGATTTCTCTGAATTTTCATTGAATTCTTTATATTCTACTTCCCTGACAAGAGTGTAAAGCCTCGGAAAAGCAGCTTCTACAGAGCCTTTTCAGAGTTAAAAAGAATGAATATATACATGGATAATATGTTCATTTTTATTTAAATTGTGATGATTTAAATATAATGATGGTTTGAGGGGGGATGGCAAATTAAAATCTTCTTCATTATTATTATCATTCTCAAAATTAGGATCCTTTGAAAAGAATCATTTCTTCTCTCTGTGTAAAGACGTTTGCTGTCCTTTTAGTTGGTGAAGTGTCCGATTTCTGAAAGTTTATTGCATTTTACTCTATTATTCATATACGAGGAAAAGAAAAGTTAGAACTCTTACTCAATGTCATATGTAATAAAAATGTAGCACGCAAAGAATTAATTTTCTTTCAGAATCTTCTGTGCTCAAGCTCACATATAGAGAAATTTTAAAAGCGAAGTTTCTTCAATGACGTTGATATATGTGTTGTTTATAGTACAAATTATCACTACGTATGCGTATGTATAACCATGTGGATTGTTACTATAAAATATAAATACATTAATATAAAGCAATCAAATCAAAAGGTAAACACATTGATTCAAAGAGATTAATTAAATGCAGGTCTTATTGACTAAAATGCATTTGCCCTACGATCAACTTTAGTGTGTTCAAGGCCATATTTGGTGGAATCAGAATGGAATCTTCTAATCACATCTTACGTAAGTCTCAATCATATCACTCTGCTAATCGTATTACTGCTTCCTATTCTAGATCTGACGCTTCTAAATCCGCATCCATACAAAAATCTGTGAACTGCTTGTAAAAAAACAGGGAAGCCTCCTTCACCTTTTCTTTGAGGAGGGTTATGAAGATGAAACACTAGTGTATTTTTGTCACTTTTTTATGTTAAAAGTCATAAGAAGACAGAGAAATAGTGACCTGCTCCAGGTATCATTTGTAGTTACAAAACTAGCGATAATGAATAACGGCGAAAAAATTATATTATGCCTTGGAGGCTACTAACTCTTGCTACATTATCATTATCATTAAAATGTTCAGGTAAATAGAAATACATTATAGGAGAATGAAAATTAACAATGAATCAAAGGATATTTGGATTAGATTTGGCAATTTTATAAAATATTAATGAAATATTTGAATACAAGATGAATTTTCATATCATTCGTAATTTCCAATAAAAACGAATTTGAAATATTGTTCAAATCCATTCTTAGATGAAACTCGAATGTTAAAATTCTTGAAAATGATTAAAAACGACATTTTCAAACAAATATCGAAATGAAAATAAGATAAAATTGTTTATTAATAATTAAAAACTTTAAATCATAACTTTTGATTAAAAAAAATGGCGCTCTTACGTATACATTGTTCGAAAACCATTAACAATCGAGAACTAGCAAAGATTAGAGAATCGGAATCGTATTTATTTAAAGTGATAAGAATCCTTTCTCATTAGCTTCCTCTCAAACAAGACTCAATAAAATGAGAATAACATAAGTCAATAAAAAAAAAGGAAAGATAAAAAAAAGTCTCAAAATGAGATCATAATAACAATTCCTTTCATTTCATCCGGGTTCTTTGTTTCGAATAACTAGCTTTGTTTCTGTGAAAGGTAAAAACCCACTCGAAGGAGAACGTTAAGCAACAATTAGTGTTCTGCGAAAAATTTTTAAGGGAGTCGGGAGTCAAACAAATAAAGAAAACAACATATGTCGAA
>JAPMOR010018126.1:5319-17420 GCA_026543865.1 Argiope aurantia | reverse complement strand
GCGCAAGTGACTGTCCCGCGGCAATTAACTTTCGAATGGCCAAAACGCTGGCACTGGAAACATCTTAATGGATTAGGAATGTATTGGCGAACTGGTAATTTTATGTAACCTGCATATATGGATTCAGGTAATTTGGGACTGTGAAAAATGAGTATATAATGTTTTGTCGGTAAGAACTGGCCATCTCGTCGAATTGTAATTTCGCGAACATTAGTCACACCTTGCTTGTTTAATTCAGAACTTATTTCTTCTAGAGGAACGTTATATAATTCTCCGCAAGTTATTACACCTTTGGAGAAGTTGAACGATGTGTGAGGACTTACAGAAACAGGTATGGTGGCTAGAGCTTTCAGTTTGAGGATATTTTGAGCCTGTTTTTTGGTATCGACTTCTACTAGTAAGTCACCAGAACGCATTTTTCTTATTAAGATTACCTCACCGACGGTAGCTGCGACAGCTTTTTGGACAAGGAATGATGAAACGGAATTGAAAGTTTCTTGTGATTCAGAAACACGCTTAATGACAAAAAATTTATCAAAATATTGAGAAGTTGTGTCAGAAAATTTGATAACTTTACGCCCACTGAAGGGACCACGTTTGGAAGAGCCCATACGATATACAAAGGAATTCGGGTCCGACGGCACCGCCCACCATGGAGCCCAACAAGGGAAGGCAATTACCGGCTCTGGTCATTCCCAGCCTCGGCATTCACCCTAGTGCTAATCGGTACCTATACGCTGGGAGTTACACCCGGGGACAGTGACCACCCTTAACGCCAAGTCCAAGGAGTAACCCCTTCGCTTGATCCCTAGCAGACTAGCCACTCAGGTGACAAGGTACCAGCCGATTGATACACCGGGGACCACAGTGCACCATCCGTCTAATGGGTCGCCATGCACGGCCAACACGTGGGGGTATTTGCTGTCCATGAGAAGCAGGAAGCAAACAGAGCGGCGACAGCTTCTCATGGAGAGCTCCCTCGCCTACCCTCGAGGGAAAGAAGAAAAGGAGACAGCAGAAAGCGTAGTGGAGAATAAATCATAAAGGGAGTAAAGATCCCTGGGAACCTCAGGATTGGGACACCCGAACTCACCTATAGTAGGTGAGCCCCTGAGGGGGACTGTTGAGATGGGTGCGAGTAAATTTGGAAAACGTAAAATTAATCGGGGAAAACGTGTGGGTGTTTGGGGGAGTTGAGCGTGAGACGGGTAAATGTTTTATGAAAGTTGTGGATGATAGGACGACTTATTCTTTGTTGAGTATTATTAATGAGTATATTCTTTCGGGTTCGATAATAATTTCAGACTGCTGGAAGAGTTACAATTGCCTTTCTAATGAAGACTTCGTGCATCTGAAGGTAAATCATAGTGTGAATTTCAAGGTCCCGGATATAGGTGCCCGCACTAATTCCATAGAAGAGCAGTTAAACGTAGTATACCAGCGAGCAAAGCCAAAAGTCAATTAGACTACTATTTAGCTGAATATGTGTGGCGGGAAAAAATAAGCACATGTGCAACAAATTCACGGCTTTCATCGATTCAATCATCCGCATTTACCCTCCTGAAACAGCCGACAAGGAGTCGGAAGACGCAGCATCGTCAGCGAAATAGAGGCGGAGTGAGGTGGAAGGTAGCGAGGGGGCGATCGATAGCGGTAAAGGGGAGAGGGGTATGCTTATTGTTCATTATTAACGATTTCAGCGATTTGGCCGCCACTTTTCCGCAGGCAACATTTTCCCTACGTTGTTTTCTTTAAATCTCGTTAGTACGAAAAGTTGCCATTTTGGCGAGATTTTAAAAACGTCGCCAAGGGTGACCACAGAGTAAATTTTTACAAATCTTTCTATTAATGTTTTTGCATACAATTTGCATGCTGTAATAGTTACACCTGTTATTTCATTCGTTTTGAACTCTCTTAACTGAGAATTGCACTGCCCGTGACGTAGTCCTTAGGAGGGGGCAAACATGCAAATTTGTAACTTAACACCTTCTCCGAGGCGTTGTTGGCCTAGTAGCATTGTTTCAACTTTGGAGGTTACAAATTTTTAAGCATTTAACTTTATTTTATCAAAGACCCAACATGTATGTGGGTTTTATTTACGCTCAATGTGATAGAAGGTCAAATAACCTCCTGCCTGTGGGTGGCGAAGATTGTAATGCGTCTTGTCATTTGAGCATGATTAAAATTTATAAAAATCATTCGAAAATACATTGGGCGTTGCGTCAAAATATGACGTTGATATAACTGAATTAGTTTCTCAACGTTTGTAACTGAACCTCTTTGCAAAGCAAAAAGAAATTTTTCACTAGCGCATGAAAAAAAATGTTTTTTTCATAGGCCTGCAAATACAACATGAGCCGAGGATAAGTTCGAAGGGAGATTACAAAACATGCTCCTGGAAACCGAGTATCCAAAAAAGAAGTGGAGACCATCACAAGATAGGCTGAAGAGTGGGTCGCTCAGCTGCATTCCTTTTCAAGCCTGGGGATGAAACATCGCAAATGGAGAAGTCTAATCCAGAGCGACTTCAAGACGGGCATGAGGATGTTCAGATTAGGTAAGATTTTCATTCACAAGAGAGGCTGAAGAGTGGCTCGCTCAGCTGCATTTACCTCTCAAGACTAGCGATGAACCATTGAAAGGGGGGACGTCTGATCCAGAGATTTCACGACTCATTTTTCTGAAAGTAATAGTTAAGATCTTTTAAATCAAGAAAAAACAACAGAAAGATTGTTGAACATTCGAAACGATTCGATAAACGGCCACTCTCGTCGGTTTGGAACAATAATACAATTCGCGACGAGCGTACTGGTTTTTTCCCGCCGTCAATTTGAGTCGCACTCCCTGCTGAACGAAATCTCGTACCAAGTAGTCGGCCACTGCTACACCTCCCTGAAACTTTTTCAAAATGTTGATGTCTTCGGCAAAAGTGAAAATTTTCATGTGTGGATAGGGCGAGGGGATGCCTCGTCGTAATACCAGGGCGGTGTAACCCGAAGATCCGAATCATTTGCACATTTTCCAAGAATCTCCACGGAGTTGGACGAGTCTGAAAACGTCTGTGGCACTGAGATAAATGTGTCCGTTCGAACCCACCGAGAGACACAGTGGCAAACTCGTGCCGTCGTCGTCGTTGCTTGGAGATAGAATCGTGAACCACATGATCGGTTTGCAAGAGAGAGAGAGCTTTTGATTCTTTTCAAGTCGGGCACAAAGTGTCGCTGGGCCCCGACCAGGCAGAGATTTAAACTTTTTTTCATATCCGGTTACATAATAAAAAAATAAATGAAGCCATAATCACATGAACTCATTTCCAAGAAATGATTACAAAAGCATGTCCTGTCGCGACAGAATGTGAATTCGTTTCAAAGAACTGATTACAAAAGCATGTCCTGTTGCGTCATGCGATAAAAACATTCTTTGGAAAACAGGAAACGGTAACGAAGGCATGTCCTGTCACGCCATGCGATAAAAACCTCACGCCAGAATCACTTTAACTGGTTTCCAGTTTTCGATTCAAAAGCATGTCTCGTCACGCCATGCGATCACGCCAGAATCACGTGAATTCGTTTTAAAGAACTGATTACAAAAGCATTGTCCTGTTACGTGAAATAGTTTCCTGTTTTTCGATCCAAAAGCATGTCTTACCGCGTCGTGTGAAACCCATTCTTTTTGAAAAAAAACTAATAGTAAGAAGAATAAACATTGAAACATGTCCGTTTTTTTTATAAAAACCCCCTTCGAAACGAACGTGTTTTCATCATTTGTTCAGTGACATCGATATGATTTTTTACTGTTTCGACTGCAATTTGCCGACCGACGTTCTGAGATTCGGACACAAATTGCAGGTCCGCGACTTTGCCAAGATTGTCCACCACGACTTTTGTCTATTGTGCTCCTATCCAGCCCACCCGAACGACAAAATATGAGTCGTTTGCAATTTACAAGCGGCCCATTGCTTTCGAGAAGAAGCGGGAATGTATTCGTGCACGGACGATCATCGTCAAGACAGCGGTAGCAGTGACTCTAGCTTTGGTACCGTCGACTCCTCCAGAAGGCAAGATCGATTCGTCTGGCTCAACCGAAACGTGGCCTCCTCCAGATAGCCCGACCGGACAGATAGATTTGAGCAAAGTCGCTTGGGAAAGCGACGGCGACTCCGAGGAGAGTATCGTCGATTTGACCATCGATTGAGACTGTGACAGTGATGCAGAGACAATACCTCGATCCTCACCCGTTCCACCTGAGGCAACTGTTCCAAAAAAAAAGAGGCCTAAAAAATGGGGAGAAAAAAACCTTGCTGCGCCGAGATTTCTTTTCTCCGCATTTTTTTAGGTCACTTTACGATTGAGGTTGGATATGTAGAAAAAAATTGAATTGAACTTGAATCCATGTCTTTAATAACAGAATAAATCTTTTTTTTCCTAAATAAATGTGTTTTTATTGACTTAATAATTAATTTCCTTTATTTCAGCTTAGTTTAGGTTCAGAAAGTTTCTCCATGCAAAAGGCAACTATCAACAGCGTGCGCCTGACTTTCAAAATGAAGAACCAATGGGAGAAAAAAATTGAGTCATTTCCCTTCTCTCTATTTGTGGAACGTAGACAAGAAATATAGAGGTAATTTCAAAAGAGATTATTCACAGTTTGCGTTTGCATTTTCTGATTATTTTGGGAGTTGGCTTATTTGCATGCGAAAGCTCCGAAACTTGCTGCGATGAATTTGAATTGTGCTAAGGCTACCCTGGTGCGTTTGCTTGGTTGTAATATTGATTTTATATCGTTGAATGACTTAAAAGTGTTATTGAGAAAAAGAAAATTCGCTTGGCATCCGGATAAAAATGTTCATAAGGAAAATCCAAATGAGTTTTCTTAACTATTTTGTGAATTAATGGAAAGCTGGAAAGTTTATTGCGGCCATTATGCTCATGCTTCGTCATCTACCCGGGCTAACTTTAGCGAAGATATTGATTTTGATTTCAGAAAATTTACTCCGCCCAGGCCTGATTTATACTGTAGCGAATCTATGCCAAGTCGTTCTGTGTCTGATAAATAGGAAGCACTTAAAAGAGAAGCGAATAGAACCTCTAAAAATTCCGAACAGAGTTCCTCAGGTAGTAGATTTGATAGAAAAACTAACCCTGAATATAATTCAACATATTTTGATGATGATTTCTTTATCCCTTCACCCCCCAAAAAATTCGCTGTTCCTGAGGACATGCGCAGCTATTTTAGATCACTAACTAATCGTCATGCGGGCAAGCCATTTATTGTTTTTTCACAGTTATAAAACAAAAATTTGGGTAATGAACTTTATCGGATCAGTGCACATACTTTGGAATATTTTCTGTAAGCATTGACAAAGATCTTTGTATGATTCTTATTTTTTTTTTTAACGAATGATATACGCTTAGCTGATTTAAAAAAAAGATTGCCACAAGTTTAAAATTAACCCTTGCGATTATTTCTATGCTTCTAAAATATCAAAATGTGTTGAATTTTGTAAGGAGAGACATGATGAATGGAACCATGTAAAATGAAAAATAACTCTGTTCCTCAATCTAGTAAACGTATCAACTTAAAATGATTAGTGATTTTGCATTATCATATGAAATTTCTGATTGCTACAATTTAATGTATGACTATGCGCATTTAGCCAATGGTTGTGATAGAAATCCTGCTGAAAAAACCCCTGAGCATAAAAGTGATGTGCTGAAGATGCTGTTGAAACAGTCTCTAAGCTGTATACAAAGCTTCAGAGAGAGACAAACATTGACTTTTTAAATAGGTGAAAAGATATTGGTAATTATATATTAGATAATTATTCAACTGAGGAAATTGGTCGTACTTGGTATTGTTGTGATGAGGTTATAGAGCAGTTGGAGGTTATTTCACGTCGTATTCTTGGGACTTTCATGCATGGAAAGCCTAGATAAAGATATGTGTGTTTGCAAAGTGATTATAAAAGTGGAAAAACAAGTTTTGCTAATGCTTGGCTTAAATTATTTGATGGAATTTCAATTAATTTTAATGTAGATGCAGGTCGACTGTCTTTTTTTATCTTGGAAATGCAATTGGGAAACGCTTTGTTTTGTTTGATGACTTAAAAAGCAGATGTTTTGGGTTCGGAAGTTTAAGTTCAGGTTTAGGATCTTCGAATCTTGGTAACTTGAGAGATCATATCGACGGCTACGTGGAGATTCAGTTAGAAAAATCAATAACCGATAGCACAAGTATTTCCCTGTGGTATCATAACATGGAATCATTTCCACATCCCACAATCTTTAAAAGAGCGTATTATTGGTCCAATAGAATACAAATTTAATTCAATATTCTCAACTCATCCTCCTAAGATTAATTCCAAGGAGATCATCTACACTGGTGGATAAAATTAAGAGATGGAAAGCATTTTCTCACATTTCTCTAAAAATACCGCACAAAACCAGGACAGTTGATTGCCATATATGGTCACTGGGCTAAATCCTAGAGACGGGTACCGCCAAGTTTGGCGCCAAATTTTAAAGCTAAAGTTGCCAATATGGCAACCCCTCTACGACTCCAATGTATGGCAACCCTGTGAAGAGAATGGGGGGATGTCGGTGATGTAATTATTAACTAATCAGATTTGAATTGATTTTGAATATCAACCAATTAGGTATTAGTGCAGCTTTTCGCGGGGGAGTCTTGTAACATATTTTTCTCTTACTTTCTTCGATTTCTCTTGTGGTGGAAGCTTTTCGTCAGTTATCCTAGAGACGTTATCCTTCTGATTTCTTCTGCTCTTCAAGTCTTGTTAAGTATTTTTTTTTCTTATTTTCTTCGATTTTTCGTGTTGTCTAAAATGGCTGGTTTGAATGTGACAAATGAGGAATCCCTTTAATTGAGTTTTTTTTTCGATTTAGAATGTTTGGAAGAGAAAGCATGTGTTGAATGGTGTATGAAAATGGGTTTAATTGCTGATGGTCGGAAGTGTGGTGAATGTGGGCAGGATATGGTTTTAACAGAAAGGAAAGATCGGGAGGATGGGGTTAATTGGGTTTGTAGAAGGGAAGGGCATTATTGTAAACTAAGCATTAGGGCTAATTCATGATTTGCAAATTCTCGGATGGATCTGTCGAAGGTTTTATTGGCGACGGCCATGTGGGTGAAGGGTTGTACCCATTCATTTATTATGGAAGAGGCCGATATCGCCAGTCAAACCACGATAGACTGGATGAGTTTTTACAGGGAGGTGTGTGTTTGCATGCTTGTGAATGAAAGTGTTAAACTTGAGGGGCCGAGTAAAATTGTTGAGATTGATGAATCGAAATTTGGGAAAAGAAAATATAATAAGGGAAAGAGGGTTGAGGGTGAATGAGTTTTTGGAGGTGTAGAAAGGAATTCGAACAAATGTTTTATGGCTGTAGTACCGGATCGAACAAGTGAAACTTTGATTTCGGTACTGAAAGAATGGGTTATTCCGGGTTCCACAGTAATGTCTGACTGCTGGAAGGCGTACGATTGTATTTCATCCGAGGCATTTGTGCACCTGACAGTTAATCAGAGTCTCACATTCAAGGCCCTGATACAGGTGCACACACGAATTCAATCGAGGGTACTTGGGGAGCGGTTAAGAGATCCTTAAAAGGAACAAGAAGAGTGAAAGACGGTATGGACGGCTATTTAGCAGAATATATTTGGAGGCGGTGTCACCGCTCCGGGGATAAATCCATAACCCGGCAGTTTTTCGAAGCAGTCATTAAAGTGTACCCGCCTTACAAAGAGATCGAAAAAGACTAGTAGCCGCCATACCGACGAAAGTAACATCCTTCAATCGGGTAAGTTTAAAAAAATTTGTATTGCTATTTTTGTGCATTTTTTTAAATTTCACATTGTTTAATTATTTATAATTCTTCTTTTTGTTATGTTTGTATTATTCATGCCAAATTTTTCTCCTGCTTTAGCCCCATGGACTCTGTAATCTTCACAAAAAAATTTCTTGAAAATAGTCATAACATTGAGAAATACAATTCTCAAGATTACAGCATCCGCGGGGCTTGGCGAGAAAAATTTGGCGCTCCCTCCCAAGAATCGCACTTCATCATCAACAGGAATGGCGTTTCCTTGAATGTTAATTATAGGATCTGGGTGCATGTTTCGCTTCCGGCAGAAATGTACGCAACGACTCTTTTCTGGAGAAAGAGTGTGCCCATTTCTTTCACACCAGGAAACTAGTTTGTTCACTGCATTCTGTAGTTGCCTTTCAATCAAGTGCATATTACAGCCTTGAGCAGAAATCTGCAAATCATCAACATATAGTGTCCCCTGAACAGATGGTGGAAGTTGGCGTAGAATTTCGCTAAAGTGAGTTATAAAAAGCGTAACACTGAGGACACTTCCTTGTGGAACGCCCTTAGCTTGGATAAAAGGATCAGAATAAAAATTACCGACACGTACACAAAATATCCGAGTAGTCAAAAAGATTTGAATAAAAACAGGGAGGTTTCCTCTAAAATCCAAATTTAAAAGTGTTTGAAGAACACCGTAACGCCACGTACGATCGTAAGCCTTTTCAATATCGAAGAAAATGGAAACTAGATGATTCCTGCGAACAAAGGCATTACGAATTTGTATCTCCTGAAGAACTATGTTATCAAATGTTGATCTTCATCGTCGGAAGCCGCTCTGCAACGGTGAGATGTATCCATGTTCCTCCAACTCAAACACTAGGCGGGCATTTACCATACGCTCGAGAGTCTTGCACATACAACTCGTCAGAGCGATTGGCATGTAGTTCAAAGGGCTGGCAGGATCCCTTCCTGGCTTAAGGATTGGAATCACTATTGCCTCTTGCCATTGTATAGGGAATTTATGCTCAGACCAGATTCGATTAAAAAGTTTTAACAAATTGGACAGTGACACGTCATCTAAATGGCGAAGCATACTGTAAGTGATTCCATCAGGACCAGGACTAGTTTCATGTGCCTGATGCAAGGCTTTCTTCAGCTCAAACAGCTTAAAAGCGCTATTATATGCAAAAGATCTACGTGCAGTAAAACTTAAATTGATTTCTTCCGCTCGTTTTTTGTTCACTTGAAATTTAGGATTGTACGAATTAATAGCTGAAACTTCTTCAAATGCAAGCCCAAGAACATTGGCAACTTCTACAGGTGAGGAATAAATTACATTTCCCGATTTCAACAGAGGACATGAAAATTCCGGATAGATTCCATTAGCTGCGCCATCCCACGAGACGTCAGCCTACCCGAGTTGGGTGTAAGGCAATGAAAGACGTCCCGGGGTGAGAATCAGCCCCAGCAGCCGGGAGGCCCGCCGGATCAGTCCAGCATCCGGACAGATTTATTAAAACCAGAACGTATGTACAGACATTGCCCAGAACAGGAGCAGTAATTACATACATAATAAATTGGACATGGAAGTACATTTACATGGCTCGACCCCCGAAGGGGGAGTGAGAAAGCGGCATTAAAAAGGACATGAAATATACCATAGATATATGATAGAAATTTTTAAAATAAAACACAAAAAAGAAATAAAAGAATGCTGCCAGGCGCTTTTCATCATGCGGGCCAGGATGGAGGAGGAGTACTCGCCGCGCAACACGCGACTAACTGCGTAACAGTTTAATTTAGGTTATTTATATAAAATTTTAGGTGTATAAGATATTTTGTGTCTAATTCCATTTTTCAGCAGGCGAGGAGAAGCAACATGGTTAGTGCTACAAGATGAAAACGGCAGTTATGAAGACGGCGGAACACAGGTTGTATTTTATATAATTATTGATTAATTAAAGAGCGACGGTAAAATATAGTGTTTAGTCCCCCCAACTTCATTTCATCGTTCACCTCACCCATCATCAATGTCCTTAGTTTTAATTTTCATTTAAGAAGTTGTTTTACTATTTTAATAATTTTTTATGTTTCTATTGCAGGATGGGCAAGGCGAGAGGCGTTGGAGGCCCCCGGAGAAAATTGAGTATGGTAAGGGGGGTATATTATTATTTAATCAATTAAACTACGGTTTACCGAATAATCCAACCCCCGGTCGGCCAGTTGGGGCCGACCGGGGAAAAAAATTTTTTTTAAAAGAAATTTGTAATTCCGTGTTCCTTTTTTGACGGAGTCTAATGAAAAAGTCTAAGATAATGATATAAAAAATTTGAGCACCCCATCTCTCCACCCAAGACCAGCTCTTAAAATTATTTATATTAAAATTAAGAATAAACACATCAATAAAACTAACACACACAATAACACGTCAATAAAATCACACACACTACACACATTTAAAAAATAAAACAACGTCAAAGATGAGGTAAAAGTCAAAGTTGGTAAAAAGACAAATCTGGGTACGAGTCAAAGTCGATAACAGGTCGAATCCGGGTAAAAGTCACAATCGGTAAAAATATAAAATAAGTCACAATCAGATAAAAACAAAGTTAATAAAATTTCATGACAATAGGTTAAAATATATAATTTCCAAATTGTGATATCAGGTCAAGATCGGGTAAAAGATGCAAGAGTAAAAATGTAGACCAATAGACAGTATATAAAATTTTAAAAGAGTTTAGCTAAAATATAAGGACCTAGTTGGCATCGAAGGGTAAAATTTTAGGTTGATAAAATATTTTATAAAATTTTAAAATTTTAAATAGATTAAAACGTTTTCGATAAAAGAAATTTAGATATAAAATTGTATGGGGATGTCTTAGGGGGGAGTGGAGAGAGGAGAGGGGGGCCAGTGGAGCGGGCATTTGAGCAGCTGATGTATTGTTTCTATATAAGTTATAGATTATGGATAACCTCATGTACTAAAATACAGCATCGGAGAGCGGCGTGTAAATAGTAAAATCAAATAAAAGCAATACTAATATATAAAATCAATATAAGTCCAGCGTATATAAAAGCAATATATAAAATAATCCAAAGTCCAAGGTATAAAATAATTTAAATTCTTTATAAAGTCATTTAAAAACATTAAAAATTTTAAATAACAGTAAGAATAAAAAAAGAAACAGGAAAATTCCTAAATGTCAAAAACAAGTTAAAATAAAAGAGAAAGTGGTGCTTAGAGTGAGCGGGACTGTGGTCAAAATACTTAAAAGATTAAAAGACAAATATTTTAAAAGGGGATTAAAAATAGATAGTGAGATGTATGAATTTAAAAACTTAGATAGATGGTCCAGTATAAAAAACTTATCTTTTTGTTTAGCCCATCATTGCTCCCAGCCACCAAACCATCCCAGGAGAAAGGGGCGAGGCCGGGAGGATGGGCACTGCCCAGAAAAATTTATATCGATATCAAAAATAGTAACCTAGGACCATTTGCAAGTTAATTTAAAGATAAAAATGTTTTTGAACAATTAAAAATAAAAGTAAATTTACAATGGTTAAAAAGAACATCATAAAAACCCCGCTCAGTCCCGCTCTGGTGTAACACACTGGGCCAGCTCCTCACAAATTCTGGCACTGACCCTGAAAGCCTCGGCTATTTTAGCGACAGCAATTTTATTTCTGTAGATATTTTTGAACCAGGCTCTCTTATGAGGAGACGCGGGTTGTTTGAGATGAAAAATTGTGGTGTATCTACAGTTAAAAACATAATGATCCGCGTCTCCAATTTCCTTACAAGTACATAGTGGAGAGCCCAGTTTCTTAAAACGGTGAAGATACGCTGGGAAGGGACCGTGCCCACTAAGGAAGAAAATTAAGATTTTATTATATATCAGGAATTGACCGTCCACCTTGTCCAGGTACTCCCTAGCCCTAAATCCGGAGGGGGAGTCGTAACTAGTCCAATATCGACTCCACTCCTCCGTGATATATGCTTTAATTTTTCTTTATAGAAACGAGTAGTGCGCTGGCAAATTATATGGTTCCCCTGACACTGTGGCCTCTTTAGCGAAGTGGTCGGCCACTTCATTACCGTGTATACCAACGTGGGCTTTCACCCACTTGAGGCCGAACTTGTTCTTCATCGGTATTAAATTATTTTTGATTTTATTTACAAGTTCAGATCTGGCGTTGTGACTCCCTAAGGCAGCTATGGAGGAGAGACTGTCGGTGTAAATGTTGACGGTGGTGTTCTCACCGACAGCCCAG
>JAPMOR010018116.1:250114-314278 GCA_026543865.1 Argiope aurantia | reverse complement strand
TATGGACCCTATTTTTTTTTGGTAAATGCTTATAAATTCTTGTCCAGGGATGGCGAACCAATGGCACGCGTGCAATATTTTGGGCACGCCACCAATCAAAACGGTTTGCATTTTAGTTCAAAATAACAAATTTCACTATGAAGTATTACGAACAAACGCGAATGGTCAATCCCGGTGCACATATTCCCATCCCTACCTATTTCATGCAGGGAAAAAAAAATCGGGCAATATTATTGGTTCGTACCGTCGCGCAACTCTGCAAAATGAATGTGATGTCATTATATGCGAACTTCGAAGTAGTATCAGTTCAAATTGGTAGGAATGTACTTCATAATTTCCGAAGGACGAATTTGAAATCATCACTGGAAGCTCACTCGTTTTTAACGTCTTGCCTTAGTTATTTCGTGGACTACAATTGCTTATGATGCCATGTTTTTGTCTAAGCATAGCATAATCAATTTCTTTGACACAACTGCATTTTAAAGTTTATTTGTGTTATATTTAAGATTTTTAACTGTTGTTTAACATGGCTAATTCAGCGAAGAAACAAACAAACAAACAACAACAACAACAAAAAACAAACAAAAAAAAACAAGATAGTAAGTGTAACAGAGAATTTCAAACTTGGTGGAACGAGAAATATGGCATGATAGGTAAAGGCGACAAAGCGGCGTGTTTTTATGTTCTTGAACAGTGGTATGTAAAACCTTGTCTGTGAAACGGTATTTTGAAACAAATCACAAATTCTTTTGCCAAAAAAGAGAACCAGAACAAAAAGAATTAATTGCAAGTTTTTTAATAAAAGACAAAAATAAATAGTCGATGTCCATGATTAAATATGTTAGCAAAACTTGTCATACAGCCTTAGCAAGTTACTCGACTACAAATGTCATTGCTCGGCATGGTAAACCTTTTCAAGAGGGAGAATTTTAGAAGGAAACCTGATTAGCATGCGCTTCCTCACTTTTCGATGATTTTGATAATAAAGGTAAGATAATTCAGCGCATGAAACATATTCCTCTGTCTAGAAAATACTAGAAAAAGAAAGAATTTTAAAACTGGCCGAAAATGTATCAGATCAACAACAACAACAAAAAATGACATTAACTCTGCTTCTATTATATCGCTATGTCTTGGCGAAAGTATTCACGTCACTAAATCTGCACGTTTACCTGTTTTTTCTCGATATTATGTAGGAAACATCATTAAGAAAGAATTATTTGCGATAGCATCGTTGCTAACAACTACAAAGGGCACAGATATTTGTTCGGCTGTTAAAAATTCGCTTGCTGAGAAAGAAATTGATTTGAAAGGAATTGTTTCAGTAACAACTGATGCTGCTCCAAATATGGTGGTCAAAAAAATGGTTTCATTAGTTTATTTCAAAAAGACGTAGGACATTCGTTTCTTGAATTCCACTGCATTATTCACCATCAAACGTTGTGTGATAAGAGTGGTTTAACATCTCTTGTTATTGTAATGGCGTTAGTCACAAAAATAGTCAACGTCGTATCGTAGCAGGCTTTAAATAAGCGAAAGTTTGATGCTTTGTTGAATGAAGTCAACTCGGTGTATAATGGCTTAATAATGTATAATAATGTTCGCTGGTAGAGTTGCGGGAACGTACTTCAAAGATTTGTTGCCTGTTTGGAAGAAATCTGTTTCTGCGAAATGAGGGGGGGGGGATAGAACAATACCCACATTTGTTGAATGTTATGTGGTTTTCAAAGGTTTGTGAGATTTTTTACAGACATAGACCAACATTTCTATGAATTGAACACATAGCTTCAAGGCACAAATGAAACAATTATCATCATGATGGATCTCATTCGCGCTTTTGACGCTAAACTGCATGCTTTCAGAAACGATATTATTACAAAAAAATACAAGTACTTCCTGAACTTGAAAAAATATCAAATATTTAGATGTACATAAGAAACCAGACGAAGAAAAAGTTATTGAAGAATTTATTTCTGTAATTGATTCTTCAATCATGGAATTTTCATCGAGATTTTCTCAGTTCAAAGAATTATCGGAAGTGCTCAAGTTTATTATGTACCTTGATGTGACTTAATTTGATAAACTGAAAACTTGTCCCTATTCAATTGGTTGGAAATTGAAGAATTTAAAATGCAACTGATTGTACTGATTTCCAGTCTAGTTAAATATGGATTCAAAAATTTATTAAAAAACGAAAAAGTTGGATTGGATTGAAACAGAAAGATTAACAAGCAATATAAGTAAAAATATCAGTAAAGAAATTTTGGAAACTTGGAATTCGATTCCAGACACATTTAACTGTTTGAAGAAGCTGGTTCGTGCTATTTTAACCATATTTTCATCTGTCTATACCTGCGAATCATTATTTTCAGAGATAAATAACATTAAAGACTCACTCAGAAACCGTTTGGCAGATGACTCCTATTCAGCATGCATTCTGCTAAAAGTAACATCTTACAATACTAATATAAGTTATTTGTCGTCTAATCTGCTATAACAAAAGTCACAGTTATGTCACCTTAATTTTAATTACACACATAAAATTTACTACTATACAGTGCAAAATGTATTGTTTCTTAGTAAATAAACGGTTTTGAGTTGTTAGTATTTAGTTTTATTATTTTCCCAATAATCACAAGTCAAAATTATTTGATGGCACGTCTATACCTCATTAAACATTTTTTTAGAAAAAAATAGCACGTTAATCCACAATGGTTAGCCAACCCTGATCTAGACTCTTAATTTCTTCCGAGTTTGTTTTGAGTGAAAGTATTGACTCTTATGTCTCATTTTCGTGTGCAGTTAATGAATTATCAGCCTTCCGAACAGCCGCAAACCTTGGTGTTTTTTTTTTTTGTGTGTGTGTGTGACTATTCCATTCACGTATATCTTTCTCCTCTGATGTAATACGTATCTTTTACATTTGCTTTCTTGTTCTTTTAAATTATCTAATTTTGATCGGCATTTTCTAACCATTCATAGATCGAATTTCTTCTCTTTGCAGCATTTTATGAAATTTGCACGCGGAAATGCTTTCACAGTATTTGCCTTTTAACCGTCAGAATAATTTTTTATTTTTGCATTTATCGAATATAAGGCTTAAAATATTATTTCCTTTAAATTTATCATTCGATCAAATGCTAATTTTTTATTGCAATGTTTAACGTGTTTAGTAATAAATATCTCAATAATATGTATTAATCCAGATAAAACCGCAGTTGTGCATGTGTGTTATTTAGCACTTTGAGTGCCAATTCAGAAATAATTATGTTAACCATCTAGTCAGTGACAGTCTCTGAAAATTATTTTTGGACTAGGATTTATACTACAAACATTCCTGAAAAACCAATTTTTATCGTATCCTGGACGAACTTTATAATACGAATGCATATGTATATTATTGAGTAAAAATATGTTACTATTTAGGAAAAATATGCATATTATTCAGCAAAAAATATGTATATTATTGAGTAAAAATTCACCATAAAATCAAGGTTTAGTTTCTTATCGAAAAAGACATTCTGAATTAAGACACTTATTACATTCTTCGATAGGTCGTAAGGTGCAGGTAAATTTGAAAACATGGAATAAAATTCAGACTATTATTATTAAATGAAATTTGAACACTTAATTATCATTTAAATAATTTTATGTAGGATTTCAGGTCTTAAAATGTCAATTTTCGAAATTAGCTCCAGATAATAGAAACATATTTTTTTTTTTTTTTTGCCATGGCTCTATTAGGAATCATGACTCATAACTTGAAAAGATATAGCTTAGAAAAGCAAAATAAAATTTAAAAAAATATATTGGTTGTAGGAATATTGTGGGTGTAAAAATCAATTCTTGCTAACAAATGCGTAAAAAAAAATATATAATACTATGCTAGAAACATGTAAAGCTCTGAATGTCGCATATTGCACCTGGTAAAGCGAAGTCCACATAAATTCGCTGTGATTTTATTCTCTTTTCTTGACTGAAAAAAAGGCACTTAACCCTTTCTAAGACCGTGGGAAGTATGCTTCCCATCAAATGTATCAATCTTTGTATGAAATTATGTAGGTTGGCAACAGTTTTGACAATTTTTTTTAGAAAGACAGAAACTTAGATGCTTCAGTTTTTTATCTAACACAAAATGATGCGTCTTGGTTTGTTACTTAATTATTAATTAACCAAATTAATTAATTAATCAAATTAAATTTATCTAATAAGCTAAATGAATCCTTTTTCTTATTCTAATTTCAAGCCTAGAAATATTTTAACATAATATGACCAGAAAAAAATGGCCCTTTAAAGGGGTAAATTATAGGACTATTATTATAATCACAGGCTAGCTAGCTCTTACTCATCCAATATAGTTAAATATGTTCTGTTTTATTTTTTTATTATAGTTGGTATGACCAATTTTAAAGAAAATTCTTTCTGGATTTATTTCAGAAAGATATTCGAATCAATTCTATAGGCATTCTCTCAAACGTATTTTACTTTTTAATATTATTAAACTGGATAATTTTTGAACTTGATGCTTATTTAATTGAATTTGAATGATAACAATTTATGCAGAATTGGGTCAATGAGCTTAAAATTTCAAGAAAAGGAAACGTAAAAATTTTCACAAGACTTGAAATGCACTTATAAAAATATCTTCCGTATTACAGTTTATCACATGATCGACAAGTGCTATTAATCTCATGTCAATATTTCATTCTCGAAGTGAACCTTATATAGCATCAACTCCTGTTCATTTTCTATTTGGAAATGTAAAAAACATCTGATGATTATTAATATGCGTGAATTATGTATTACCAAACATTATTGCTTGTATCTAAGAAGATAAAAAAAACTGCAAGAGAAGGTAAAAATGCCAATCATTTGTATGACAGGTGAAAACAATTTTTGTCTGGATGGTAACATCAGGTACGTAAAAAAGAGTGGGAGGGGACTACCGCTCAGCATCATTAGAAGAGGAGGAGCAGGAAGTGGATGCTATTAGAGTTCTTTCCCCCCCTCTCGTGGCGGAAGGACGTTTCGTAAATTAGTCACGCTTTGTGCCATTCCCTTTCTGCTCGACCCTGGAAGGATAAAGGTTTCTGACCCTCGTTGGAGGCAGGTAAATTTGTGTAGCTCGATTTGGCCTTCTTTCAAAGATTACGCCTTATTCATCTGTTCTCGATTGACGAATTCTTATGCGTATCAATAAAAAACATGAATAAAGTCAATTCACATTTACATGAAATATGTAAAGTGAACATTGCTAACTGACATTTGACATTCACTGCGTAAAAAGAAATTAGAAACTGTTCTCTTGTCGTTTAACTATTATTATTACATTACTTGATTGCAAGAAGAAAATAAAAATAAGGTATTTTTCAATTTCAGATATTATGAGAGTACATATATATATACTAGTAGTACCGGAACAGCGTGGTCCGTGGCATAACATCCAAGAGAAAAAAACTAGCTTTAAACTGAAGTCTAGCCTCCTCCCTTTCTGACATGGACATGTTACGTAACATCAAACAAGCATAAAAATATATTTAGAAATCATCAAAAATAACTACAAAACAATTTTTATAGCACACATTCAGAAATATTTAGGCTTTTAAAAAGGTAAAAATATGATATGTCCATAAACAAAACAATTCACTAAAAATATACAATAGAAAGGCTGTTTTAAAATTTAAAAATATACAAATAAGTCATTGTATCCACTGTTCCACACTTGTTTATCAACTCTGCATAATCTGATATGAAAATAAAAATCCAACTCGCTTCATAATATTTCTCTGTAAACTATATTGGCTATTTTTCCTCCTTACCTTTAAAAAGGTAAAAATATGATATGTCCATAAACAAAACAATTCACTAAAAATATACAATAGTAAAGATGTTTTAAAAATATACAAATAAGTCATTGTATCCACTGTTCCACACTTGTTTATCAACTCTGCATAATCTGATATGAAAATAAAAATCCAACTCGCTTCATGATATTTCTCTGTAAACTATATTGGCTATTTTTCCTCCTGGTGCCAAGACAAAATGATTTTGTTTGGATGTAATTGTAGAAAGTGCCACATAAAGTTCTCCATGAGAAAAACATGCTTCGCTTAAGTCAAATTTTGAAATGATTTCAATATACTAAAACCTGCCCCAATAAATGCCCTACAAAATGGTACAAATATCTCCAATATGAGTTAATTCTTTGGACATAATGAGTTTTGAATCTCTGCTTAAAATCAGACGTAAACAAAGAAATGTATCGCATATGCATATCACAGCTCTTGCTATTTGCGCACACGAAGTTTGAGGTTTTCCAACATGCGCGGATAAGTGCAAAGTACAGGTACTGCTGTTTTGCACATGCGCGAATCGTAGTAGAAAATAAATAAAATCGGAATTATAAAACTCCTTTTTTATTTTGATACGACTTCAATTTACTAAAATCTTCCCCAATAAATGGCCTACAAAATGGTACAAATATCTCCAATATCAGTTAAGTATTTCTCGAGTTTTCTCTTTCAAGTATAAAGACGCTTTCAGGAGACTTCATTTTATACTATGTATAGTTGTGTGTATGTAATGCAATTCTAGTCCCGATGTGTCAACTTTAGTTAAGGTATGTAACTACTCTCAAGACGAATTTTTTGAAAAATACTGTAAAGCTACAATTTTTTTTTCTGCATAAAGCAAACTGTAAAAAAACATCAATGAATTTAAATTATAATAGTTAGATGTCAAAGGTTGGGTTAAAATAGACAAAAACGTGGGGCTTTTTTGATTAAAAGGTGGTATAAAGCAAAATCTTTCTAGTGTGAAGTTTATCAAATGATTTGAACAAAATCTTGCAGATAATTTAATAAATATATTACTTAGTTCCTAAATTAGAAAAAAAATCCCCCAATCTAATCTTTATATATCGGTGTTAAACTGATAAATAACATGAGATTTTCATTTTTTTTCATATTGTAAAGCATTAAAACAACTATAGAATATTTCTAAATCAATTGGTTACTTATTCTCTAGTTAAGAAACTGTAGAACATATTAAAAAATTATCATACGAAATTTGAACAAAAATATCAATTAAATTTTAATTTGAGATATTCTTCAAAATAAAATTCAACCAAACTTGGTAATTTGAGATAATCCCATTTAAAAAATGTAAGCCTTAAAATATATATTATGCAAATATAAAAATCCTTTTAACAACCCAAAGAATAAGATTAGAAACAAAATTCAAACTGTTTTATGGCAAAGGCTGTTCAGAAATTAAAAATATTAAATAAAAAATATTTGATAATTTTGTAAAAGAAGCGACTATTCAATGTAATCACCTACCTTAAGAGCTTTAGTTTAATATACATTCATGTCCATAAATTAAGGATAATTCAGAGTCACGCGGAAATCGAACTCTAAAATACCTATATCACTCGCAAAATGACTACACACATCTTCAAAAGTCATATGCAAATCCCAGGAAGCCAGCAGATGACACCGATAGTGCGTCACAATGATGAGAGTGTAAGAAAGTGAGGTATAAGAAATACAAGTAAAGAAATAAAATTGTTCGCAAGCGTTTTATAAACCTTTCAGTGCAATAACAGCATAGTTATGACACAAAGAATGGTATTGTGAGTAAACGTTATAGCACCCCGAGTCGCCCCCGAGTTTCAACGCCGAATGAGGACCGGTATTTGGCAGTTACTGCCAAAAGAAACAGACGGAGCACAGCGTTAAATCTGTCTCGTCAGCTCTCTTCAGCCACTGGTACGACAGTTTCAAGGCAGACCATGTACAGACGCTTACGGCAGATTGGTCTATATGCTCATAGGCCTGTCAGATGTGTTCCACTTATTGCAACTTACTGTCGCCTGCGGTTAGTCTGGAGTAGAGAGCATGCATTCTGGACACCGCAACAGTGGGCTTGTGTGATGTTTTCCGACGAGTCTAGGTTTAGCTTGCAGTCTGATTCTAGCTGGACTTTCATATGGAGAGAGCCAGGTACCCGTTAACACCAAGAGAACGTCATCGAACGATACCGTTACGGTAGTGCAAGATTGTTCGTTGGGGAGGAATTATTATGGATTCCAGAACTGACCTGTATGTTTAAACTGGAATCATGGCATGCCAAATCTATCGGGACGTCATTCTGGAACAACATGTACATTGTTTCGGGGCGCCATGGGCGCAGAATTCGTGTTTATGGATGACAATGCCCGCCCTCACTGTGCAAGCATCGTAAACGAATGCCTTCGATCGGAGGATATCACCCATATGGACTGGCCAGCCTTCTTATGGGACTTGAATCCAGTAGAGCATGTGTGGGACCTGCTTGGCCGACAAGTTGCAGCCCATCAACCACCTTCTACATGTCTACCAGAACTTCGGAGAGCATTGCTTAATGAGTGGTGTAATATTCCCCAAGATCAGATCGATAATTTGATACTCAGCATGCCTAGGCGTTGTAAGGACTATATTGCATCATCTGGGAGACATACCATGCATTAACCATGATACTAACCATGTAATATTGGTTTTTGAAAATAGTTTTTTTTAATTTGTTCCAGGGAGCAAAAAATTGCAATGTTTAATAAAGATATCAAACATATAGCATCTTTTTTGCTCTTTACATTTTGTTTAATAAACAGGCTTTACAAATAAGTCACATTTGTTTTACTTCTGACTCTTTCTTTTCCTGAACTTACATTATCCTTAATTTATGGACATGAGTGTATTTTGAGCTATATTAATAGCATATATATAAAATCAAATCAAATAATATACTTGATTTAATATGTTTACTGAATTATTTGCAGATCATTGAGTGACTGAAGACTGTTTCAGAATATCTTCATTAAATTTACTTACCTTGACTATGTAAATTTTATATTTAGTAAGTATTATGATGATGTTAGTATTTTCCTTAGGGTTTTTAAAGTTTTTAAGATTAAATGCTTTCAACTTTTCCATTTGTAAGTTTTGGTACATTCTTTTGATTGTTCATATTGCTCAGAATATAAATATTGTTAAATGAGTTTATTTTGAGATTTGTTATATTTTGGATATGTATATATTTTGTGTTATCATTTTTTTTCCATGAGGCACTTTAAATGGAGTTTTTTTTGTTTTTTTTTTTGTATTGTGTACACTCACAAATAAATAAAGTAAATATAAATTAAAAGTTAATTAATAAATAATATATATCAATACCTCGTATAATCTTTACTTATAAAAATGTTCACTATGTTGTATAAAAAGTTCCCTTCAAATTTTCACTGTCTTTTCTTTTAATAATAGAGAATTGTCAAATGGACAAAGTGAGCAAATAAAATGTATAATTTATTGTTGTTTTATAAATATCTAATAAGCGTTCATAATTCTTTTTCTGTTTATTATAGATTTTTTTAGAAACTTTTTAAGCAAGGAATTGAATTTGTGTGATATTTGAATACTATAAGCTTCATTGCAATCATCTCAAAGTTTTGCATAAAATCCAGGAGACAGTTTTTTATGACCAAAGTCACACTCTATTTTTAAGTATTTTCTTTATTAATTTAATGACAATTTTCCAACAGACCTTGTGTGTATGCTATCAGAATGGTAGAAAAAGTCTCCGATAATTTAATGTTGCAAAAAAGAACTGATTGCTTTGTGCTAATAGAGAAATAATTGTATCATCTGTATCTAAAAAAATGTTAAATTGACATTATATTATTAGATTTTCTGCACACATTTATTATAGACTTTGTTAAGTTAATAGACTTTGTTATTACAGACTTATTAGTTAAAGACCTGTTTCATGTTTATAAAAATAGAATTTTGTAATTTAGCTTCCCCTTTATTCTTACTAGAGTTTTCAAATTTTGTATATTTGTGTTTTTCAATGGCAGAGCACTATTTAGAAATATTCGGAATATAATTATTGTCAATCGAATAATTCAATTAATATTTGGATATATACTAGAAGTTACACCTGAAAATAAATTTGCTATAAAATTAATTAAAAAACCCTTAATGCTTTTTCAACATTCCATAACATTTATAACTACTATAAATTAAAGATTAAAAGAGTGATAACTAAAACTATTTTTAGTACATTGATAGATGCAAATTAGTGTGTCTTAAAAACTATTTTTATCTAGCATGTGATTTGTTTTGCTACAATATTATTAATATTTATTTCTGTCTATATTTTTTAACATTATTTAATTTATTTTCAAGTTACTCAAGAAATTTTATGCAAAAATTCTTATGTAGCTAGTTATGTAGTTTTGTGAGCATATACTAATTTCTGTCAATATGCAGCACTTCTTCTGTTTTAAAATTGTAAAACAAAATGAAAATAATAAGGTTTTGCTAACCTCTCTGTGTCTTTAATTTCCCAACAACAACGTCAGTTTAAGCAATAATTTATTTGGTCATTGTAATTCGGCCTTATTGGCAAAGAGAAACATCATCTGATGAGAGACCTTTGTGGAGCCTGTTATTGGGTGACATTCTGTATCATCTTGGTTAAGATTAAATCTTTTTTTTTTCTGTAGTAGAAGCAGAAATGGAAGAATGTCTTTATTAGTTTACACTACATGAAATTCAGACTTTGGCAGTGATCCTTTGATTTTTATTTGGTAATTTTAAAAATTTCTTAAAGCAAAGCAACTAGAGATTGTTCCTCAGTTATCTATACTTATAAATAAAGCTCAATGTGTGTGTGTGTGTGTTGGCGTTCTACAGACCAGGTCATTTGACCTACAGCTACCAAATTTGGTACATGTATACCTTAGAGGTCGGGAATGTGCACCTGGGGCCCCTTTTTTTTAATTTTTAATTAGAATTTTAATTATTAATTAAAAACTAACTTTCCCGCCAAAATATTTTCTATTTTCCCCAATGCCAAACGAGTAAGGCTTCAGTTTTTTTCCCCAACAGTAATGAGGCTAGGGTTAACATTTTTCGGCCGATTATTTCAAACGATTCTGTATATTTTCTTAATGTTTTATGCATTTAAAATTAAACATTATTAATTAATCGATCTTTCAGATTAATTCTGAAGTACTTTTGAAGTAAAATAACACAGAATAAAGGAAATTAAAAATGTCTGATCTGCATAGCGTTACCCCAACTGGCGTAGAAAAATTCACGCATTTGCGTTACCGTAACTGGCATTGAAAATTCACGCATGCGCATTGTGTTCTGATTGTTGACAATATTATCAACGGATGATTCTTGAGTTAAATTATTATTTGTTTGAACGAGGGGGATTTAGGAATTTTTAGCTACAAAGGCTGTCATCCCAGATTTAAATTATTTTTAAGTTAGTTGCATGCTTTTGTAATTAAATTGTATTTATATTAGTTATATATTTTTTGTATATGCTTATAGTTTTAAGTACATCGTTTTTTAAGTAGTTTTTTTAAACCTGTTTTCGACCGATTATTTTAAACGATTCATTTTATTTTCTTAGTGTTTGATGCATTTAAAATTAAACATTGTTAATTAATTGATCTGTTCATGATGAATCTGAGAAAATTTTGTTGACATAATAAAAAGATAATAGAATATAAATAGTTGAGATAATAAAAATAAGAAATTAAGAAAGATATTCTTTAATGGCCATAAAGTTTAAACGCTCAGTGACTGTTTTCAGTAATCATATTATAAAAAAATGCTTTGTTTCAGTAAAAAATATTATTATATTAATTGCAGATTCACTCTTTCCACTTTAATTTAAAGCATAAATTCTACGGGCGCTAACAGAAAATTAGAGAGATGCATATTACATTATGACTGAAGGCTTTTATAATATTATGAGTGAATTATATGACTATCAAAATTCGAAGTTTTAAAATATTTTGATGAAGAATCTATTAAAGTAAGAATAGCGTAAAATATTTAATTATTAAAATTTAAACGAACATTAAGATTGTCGAACCAGCTGGTCGCCAAAGGCGGCTAGTCATTAATAAATTCAAATCGATTGCAAATACACATACACGTGCGCGCGCGCACACACACACATATACATAAAAAAAAAACAGTGGGAGTTGTTTCCCCAAAATTTTCTCGCATAATCTCTAATAAACTTCTCATACCAGAGAAAGCCTTTCAAGACATTGGCGAACAATAATTATGAATTACTTTTTGACGTGAATTTAACATTTTTACTGAATCTATCGTGTAATCTTGGCGTGTTATTTGGCGATTAATCACTGGCGTGCGGTTAAAAGTGACCAAAAATCGAATTTGAGCTTTAAACACGTTTTTCTTAATCGATGGTAACAAAGATTCGACACAAAACAGCACTTGTAGACACAAAATCCCTTAAATTTGTTATATTTAAGTCATTGCATTTTTGAATTATCGCGTTTAACATATTTCTGAAAGTAAAGACTAACATACATTCAACCCACTGTTGATTTGCCCCAAAATTTGACAAAAGTCTACATTATAGCTGTTAAATCTGTGTACCGAATCTTATCAAATTCTCTTCGTTTTTTAGTTGTTGTGTTAAATTATATTAGAATGCTTCTTTGTCAAAGAAACTTCTCTAAAAACGAGTTTTTCCAGTTTAGGGAGATATAAAGCATAAAGATTCGTCAAAATTTCCAGTACAAATTTTCTGAAATTATTATACTTTCTATATACTACGTATCCAAGAAAGTAAAAAAGGACTCATTGTTTTCATCTGAAGTAACAAACGAAACTCTAATAGGTAATTTCTTTAAGAAACTTCTCTCTCGTGTATTGACCACATAGATTTTTCATTTCCCGAAGTTCTAACTACACTATCTCATCTCATGCCTTCGCCTACTATTACCAAACTTTGACAAAACCATGCACAAAATAAGGAGAGGAAATTTCTTATTCATCTCTCGCAAGACACCGGAAATGAATTCTATTTGTTTCCTATCAGAGCTGGGGCTTTTTGAAAGTTCAGTCACGCCGTCAATGCTCTCAACCCCCCCCCCCCGCTCTAACTACAGCTTTTTTCTCAATACCAACTCCCCTTTTCTATTCCTCATTTTAAATCTAGAAAAGAACCTTTTGTAGCAAAAGACAAAGGGCACTTCTTCAAAAGATATGTTTGGAAGGCAGAAGCGCAGAGCAAGCTTTTCTTCGAGGATGGAAACGGAGAGTGTTTTTCATCTTGTTATTCGAAAACAAATTCGAAAGATTGAAAGAAAAAAAGAAGACATTAAAAGATGTTCATCTAACATTCAATCCTACGCATATAAACAAACACCTTATCTTATGCGAGATGTCTGAGCAAGTATAAATGAGAAACCTCTCTAACATATCCTTTTATGCCAAACTTTAGATGTTACCGCAGTTATCTAAAATAATTCTTCTTAGCCTAAGAGCAGAACATTTATCATGGAGGTCAATGGCAGAGTAATCCAATTGTGTTTTGTTTAAAAACTGCTCTGATTAAATCGACTTTTTCTTTCTTTTTTTGAATCCACGAAACACGTTTTATAATTTTCTTTTTCTTTAATTAATTAAATGTAATATCAATGCTCTAGAAGTACATAGAATTATTGTATTTTTAATTAGGTAATTTAAAATTACATGGAATATATAAATAAATATTTTATGAACTCTTCATTAAATCAAAGCAACAACCAGAGTTGGATTTAGACAAATCTCGCCTCCAAACTTTCAAAATCAAATATTTTTTTAAAATCTTTTATAAATAAATCTCTATTCAAGTAATTTTTAACGGAAAATTTTAATTAACCCACATAGGAAAATACTTAATTGCAGATCACTCTCCAAAACACCAGCTTAAGCACATCGATAATTTAAAAAAATAAATAAATTGAAATTTAAAAGGTAATTTTTTTTTAAATAATCTAATACAAGAATTACCAGACCGGTCAAAATGACCAGTCGATATCTGGTGGAATCTATGTTTATATCAATTTCTGGTTAAATTTATAAAACACCATTTTTTTAAATTATAAAATAAACAAATATAAAGCTTGTACAGGATAATTAATTAGGAATATTTATGAGAATAATGTAACAATCAATTAAAAAATATCTTATTTTAATTTGAATAATTAGATAAAAATACAAAATTAAATAATTTTTATGATACCCCCAAGATAATTCCAAGAAGTTGAATGTAGTGGAAACTATAACAATTGCAATTTCATCATCTGGTCTTGGCAACAACTTATTCTCTAAACACGCTGTTTTTCTAATTATATGACAGAGAAACAGCAGGAGTGGTCTCCACAAAACTTTCCCGCATATTCTCTAATTAATTTGCCATGACAGGAAAGCCATACATGGCACTGGCGTGCGAAATATTATCTGTTGGAGTGAATTTAACATTTTTACTGAATCTATCGGGTCATCTTTGGCGAGTTATTTGGCGATTAATCTTTGGCAAGCTGTTAATAGTATCCGAAAATCGAAATTGTGTTTCAGATTCGCTTTTCACAACTGACTGAAGCAAAATTTGACAGAAAACTGCACTTGTAGTCACAAATTCCCATACCAAATTTGATATATTTAAATCATTTCGTTTTTGAATTGTCCCGTTTACCTATTTCTGAACGTACAGACAGATAGACAATTTGACTCAAAATTCGACAGGCGTCTACGCTATAGATGTTAAATATGTGTACCGAATCTTGTCTATCTAGATCTCTTTGTTTTGTAGTTATCGTGTAAACTTTTATTCAAACAGCTGGAGAATGAGATTTCTTCTGAGTATATTTTATTCAAAACTTGATAGAAATCTACAAATTTTGTGTAAAGATCGTATTCCAAATTTCAATAGTCCAGCTCAAAGCATTTTTGAGTTATTTTTGTCACAGACGGACATTTTCTAGAAATGCGTTATTCGAACTTTGGAAGGTGTGAAACATCAAAATCTCGAGTTCGAATTTTTTGAAGATTACCATACTTTCTTTATACGAGAAAGTAAAAGAGAATAAACGTTCATGTGAGAGACAGAGCAATATAGGGATTGAAGCATTATACTATTTCATTACTTTAACGAGAAGTAGGATTATCGTTTTTCCCACACACTGTTTCAGCCGAAATAAAATTCTGAGATAATACTTGAAAATTGCATTACTTCAGAATCCACTTTATCATATTATAAGATTTAAAGTATAAAAGGCCTATTATACATGAAAAGTAGCAGCACAATATTCGTAAAATGAAAATAATTTATATATATAAATTTTAGAAAGAATTTAGAAAAAACGAACCAGGATTTATAATGAGGCAACCATTAAAAATTAGTAACAAGACAATTAATGAGCTTTATTTAATACTAGCCGGCTTTGGCGACCAGCTGGTTCGACAATCTTAATGTTCGTTTAAATTTTAATAATTAAATATTTTACGTAATTCCTACTTTAATAGATTCTTCATCAAAATATTTTAAAACTTCAAATTTTGATAGTCATATAATTCACTCGTAATATTATAAAGGCCTTCAGTTATAACGTAATATGTATCTCTCTAATTTTCTGTTAGCTCCCGTAGAATTTATGCTTTAAATTGAAGTGGAAAGAATGAACCTGCAATTAATATAATAATATTTTTTACTGAAACAAAGAATTTTTTTTATAATAGGATTACTGATAATAGAGTCACTGAGCTTTTAAACTTTATGGGCACTAAAGAATATCTTTCTTAATTTATGTAATATCTCAAGAATTTTCAACAAAATTTTCTCAGATTCATCATGAACAGATCAATTAATTAACAATGTTTAATTTTAAATGCATCAAACACTAAGAAAATAAAATGAATCGTTTAAAATAATCAGTCGAAAACAGGTTTAAAAAAACTACTTAAAAAACGATGTACTTAAAACTATAAGCATATACAAAAAATATATAACTAACATAAATACAATTTAATTACAAAAGCATGCAACTAACCTAAAAATAATTTAAATTAAGAATCATCCGTTGATAATATTGTCAACAATCAGAACAAAATGCGCATGCGTAAATTTTCAACGCCAGTTACTATAACGCAAATGCGTGAATTTTTCTACGCCAGTTGGGGTAACGCTATGCAAATTAGACATTTTTAATTTCCTTTATTCTGTGTTAGTTTAATTCAAAAGTACTTCAGAATGAATCTGAAAGATCGATAAATTAACAATGTTAAATTTTAAATGCATCAAACATTAAGAAAATAAACAGAATCGTTTGAAATAATCGGCCGAAAAATGTTAACCCTAGCCTCATTATTGTTGGGAGAAAAAAAACTGAAGCCTTACTCATTTGGCGGTGGGGAAAATGGAAGATTTTTTGGCGGGAAAGTTAGTTTTTAATTAATAATTAAAATTTTAATTAAAAATTCAAAAAAGGAGCCCCAGGTGCACATTCTTGACCTCTTAGGTATACATGTACCAAATTTGGTAGCTGTAGGTCACATGACCTGGCCTGTAGAGTGCCAACACACACATACACACACATTGAGCTTTATATAAGTATAAATGAATTTTGATGCTAAAACTAAGTTATTTGATGGCCGATAACGATACGTAACAGTTATAATTTTCTTAAATTCTTAATTATTTTTTTTACTCACTGTTTTGTTTCTTTAGAGTGTTCTTTTTAATTAGTTCATTTTTATAAGTACAGAAACTGTGCAACTCTATTTAATATATCCAGTATTCTACTGGATTTATAAAATGCCCGCAAATTTTCATTCATAATCACATATCCTAGGAAAGAAAATCAGAATTGTGATAATTCTGGAAAAATTTTCATAGTTAATGTGATGAAGGAAAAGATATATTTTAGCCTGCATAAGCGTGGTAAAGACAAAGAGTATTATTACAATTGATAAAATTTAGGTACTTAGATGTTAGGTGAGAATAAGATATACTATCACCCAAAAGAGAACGCTCACTATGTCAAATATTTTATTTTAGATTTATTTAGACTAGCTTATATTGCTAATTGTGTTTGCTTATATGAATCGAACTTACTGTGAATGTTACCAGATATTTTCAGTTACGAACTTCAGACGAGAACGATAAATCTTTTGAAATGACGAATTACAATGCCACTGAATAAGAAAGTAACGCAAATGAACTTACATATATATAACAGAACTTAAAATCCATTCGGTAAAAATGCAAACTACGATTTTCATATTTTTACACGTTAAGAGGATATTGCTTTTTAACAGCTTTCGCATTTTTTTAATTTCTCGTATATGTAGAAAAGAGAAAGCATAGAGATCGTCAAAAAATTCGAACTCGAGATTTTGACGAATCTACACGTTTTACATCTCCCCGAGTTCGAAAAACACATTTTTGGAAAATGTCCATCTGTCTGTCTGTGACAAAAATAATTGTTTGTACTAGGCAGATCAAATTTTGTATACTGTCTTTATATCAAATTTGTAAATTTCTGTCAAGTTTTGAGCAATATCCGTGCATAAGAAGTCCGGCTGTTCGAATAAAAGTTAACACGATAACTACAAAAGGAAGAGATATAGTTAGATAAGATTCGGTGCACAGATTTAACATCTATAGGGTAGAAATTTGTCAAATTTTGAGCTAATTCCAAAGACGGGTTCACCATCTGTCGGTCTGTACTTTGAAAATAAAGAAACGCGATAGTTAAAAAGCACTACGACTTAAATATGTCAAATTTGGTATAATAATTTGTGACTACAAGTGCAGTTTTGTGTTAAATTGTTTCAATTTAACATAAAACTAGAAAACAAACTTAGAAAAAAGTATCTAAAGCGCAATTTTGATTTTCAAATGCTACTAACCGCATGCCAAAGATTTATCACCAAATAATTCGCAAAGGATGACGGATTAAGTAAAAATGTCAAATTTACGCCAAAAGTTAATATTTCGTGACTATTGTACTCCAGTATCATGTAAGGCGCTCCCTGGCATGACAAATTCATTAGAGAGTATGCGATAAAGTTTTAAAAGACAACTACCGCTGGTTTTAAAATTATTTAGTTCAACAGGAATATTTCAAGTGTGTTAACATTGTAAGCATACAACATAAATCTTTTAACTGTTCTTACTAAATCAACGCAAGTAAATTCCATTTCAGAGGGGTGCAGATTTAAACTAGGTTACGTTTCCCCGAAACACGGTGCATATATTATCATTTCCCCAGCTTCAAAGTGCGTGTTGTATATTCAATTCCCCTCAGGTACATTTAGTTGCTACATATATGTATCAAAATGTATTAAGTCCTGCATCGTTTCTGAAGTGCAAAAGCGTATAGTTTGCATTTTCGGACGAGCTATTTGCATTTTAGTCGCACCACGCGGAATATCGTGCCTAACAGTCATAATGCATAAAGCTCGCATAGAGAAGATAGTAGAATGCTTATGATAGCGTGGAGGTATATGCTAATGAATCATTCTTGCAGCTGCAAGAATCGTTTCAGCTGTAAATACGGCTGTCTGACACAGTTCGATGGATGGATTAGAAATCAACGTAATATATGCCTCAGAAATTGTAAATATAAAATATTTCCGTGAAAATTGCAAAAATATCGATTGAATGAAACAAAATAAATTTTTGCTTGTCAGAAAAAAACTAGCATGAGTGATCTCCCCAAAACTTTCTCGCATACTTTCTAATAAACTTGCCATACCAAAGAACGCCTCGGATGGCATTGGCATGCAATAGTTACGAAATATTAACTTTTGGTATGAATTTAGCATTTTTGCTGAATCTATCGTATTACCCTTGGCGAGTTCATTGGCGATTAACTATTTTAATGCCGAACGAAAGCGCCATACCTTTGCAAGGAACGCCGGCTCAATTTGACGAATTTGCTAGGATTTGGAAGATGCTCATAAAAAACAAAATAAAAATATTTGCGAAATTCAAAAAGAAACATATTACGAAATAACGGAAGAATAAATGAATGCAAGTTGAATTTCAATATTTTTTGAAAATAAAGACTCTCGAATACATAACGATACATCGTCGTTGGCATTTTTCGCAAATGTTGCAAAAGAATGTTATATCGTCTTTCGACACTAAACTGGTTAATTACTGTCACTTCGTAAATGGTATCCAAAAATTATATTTGTGCTTTAGACGTGTTTCTCTGAGCCGATTGGAACAAAGATTTGACACGAAACTGCACTTGTAATCACAAAATCCCATACCAAATTTCATATATTTAAGTCACTGCGTTTTTGAATTATCGTGTTTACATGCTTCTGAAAGTACAGACCGACAGACATCAACCTGTTCTTGGATTTGGCTCAAAATTTGACGGATGTTTATGTTATAGACATTAAATCTGAGTGCCTAATTTCATCTACCTAGCTCTCTTTGTTTTGTAAATATTGTGTTAACTGACATTCGAACAGCCGGACAGAATAAATTTTACTCAAAACTCTAAAAACAAATTTTACTCAAAATTTGACAGAAATTGGCAAATTTGATGTAAAGACGGTATACCAAATCTCAACTTACTAGCTCAAGGCGTTTCTGAGTTATCTTTGTCATAGGCAGATGGATATTTTCTAAAAATGTGTTTTTCTAACTCAAGATTTGTTTAAAACGTGGGGATAGATCAAAATCTCGGGTTCGATTTTTTTTTTAAATTTCTGTACGTTCTCTATACTATGTATGCGTGAAAATAAAAAGGGATGATACAAACTGTCATGCTTTACTGCAAGCTGTTCTATTTTCTTCTTTAAGTTGCTATAACTTTTAAAATTCTCATCATATGTTCACAAAATGACAATACAATATAGAAGTATTCTAAGAACACATCTATTTTGTAAGTATGTAAAATCTCGGGCTTATTTAAGCAACCTATATTATTCCAAGGAGACCCTGAAGTAAATCTGTTGTGATTGTGCCCAAACAGCTTTATGGACTCTTAAACCTGATCGATACGATTCGATGGGATCGATCCACTCCTACCTTGCGGGCAAACGCTTCCCGTACATATAATTAATGGGAAAACAATGCCCGGAACTTCATTAGTCATTCGTACATTTCAACCACTGGCAGCTCACAGAACTCGAATTCGATTCCTCATGAATTAGCATGCAGGAAAAGGATGCCACATCTCCCTCATCTTCCCTTCCACAATGGGGTGGGATCCACAGAGAAAATCGATTTTTAACGCCCCTGTGAGCATTAGGCCGAAGTGGGAATGTTTGGTGCCACGAGAAAGAAATCAAGAGACTCTATAGTTTCCGATTTGCTTTTGATAGGGGCATGCGTGGGATTCTTTTCACCACCCGCTTTGTTTTGCCGTGTTTGTTCTGCAAAAGGAGCGAGTCGGTTGGTTTGGGGGTGGAATGAAATGAATATATTAAATTCGATTCTTTTTGTAGTGATCGTGATGACGGATTGAAGGAAGAATGATGCTGTTGTTGTGAATGTTTTTATTTTATTTTTCTCTTTTCTATTTCTCTCTTGTTTTCTCTTTATTTTTCTCTTGCTTTTATTGATTAATTTCCTATTTTAACAATCCTTTTTATTGAATTGATCGTAATTGTTAGTCATCAGAATATAGAATGGATGTTCACGAATGAGAGTGTTTCTCAAATTTTTATATAAGTATTATTTAATCGATTGCTTTTACTTTTGTTTTTATCGTGTTAAATAGTTTCAATGCAAATAAAATAAATTAGATATCAACTTTGAAAAATTCAATCACAGGACCAGAAAAAAAATTTAAAACTAAATCTTAATACTACTTGATGACTGGATCCAGGAAGATATTTCAGAGAAAACAAAATCAAGGACGTACTTTCACTTTTTAAGAGGTTTCTCAACAGCTTAAGACCTGAACGTTTTTATGTAATTTTCTCCCTATAATGCACTGGCTTTTTTTTTTTTTTTTACACTTTCTTTTGTAGAAAACTTGGTTTTAGTTTGAATAAGAAATAATTTTTAGTTGCGATTCCGAAACTATTTCGTTTCGTTTTCAAACTATTTCTTACTTCAGATTGGTTAATATATATATAAAATATCTTTATAATATCTTTAAAATATCTTAAAATATATATATAATAAAAAATATATATATAATATATATATATATATATAATATATATATAATAAAAATCTCAAAAAACTTCCCAAAATTAAGAAAACTTCAATTAAATTTCAAATACAGAATACTTTTAGGTATGCAGAATACTTGAGAAGAGTGATCATTATCATCGACAGTATTTTATATAAAACGCAGTTTATTATACTGCGTCTTAAAAATATTCAAATTTTGCTTAGCTGGAAGAATTTCTACTTTTCAGATAACTAAAGTGAAAGTTTCTTCAATGAATTATCAAATAATGATCAAATCCGGATAAAACTTATTGAATCAACCTTTGGAAGTCATCTGATGACTTTCAGATAGTTAGAAAAGCAAAAAAGTGCCAGTTTCCCATAATCAACAACTAGAGTATCAAAACCATGAAATGAAACTAACAAATTCATTAACAGCTCTAATTATTTCCGGAATCTTTTCTTATATTTTTTAAATCACTTGTTTGTCTTAAAAATAAATTCGCTTAATAGCAAATAACAGTCTTTCCACTGCAGATATAATGTTTTTAAGAAAATGTTTAATTATTGGAAATAGTTTTTTTTTTTTCCGATTCATACTCAGAAAGGTATTTGATAAATTAAAGAACGGTAACAAATTTGTTTTAAAAATTCTAATTTGAAGACTTTTTTTTCTGTTAGATAAATAATGATTAACTAGAACATGATTACAATATAACCGTTATTAATTAAGAGTAACGGCTCGATAAAGGATTTAAAAGCTCTTTCTTCATAATTTCTTTGGTAGAATTTGGATAATTTTAAAGAAAATTTTTTGTTAAGCTTGCTAATTCTTTGTAAAGCTTGCTTGATTTTAACAATTTAAACACAAACTGCTAATTTTAGCATCTCTTACACTTCTGAGCCTGTACTTTCATCCATAAAGTAAAATTCAAAACACATCCTCTTTTAAACAAACATTAAGGCCCTGTACGTGCTCTTTGAACCCTTCCTATTAATCTGCTGAGATCTTCTCATTCAGCAAAGAAAACAAATTTTATTTGCACACCATAAAACCTTAAATTAATTCACCCTGCTGAAAATTAGAAAAACGAGCATCCACACGCTCCGTTTCACCGTTGTACTCCTGAAAACTTTTCCTGCTTTTGATAAGGTTTTAACTGCCGAATAATGCAAGCCTAAATGGCTTGTAAAGGCGTCGATAAAGTAGAACCATAAAGAAAATCCTTAATTAAAGAGAATTCTTCGAAACCGTAAAATGGAACGCCGTTTCTTTCTCCGGTCCTCGATGCCAGGCTAATTCCACAAATTAAAAGAAACTCCAGAACTTGATGCCTTGGCAAAAATTGGCCTGATGTGGAAGAAGTCCTCTATCTCCTGGATATATCTCCCTGCTCCAGAACCACAGCCTCGTAAATGTCCTTGACGTGTTGTTTATGGACTTGGGTCGACGGGGTAAAGCCGTTAGGGTGGTGCCAGAAGGGTTGGGAGGCCGGCCCCGTTTTAGGGTGTTTTTATGGCTTGTCCGAAAATGAGATTGTCCTCTTAAAGTTGTCACCTAATTTGCATGGTTGTCGACGCTGGGCTCGTGATGCTCCGAGGAGTTCGTTTCGCTCAACTGGCGATCGCAGAATTTTTTTTGCGCTGACAGTATTTCTTTGGGGAGGAATTTACCTTTAAAAATAAAAGGTGGGCAAAGTAGAGAGAAATTAATGAATGATATTTTGGATTGATGCTCATCAATGTATAATTTTTATCTTAAACAATAGCTGTTCAAATAATGAGGATTAACGGTATAGCTTGTGAAGATAATTGCCATCAAAATTTTGAATAAGTTCATGCAATATTTTTCACATAGTTTATAAAGAATCATTTGGCAGAGGAGTAGTGACTGGGGAGCAAGGGGAATGCTCTGGGCAATATGGTGATGGAACATTAAAGAGTTTATACCACTTTTTATATCCTCATACAGGAAATATAAAACGAACAACAAAAAAAACTAATTAATTAAGAGAAATTAGTATAAACACGAAAGTAACTGTAAATAATTGAGGAAAACAAACAATTAAGTTTGCTTGTGACTGTGATATCTCGTGAATTGATCTCATTTTTATTTTCTCATATGTGAAGTAACGAGAAAGTACCATAGTCGCCAAAAAGTTTGAATTCGAGATTTTGATAGATCTTCACATTTCAAACTTCCCTAAATCCGAAAAAGACATTTTTGAATTTATATCTGTCTGTCTGGCCGTCTTTGAACAGCTAGAAGGGTGAAATTTAATATGTGATCTTTACATCAAATTCGTAGATTTCTATCAAATTTTGAAGGAAATATTATTCAAAGGGTCTAGTTATACGGTAACTACAAAACACCTATGCAAATTCTGCTGTAGAAGCCTTACGCAGTTCTCTTTGTTGGCTGTGTATCGCTTTAATCTTCTGTCAGCTCCTGTAAAATTTGAACTTTTTTTTGAAATGGAAGTGATTAAACCTGAATTAATAAAATAAATGCTTTTTTGCTGAAATTAAAAAAAATATGAGCATAGATAAATGAATAGTTCATCATTGAAATTTTATGTGCATAATAGAATATTATTTATAATTTCTGCAATATCTCAAAGAATTATTCATCAAAAATTCCTCTGATTCACATAAAATTATGGTATTTATTTACTTTTAAAAGAATTTTAAAAATGTAAATAATAATATTTATTTTATGTCAGTTAGTAAATGTACTTCTGAAATAATTGTGAAGTTTAAATTTTATACGACCGTTTGATTCTAAAAAATCATATTTAGTCAAATATTCTTGACTCTCCAATTTTTAAGTAAATAAAAATAAAAATAAAAAAAAGTTGAGACTAAGTCTGATCGAATAACGAATATCACTATTTTAGGACAACCAGCTATTTCAAAATTTTGACCTTGGAATTCAGTTTTCAAGATCTAAATTATGAAATAGTTGTTTTTCATAATTTAGTTTTTCTTTGAGGAAATTCCTTGCGTTGATTGGCGTATATATATATGTAGGACTCAGGAATCACTACTATTTAGAATCACGCACATTTAATCACATTTAGGACGAACAATTACATTAACATAAAAGAAATGAACATTAAATAGATTTCGTCGAATACGTCGCAGGATTAATTCACATGTGCCATCTCGTCTTTCGTCCAGAGACCCGTCTCGTCTCACGCGTCTTCACTTTCGTTCAGATCCATCTCGTCTCGTCTGCACTCCGTCTAACAAGCCTCAACGCCTGTTGGCCAGCAGATGGCGCTCGTTATCAGGCGTTCGTCACTACATTCGGCGATCCTGACATCTCTTTCGTCCTCGAAAGTTAAATCAAAGTAGAAAAATCTGAAAGAATAAAAAAAAAGAAAACAGTATCTGGATAAACCAATAAACATTTTTTTCTTTTAGTCTGAAGACCATGCTTTCATGAAATCAGCTGCTGTGGAAGTTGTATTTGGTCCGTCATGACATCCAACTTTTTCCACGTCATAGCGATCCTTAGGTTTAACCTTAACAATCCGATACGGTCCATGAAACTTTGGTCTTAGTTTGAGTCCAGTTCCAAACTGCGTCCGTTGTATGGCCACTAATTCACCAAGTTTGTAGATGCGCGCCACTTTTCTTCGTTTGTTGAAACTTTTGCGATTCTCTTCTTGAATCTTCAAAATGTTTTCCCTTGCTTCTTCTCTCATATTATTTCGATCTTCCATCATTGCTTTTGTGTATTCTTCTTCCAATATTTCCTTTAAATGTAAATCAGTTGTATCTTTTAATTTTACTCCAGTTAAAAGCTCAAACGGGGTAAACTTTGTACTTCTCGAAACGGTACTATTGATTATTTTCTGCACTGATGCAACATGTTTATACCATTTGGTAGGGTCTGTTATCGAGAGTTTTGATAGAATGGGTATTAAAATTTTATGCATTATTTCAATTTGTCCATTTCCGCGAGGAATTCCAGTGCTAATTTTGAAATGTTCAATATTTTCAACCTGACAGTATGTTTCAAATTCTTTTGAGGTAAAAGCTGAACCTCTGTCTGTTATTATTCTCGTCGGATTTCCAAAAGTAGATTGTTTAAGCTTAAGTTTAGTTATTGCATCCTGAGTAGATGTTGATTTAACCGGATACAACCAGACAAATTTTGTAAAAGCGTCGACTATTGAAAAAATATGCTGGTAGTTCTTATTTGTAGAAGGCATAGGGCCAATGAAATCGATGTGATATGTACTTAAAGGCAAATTTTCTTTTGGGATGGGGTTAAGGAAACCTTCATCTTTCCCACGTTTCTTATTACACAGAATACACTCCACGCAATTGGCAACCACACTTTCTATTTTTGACCTCAACTTTGGTATGTAAAATTCTTGCTTTAAAATTTCTTCCGTCTTAGCCACAGCGTAATGTCCTTTATTGTGAATTTCTCGAATAATTTCTCTTTGTAATGCTTCTGGGACTATGAGCAATTCTCTACCATTATCGTATTTGTATAAAACTCCATTTCTCACAATGTGTTCACCGTCTTCTTGCTTATCTATCAAAGCTTTTAATTTCTTAAGGAATTCGTCCTCATTTTGAGCATTGGCTATTTTAGTGGTCACTTCACTGTATGAACGAGTAACAATAAGTACTGCGTTTCGACTAAGAGAATCTACGTGTGCCATTTGTTTCCCCGATCTGTGAACAATTTGGTAATCAAATTCCTCTAACTGTAAAGCCCATCTTGCAACTTTTGGTGTAAGATCTCTTTTACTCATAGTTTGTTGAAAAGCGGAACAATCAGTCACAATTTTAAACTTAGAACCCAGTAAGTAATGTCTAAATTTTTTCAACGCTTCGATTACAGCCAAAACTTCTAATTCATAGCTGCTATATTTTTCTTGTTGTGGAGATGTTTTTCGACTAAAATAATGAATAGGATAAAACTTATTGTCGGTTCCCTGTTGCAGCAGCACTGCTCCGAATCCCTGACTGCTAGCATCTGTATGGAGTTCTAAAACTGATCCCTGTTGATAGAGATGCAAAATTGGCTCCTGAGTTAAAATATCTTTAAGTTTTTGAAAAGCTTCCTTTTGTTCAGATTCAAACTTAAATGCAATGTCTTTTCTTAGTAGATCACTAAGCGGTTTTGCGATTTTTGAATAGTGGGGTATAAATTTCCGGAAATAGCTAGTAAGGCCTAAAAAGCTTTGTACTTGTTTAACAGTTTGTGGTTGTGGAAATTTTTGTACAGCTACCGTTTTAGATACAGAGGGCTGTATAGTTCCGTTTTGGATTCTATAGCCTAAAAATTCTATTTGTGGTTTTAAAAACTGACACTTCTTAAAATTAAACTCCAAACCGTACTCTGATGCAACCTGTAGAACACGTTGTAATTTTTCTAGACCTTCTTCCTCGGTTTTGGATGGTATAATAATGTCGTCCATATAAATCAGTACAGTTCCGTCTAGCATCAAATTCCTGAATATCACATTAATGTAACGCTGAAATACACTCGGACTATTGGAAAGTCCAAATGGTACTTTAAGAAATTCCCACTGGCCATGATGTGTTACAAAAGACGTAAATTTTGTGCTATCTTTCTCTACGTCTACATGAAAAAATCCGTTTTTCAAGTCCAAAGTAGTAAATATTTTTGATTGCTCAAGTTTGTCAAGCAAATCTTCTATGAGGGGTAAAGGGTACCGATCTTTAATCATCTTTTTATTTAGCTTACGAAAATCAATGCATAACCTATAATTGTCATCCTTTTTCTTGCATAAAACCACGGGGGAACAGAAATTTGAAGTACTGGGTTTAATTATCCCTTCCTGTATCCATTTATCAATCTGAGTTTCAACGAATTTTTGTTCTTTTAAAGGCAGCCTTCCAGGGTTGTGAGTAATCGGAATATCATCGCTCAGTATTATTTTCATTTGTAACTCCGTACTTTTTGTTTTGTTTGGCGAATACTTATTTAAAAGACGATTTATTTCCTGTCTGAAGGGTTTTTTTACATGACTCATGTCGATTTCATCATAGTTTATCGAATCCGCTAAATGAATGAGGTATGGGAGAGGATGTGTATTTATTTTATTGCAAGCCTCAACAAAAATAGGCGCCTGTCTGTCTCTATTCAACTCCGTGGAACGTACTGATACGACCTTGACCTCGCTTCTCACCAACCGGGTGTAATTTATTTGAGCTTTTTTCCCATGAATGGTAATTTGTTTTTCTTGGAATGAAAAGCTTAGATTATTTAATACGTCCATGCCGATGATTATTTCGTTCGGCATTATTTCTAACACATACACATTAGTTGATATTACATATTCATCAATTAATATATCACAATCAAAAAAACCTAGAGGAGTAATGCTATCTCCACTTATACCAGCTAATTTCACATTATCAGTCGTTAAATTAGGTTTACCAATTTTCAAATAAAAATCATAATTAATCATAGTAATATCACTTCCAGTATCAATTAATGCATCACAATTTATACCATTTATTTCAACATTTTTACTAAGCTTATTTACAGTTTTTGGAGAGTTACGAATATACACTTTATTTGAGAGAGACACTTTAAAATCTCTTTGCGGGCAGATACTGGCTTTGTGGCCAAAGCTACCACATTGGAAACATTTCAATCCTTTGTTTTTAAACTTGCAATTAATTGATTTATGGCCAGCCTCATTGCAATTAAAACATTTATTATTACTCTTGTTATAGTAATTATCATCAGCATAATTCTTTTGAGCACAAACGAACGGCAATGGCGAATTTTTAGCTTCTTTCGCGATATCAAATTTACTTCTGTTTTCGGAAACACGCCAATTTCTGTTTGTTTCCTTTTTAAGGTGACTTCGTGCAGCTTCATATTCGTCCAGTTTATTAACCAAATCTTCTACTTTCTTTATTTTGGGCAAATCGTCGAGAAAATGATCGCGTACGTCATTTGGTATTTTACTCTTTAACTGGTCAACGACCATTAGCTGCTTTAAATCTTCAAAATCGGTTATTTCTAAACAATTTATCCATTCCTCAAAAAAGTTATTCAGTTCAAAACCGAAATCCCGCCATGAAGAAGAAGAATCTCGTTTGTGAGTAAAGAACTTCTGTCTGAGTTGTTCGGAAGTTAATTTAAATCTTTTAAGCAACAGTTTTTTTATGTAATCATAGTCATTAGCTGATGGATCAGGTTCACGAGCAATTAAATTGACTATATCTAATGGTAATAACCCGAGTAAATAAGAAATCCAGTTTTCTTTTGCAATATTAGCCCTACTCATTTGTTTCTCAAATAACGAAAGGTAAACACTTATGTCTCCGCTATTATCATAATTCTTCAGCAATTTTAATATATCAGTCTTAGGCATATCTGATACAGTTAAATGATTTTCTCTACTTTTTAACTCAAGTTCTAACTTTCTCAAAGTATATTCGCGCTCATTTTTTTCGGCTTCGGCTTTTTCAGCATCTAACCTTTCGCGCTCCTGAGTGATAGTTAAAAGTAAGTTTTTTACGAAATCTTCGTCATAGTCTTTCGACTCTGTTATCATTGTAACTAACTGTCGCACTTTGGCATCCTGTGGTGCCGTTAGTTCTAATTCGTCTACTAAAGTTAGTAAGTCGCTCTTTCGTGCTCGTGCAAGAAATGCCATGCTTGAGAATAAATCAAAATTGTACTCACAATTTCTTCAACATCGATCCACACTACGTCAGTCCACAAGGAGTTGGTATCCAAGAGGTTTATTGTAGAATGTCAAATTTCACTCCTGTTTAGTTCTTCTTTCGTCTATGTACCGGCCTTTGTTAAAATCCCGGTCGAGCCCCCATATTTGTAGGACTCAGGAATCACTACTATTTAGAATCACGCACATTTAATCACATTTAGGACGAACAATTACATTAACATAAAAGAAATGAACATTAAATAGATTTCGTCGAATACGTCGCAGGATTAATTCACATGTGCCATCTCGTCTTTCGTCCAGAGACCCGTCTCGTCTCACGCGTCTTCACTTTCGTTCAGATCCATCTCGTCTCGTCTGCACTCCGTCTAACAAGCCTCAACGCCTGTTGGCCAGCAGATGGCGCTCGTTATCAGGCGTTCGTCACTACATATATATATATATATATATATGTATATATGATGGACGCCTGAAGGATAATTTATTAATTCAGAAAAGCTTAAAAAATTTACTGTTCTTACATTATTGTTTAAAAGGATATAGTAAAGCTTTGTTTTATATGTAAAATCAAAATCAAAATTATTCAAATTAGAAAAATTTTATTTACCACTAAAAACTTGAAATGCCAGAACTGATTTATATTCTTTCCATCCTAGCAAAGGTTTTCTCTTCTTTAAAAAAGGTGATTGGGATTTTTCTTCTTTGGACTTTCAAGTGCAACTATAATGTGTACTCAAAACAATTATTGTGCATGTACCTTGTGATGTGGAGCCAAGCATTCACGATTGTTATTAATTTAAGAAAAAAACTTTCCTGGCATCTAGAAACGACTCTTACCTCTCAAAGTTTGACTGCTTTTAATTGATTTATTTCGAAATTCTGATGTCTTACACAAATAACTACACAAATTAGTTTCTAAAACAAATGTTTTTTATACTGCCTTTTTTCATTATTTTTCATATTTTAATAAATAAGTTTAAAATAAAGTTTTGTAATAATAGTCTCTATACCATTCATATAAATAAATATTTACATCATCACGCAAGATAACTAGAAATTATGAAATTTCAATTTATGCGCATTCTAAAAACAATTATTTTCTAATCACTTGAACTCATACATCACCTAGCTCTTAGTTTCTTAACCTGAATCTAGGAAGGGCTGAAACCAAAATACATTTTCAGTAAATATTCTTTAAAGGTAAGTAGTAAATATTCTTATATTTACTACTTATATATATTCAGTAAATATTCTTTAAAGGTAAGTAGTAATTTTCAGTAAATATTCTTTAAAGGTAATGAAGTTCCGAAAGTTTTCTTACGATGGGTTTTCTCCTGCTTTCAGCCTTTATATTCTGACTACGCCGGTATTTGGTCATAGTTGAATAAAGAAATCTTAATATCTGAGCGTGGGATATTTTCAGGAATAACCAGGAAAGTATAAAATGCCATTATTTAAAGAACTCCACTCTGTTTTTCCTTTATTAATTAATGTTTTTTGTACTACATGTATATAATATTACCCTTTATTGTCAGTGGAAGGTAAACAAACTTAGTAATTAAAGGCTTATATAATAATTTTATTCTATGTGAATTTACTTTTGTTAAAAAAATGTTAATCAGTATAGTGTTTCTTTATATAACATTGAAGAAATCGGATGTTGCGTTTCAGAGCTATCAAATTTCTATATGCGCGACAAATAGTAACAGAAATTGAATTAAACAGTTGGCTAAGCTCAGAAAAGGAAACAAGCAGATAGATTAAAGAATAGTTACCAAATAAATAAGTTTGAAATTAATATAAATTCCATTAATCATGAAATGTTAGGATAATATTAACTCTCTATCAAGTATAATCGGCCAGATTCCTATAGATATTAGGAGAAAATTTATGAAATATATTATTATCATTCAGTTATTAGAATATTTATGAAACCGAATGTATGCTATGAATGTATACAATATTATGCATATGTATGTATAATATTGTATACAAATATTGATGCCGGGCAATACAGAGTCTGGAAATAATAGATAAATAAATACAAGGAAAACCTTTTCACGAAGTTTTTAATATAAAAATATATTAAATCTAAAGTAAATCATTAATATGTTAAAAATGTGCCGAAATGTGAAACTACTTTGAACAGCGTATTAAAAGAGGGGCTTTATAATAATCACTGCTTAGGGCCCCAATACATAAATCCGCCACTGCCGGCAAACAAATTCCAGACATGTTATATGCAGACTCAGGCAGATTTAAACATCGAAATTCATCAATTTCCAAATAGATTTTTTGTTGATATTTACATGCATATTTCGTGAACAAGAAAGTAAAAATAAGAAATCTTTGTGTGTGGACTAACTCATTCCGTGTACGTCAGTACACATTCTTCTAAATGATGTCAGTCTGTAGCACTTCAAGCAGGCTCTTTTTCCTACGTGATTCACGCATTTGCATGTCTGAAGGTTATGTGTAGGGTTGCTAATGTTCAAATCATTGTTCATTGAAATAATTCCGAAATTTGCGTGTGAAGGTAGTAGGTGTAAGGACATAAATCTATATTTAATTATTCGAAACAATAATACTGAAAAGATAAATACAAAACAAATCTTTATTCATGACATGTTAGTAGATTTCATAACGTATTAGCAATTCATCTGATGTAGATAAAAATTGTATTGTTAATAATTTGAAGATGCAATGCAAATTCTTAGAAGTAAAACTGGTGGAATAAAAAGCAGTTTATAAATAGAACGAAATAAAACAATGGAGATAATTGCAATCCATTTTATTTGATTGCAACAAAAGCGAGCACGTTACGTCATGCTTTTTAAAAAGCACTTATTTTTTCCGAACAAGAAATAAAGAATTGTCTTATTTATCTTACTGCATAGTAGCATTACTATTCCAACATTTCAGAAACATTACTGAATCTCTTACTACTTAGCAATAATCCGTTACATTCCAATTAATAGTTTCTATGGTTGCGTGATTGCCAAATAAGAAAAACAAAAAAGTTATACGTTTTTTCATTACTATACCATGATGGATGACGTAGCATATGACAGGCTATTAATAACTGCGATACCTATACCTTAACGTGCATATATGCGAAGAGTTTGAAAAATGGAACCCTTTCTCCGAAATTTTACTTTCTAGCGAGGCTCGCCGTTTTCGTAGAATTTATTTCCACTGTAGATGCAAAAACGAATATCTTTTAATCGCTTTTCTGTGAAAAATCTAATAAAATTACACAGAAATGAATGTAAATAAATTACAGATCTTTAGGAGGTGTCAAAATGCAACAGTAAAAGGCAGCTGCAATTTTCACTTCCATTTAACGTTACGAAATGAGAAATACTTTTTTTAGCAGTTGAAGCAAAACAAACCACTTAAAAATAAAGTAACTGTTAATCTGTCACTGAAGTGTTTTTCTATTGAAATTCTTTAATTTCGTAATAGAATAGAATTGATTGTTCAAAGGTTACGCTATTTTTAAAATGTTTTGAAATAGATGGGAATCCATATTTTATGCATTATGAATTTCTGCCATTTTATCTTTTGAATTGCATTTTAATAACCACATAAAACTTTCATCTTCGAAATTTTAAATTCACAATAATATTTACATTTTTCTTGCAGGTTTTGATGCGAAATCCAACGGACTAAATCCCCCCTTTAATATTTTTTATAAGGAATTTTGATAAAAAATAGACTTAATTCCTGCTTTTCCAATTTTGTTAGCATCAAGTACACCGCCATTTTCAAAATAGTTCCTTATGCTTATTTACTGCTTGTAGTATTACATCACTGCGCAGAGTTAGGCGAGATATAATTAGATGTTAAATGACTGGTACATTAATTTTTGCCATGCGATTATGACTCAACCGCCATATTTAAATGCTTGTGTAATTTGATTATTTTTATTCACAGTCTCATGCCACTTCCTTATGGTTATGCAACAAAGATTACAACAACAAAAATGCTTGCTTAAATAAATACGGATGCATGAGCCACTTGCAGGATTATGAAATAGATATTTCAAAATAAACTTCAATATCCTTTTTGCAAAAATTAAAAAAAAATAATGTGGTTATTTTAATCATAAAGTTAGTAAAGTATAAAAAATTTAACCTTCATTTAAAGTATAAATGAATTAAGGTCAAAAAGCGAATCATTCTCATTCAGATAAAAATGCAGTTAATTCCTTGTCATTAAAAATGTCAATATTGGTGAAATTCCCAAATTTCTTTTGACGAATATAATACTTTTTCAGAGTTATTTTTCTACGATTAAGTAAAAAGTTATTAGTTTGCGTTTAATGATGTTGGTAATTTTTACACATAGAAAAAAAAGTTTTATTCGACAATGCACAGTTTTGCTAACTTTTCTCCTTCTCATATGCGTAGTATAGAGAAAGTATAGTAATCGTCCAAAAATTCGAGCTCGAGATTTTGATGAATCTCCACGTTTTAGACCCGCTTGAGTTCAAAAAACATATTTTTGAAAAATGGCAGTCTGTCTGTGACAAAGGTAAATGAAAAACTTTGAACTAGACGGTTGAAATTTGGTATACAGCCTTTACACTAAATTTAAAGATTTCTATCAAATTTTGAGTAAATTCTGTTCAGAAGAAGTTCGTCTGTCCGGCTGTTCGGTTGTCAGTTAACACGATAATTATAAAATGAAGATAACTAGATAGGCAAGATTCGGTACACAGATTTAACATCTATATTGTAGACACTTGTCAAACTCTGAGTCAAATCCAACGACGGGTTGACTGTCTGTTGATTTGTACTTTCAGAAATATGTAACCGCGACAATTAAAAAAAGCAATGATTTAAATATATTTGGTATAGGATTTTGTGATTACAATTGCAATTTAGTGTCAAATCTTAATTCGATTTAAAAAAAAAACGTTTTAAAGCACAAATTCGACTTTTGATACTTTTAACGGCAGGCCAAGAATTAATCTCCAGAAGTCTCTCTAAACATGATAGATTGAGTAAAAGTGCTAAATTCATGGGAAAAAAAATTGCACGTCAATGCCATGCAGGGCGTTCTCTGGTATAACAAGTTTATTAGAGTGTATGCTGGAAAGTTATGGGGAAACTACTTCTACTGGTTCTATTATTACTTTTCGTTCCAAATTAATTGTTTTAGCTTTATATTCCATTTAACAATTTTAATAAAAATTTAATGAAAGGCCCAATACTCTTAATAAAGGCCCAAAATCTGAGAAACGCGCAGAAAGTAAAACAATAATTTTAATTAAATGAAAAGAAATCAAATTTATAATGATTCAGTATCAAATTTCCATTAAACATTTTACGCGAACAGGATTTTTTAAAGAATTTTTTGCTTATTGAACGTTGGAAAATCTGCCCCTTTAAATTTTTAATGATCCAGTTTAGGAAATGCTATTTCAGTTAGCACAATTAATTTAGCTAATAGATAGAAAATAATTCTTCACTCGATAGGGTCAAATGCGTTGCTCAGTATTATATAATTATCTACGCATCTTACAGATGATGGAAAAGAAGACAGTGCATCACGGAACTATGTAAAACCCTATGAAACCAGATATTAGATGCAATTGTGTTTGTTCGCGATTGCGATATCACGTGAATTGATTTCATTTTTACTTTCTCGCTTACGAAGTAGTGAAAAAGTAAATCGTCAATAAATTTTTAACTTGAGATTGTGGAAATTTCCATTTTTTTTATATCTCATAAAGTGCGAAAAACACATTTCTGGGTTTATGCTTATTGAAGAGATGTCTGTCGATCTGTAAATGAGATGACTCGAAATCGCTTTGAGCTGGATTGATGAAAATTGGTGTATGGTCTTTACATTAAATCTGTAGATTCCTATCAAAATTTGATAGAAATCTATTGTCAGTCCGGCTGTCCGAATATATGTTAACACGATAATTACAAAACAAAGAGAGTTAAATGGATAAAATTTGGTACATAGATTTAACATCTGAACTGCAGACACCTATTATATTTATAAATGTAATGGTGTATAGATACTTATCAAATATAACCAAACGAATGAAATATAATCAAACCAAACTAATATGACCAAATAAAAATTAGGGGGCTTACTTTTTGTCTCTTGTACTGTGAAAAGTATGCAAATGCGGTAACTCAAAAACGCAATGACTTAAAGTAGAGAGGGGGGAATTCCACTCACCTAATAGAGTTTTATAATAGTAAACTTAGCAGTGATTTTTCACAGAACAATTTTAGGACAACCATTAAATGTGTAGCGCAATTCGTTTTTTGTTCAACCTATTTTCTTTTTCAAAATAACCAATTTTCTAAAAAGTATCTTTACGCATGATGACCCCTTGGGGCTGGTAATTCCGCGCATGTGGCTTTGAGCTGAAATATTTTAAATTAGAAGTAAAGACACTGCTTCTTATGAACTCGAAACATCAAGGCAGATATGGTTCCAATTTTATCTAAAGTTCGCATATTTTACTGATATAAAGAGCAATTATTAAAATAATAAACATTATTCAACGAATTCAAAATAAAAAAGTTAAAATTCACATAACTTTCTCATCTGTAACAATCTTTATGAGTTCTATCAAAGCAAACAGAGGGAATTGAACTCATTACCAGGTTTTCAAAGCTTAGCATTGAAAGCACAAATTTTGTGACGTTATTTAATATGAGGAGTAGAACTATTTTGTCTTTATGTATATATCCCAAAAATTTCAAAGGCTTTGACATTAATATTCGGTTTTTCTAAACTGTACATTCGTTTTTCGAATAATTTGTATTTTTCAAAAATTGGTTGCAAATTTTTAGAGAAGTTTTCAACTTCTTTAAATTAACGACATGGTTTATGATTGCAGGTTTGGGCTTTTTTAATGATATGGATTCCTTAAGGAAAATCCCTTTTCAATATGCCGCATGTAATTTTGAGGCACCTATAAAACTTATAAAATACAGATCAAAGAAAGAAATCTTTTTTTTGAAAGATTAATACCACGCACCAATTTCCATACTTGTCAAAATTACCCCACTTAGAGTTCAACAGATTTTATTTTGATTAAAAATGGATAAATTGACTCAAGAAATTGTTTATTTTAATAGAAAATCCGATCTGATAATATTTGAAGATGAAAATTATTTTTATTGCTTTAAAAAATAATTTTATCTAAAAAATTAGAGACCCGAAATTGTTAAGAAAACTTCGATTTCTTTTAATATCTGATAATGCTCTAATGAAAAAAGGAAATTCTTGGTGAAAAAGCTTCTTCTATTTTCCATCATCTATCTTGTAACACTTTTATGTATATAGATGATCAAAATCATTTTCCACGCTATTTACGATAGAAACCAAATGTGCGATGAATTGCCTGTTTTCTAAATTTGGTACGTTATTTCGTGGTATAATTGCAGCTGTGTGTCAAATGTTTGCATCGATATCGGTTAGAAACAGCGCGTCTAGAACATAAATTCTATTTTCGGGGGCCTATTGCTAAAAACCAAGGATTAATCGCCCAAACAATTGGCAAGGATCACACAATAGATTCAATAAAAATACTAAATTTGTACCAAATATCAATATTTCATAACTACTGTTCATCAATGGCATTCAAGACATAAGCGGCCTTACCCAACGTCCACACTTTTAATACCAGGGGATAAGATCTTTATTAGAGAATATGCGAGAAATCTTTTGAGAGACTGCTCCTGCCGTGTGCTGTTAGATATTTATTTATTTTTGGCAGTAAAGATGGAGAAGCAAAAAATAAAAACCTTTCAGAAATATTTTTCAGCAATTCTAATACAAAAATCATTATGAAATAAGAAGTTTGATAAAAATTTTGCACTAGATTTCTGATCTGTAGTACATGTTCTTAATCTCGACGGAGAGAAACAATCCTAACACGATATTAAGGAGATTTGTAATAGTTTTCCTACCACAAAAAGACGTGTACTAACGATCTTTGACCTCGATTGGCGCGTGCCAGGCACACGCAGATGTTTGAGGGGCATCTGCTGAACATCTGCCGTCGGATAACCTGAGGGCCATTCATCTTCGCCAAGATATAAGAGTTTTTCTTCACTGAAAGGTAGTAGTTTCTCAAAAGCAATCTCAAAGGGCACTTTTGCCATCTATCGGGAAATATTCATATTAACCACAGTGCAATACAGGCATATTATCTATTACAACCTTTGTATATCTTTTATATTATTGCTTTATTCTTAAATAATAAATTTTTCTTTAAAATTGTGATTTACTCATTAAAGAAAGATAAATATTTTTTCCCTTTTTAAAGATAATGAAAATGTGAGCTATTTAACCATATATAAAGAATTTATTTATGTAGACTATTATATTGTATTTCAGCAAGTTTAAAATTGCCGAAAAACTAGTGAATTCAATTGTGATCACATAACAAAAGCATATCTGAGGTAGTATCTTACTCTCCGAACTCCCATGCCATACTATCGTGAGTATGTTTGCAATTCCTATAAGTTATATGACAAAACTATGTTTAGCTACATTATCACCTACCATTTGAGGAATCATCGGTAGAATTGAAATTTGAAGGGACTACTTTTGTCACACAGAATTACAACGTACTCACTAAAGATTACTCTCAATGAAATCCATTCGATTGATTATGCTTAGAAAACTTCGAATGAAAACACTGGCATCAAATTTCTCTGATTGTTATTATAGTTTTTTTTTTTAATCTTTACGTATTTATTTTGCTGAAGTAGTAACTAAAAATTTTAACGCAAACTTATTATATTTCCTCTTCTAGAAAGAAAGAAATTAAATGCCCAATTAGACTAAAAAATATTACACAAATATGTATGTTACTTGTCTTCTATTTAGCTATAAAATCATGTAAATATTCATTTAAATTAGGATCATTTAAGCGCCACTTAAAGTAAGCGAAAATTAATAATTCTATCATTTATAACTACATCAATTTTTTGACCAGCGACATATTTGTTCAGTTCCTAATTCTCAAATTTTAATGACTATTTTTTTAATTTAAACAGCAAATCTCATTTGAAAAAAAACACATTATTATAAGAAAAATTCATTTAAAAATATTACTTTTTTTTTCATTATCCCTCTATTGTCTTTTCTTGCAAATATCTATCGGAGCATCTAAATGCTTACCGGGTTGCCATAAAAGTCACATAAAAACCAAAGTTAAAAATTAGAACAAACCCTTATCATTTTAAACTGCTCCCGATTTTTTTTTCCCCTTTTGAGACTTTACTTGCATTTTGATTCCACTTTTCCTTTTTTATACCACCTCATGCCGCCTCATAAATAGAGTGAAGCGTTTTGTTTATAGAACAATAGATGGAACCCTAAAACATTTTCCACGACACCGCTATCTGATTTATTTGGAATCGCACGCTTTTTATGACCGCTCTTGAGCAAACATATTTACAGTAATAAAGGGTAGTAAAAAAAAAATGCCCTTCTGTTGTGCAGGTACGACGTGCGGCAGTAAAAAGATTTGCATGTCATGATCACGTGGCCTTTTAGTGGTCTCAACACACCGCAGCAGCCCGCAGTCTGATCGTTGTCATAGCTACCGAAGGTGAGGTTAAAACCCTTGCCTCTCCCTCAACAACCGATAATGCTGTTCTAAATGTTCTCTGCTAGATGGTTTCCACTCTTGCGTAAGGAGAATACATCTTAATGGTGGCATTATACTGTTAGAGTATTAGAAAGGATAAAGGACTATAGAGACTTTGTATGAAATCAAAGCAATGATATAGTTATGGATTGTTATGCCAAGGTTCTCTCGAGGTTTAAAATCTTCTATATCTTGATGAAACACGGATGGGAAATCAATAACCTGAAAACAATAGCCTTGATTTCAGAAACTCGATGATTAACATTTGAACAGTATGTCAAAAGAGTTTTGGCCAGTTCAGAAATTTTTTGCTATTTCATTCTTGCAAAAAAAAAAAAAAAAAAAAAAATCTGGAACGATAGAATGTGAATAAAAGAATTTACATTCTACAAATAGTTATTTGACAAATTTTAGTGGAATATTTTAAGCTACGATGATTTTCTTAACTATTACCCGACAGATAAAGAGTTAAATATTTACATATAATTAATCGAGAAAGATATCTTTAAAATTCTTCTTGAATGCCATTAAATCTTAAAATACTTACATTTAGGAGGCTTGATATAAACTTAAAATAATTTGAATATGTCATCCATTTGCAAAATTAACTATAATAACTTTTGTCCCTCAGATTTCAAGAGCTGAAAAAAAAATTACTTTGCGAATTTTATTTCATAATTATATTGCGAACAAAATGGCTCCGTCTTCTAGTGAAATCAGTTTTATCTTCCAACGAATACAACAGGAAAAGAACATTGTTTTATTAGTTAAAAAGTATAATTTCGATACTTATAACAAAGAATAAGTATGTATAAGATTCGGAAATGAAATATGGGAATGGCGAAAACACCTATGTGAAATGCTGCCTTAAATATGAAATAACAAAGAATTCGGACATCGAATTTTGTGAGAGCTTTCAAAATTGGATTCATTATGACAATGCTAAACAACCAAAGACATGGGTGTATGCAGAAGAACCTAATTCTATCAATGTCAGCGCAAAAAAAGTGGCAGTAAATGTGTGTTATATATATGGTTGGATCAGGGGAACAGAGTCACAAACTGCGATAACCGCAACAAATATTTCATGACCAACAATATAAACAAAAATCAATGAATTTGGATTAAGTATTGACTAGAAGCCTTTGGCAGACAGTTTGTTCACTCAGATGATTTACTATTCTGGGCTGTTGAATATTAATGTGGAATGCATATTTAAAAAAAAGAATTTCACATTATTTGCTAAGACCAAAAAACATGAATTGAATTGAGAAAATCAAAACAAATATAACTTGTGAAGATTAAAAAGCCTATATACTACAAAATAAAAACTGAAGTGAAAATTCCACTTCTGAATTAATGTCCAAGAAAGCACTTTATTAATCTTAATTTTGACAAAATTGGTAAAAGCGCGCGATTGAAAGTTTTGATGGATAAGTTTGAATTTCATAACATTAAAAATTAATACAAACTGTATATTACATTAAGAAATTATTAAAGGAAACATTGTGCAGTAATGAAATATATATAATTAGAAACGAAATTTTTTTTACTTTTAAGATAATATAAAGAACATTTTTGTGAAGTAATAGCTTTGAAAGATATGGACATCAATTTCCATAAGTAAGGCACTGCAATTACCCTCTAGTAATAATTAAATCTATTTTCTCGAAAGATTAAAGTTTATTTGACACCAATTTCTTGATTTTCCTTTCCACTTTCGTTCCTAAATGAATAATGTTTTACGGGCCTTATTTAAAACGTTTCTAATATTATATTTCAGCTTCATTGATCAGCAAAGCCTTAAGTGTAAATGTAAAAATGTTCATTAAAGTAATCAGAAAGGTTCGAATGTTTACATTTGACATTTGCTATTCGTCAATATGTAATAAGAACGTTTTTGTGTCACGTACATCAGCATTTTATGTATAGAGAATTTCAGAATATCATTTTAAAATCATATGTGATATAATTTCCAATTCAAATAAGCAATAATAATGAATGTAATTCGTTCTAATTAATTAAATTCTTATAAAATAGTTGACAAAAGTTCTCCGTTTGTAACTTTTTAATCCTACAAAACAAAATATGTTCTATAAATTGTTACATAATTTTCATAGATAGCATTTTATCTTTAAATCATAGAATTTTAACTGATACGTTTAGTAGGCTTTGGATTTTAAAAAAAAGTCAGCAGAATGCATGAATGACCTCAAATTTGTAGTATTTATAAATGATAGTATAAAATTTAATCCTTTGGTCAATTATTTTTCAAGTCGATTTGATATTTCTTTGCACATCCGTGAACATTGTCAGTGTGGAAGTCAATGAACCATGAGACAAAAAAGAAAAAAAAAATCTATTAAAGCACATAAAAAATAAATTATTTATTCTGCATCTGAACAGGCTGTACATTACTGAATAGTGATTGTTTTAACCTACATTACTTTTGACTGAAAAACCAATACTGAATTGTTTGCCTAATGTTTTGCATTAGCAGGCACATCATTTTCTACTTTTATAGATTCCCTGCACAATTGCTATGTCACGGTGGTCAATTACTAAAGCGAATGCAACGGGTCCAGAGATACTGACCAAATCCTGTGCAGCCTACATTAAGATAATTACTTTCTAATGGCCCCATAGTAATGGATCTTAAATGAAAATACCATGTGAGCGTGCTGAGTGCCGTTGAGAGATTAACATTATCTCCGAAATCAACATAAATTCGTTTGTCTTTTAGATTCATTTGACTTTTAAGACAGATATTATACACGCGCAGATGATTTTTTTCTTCTTGTAGGATACTAAAAGAAAATAGTTTATGCGTATGATATTGAAATTATTAGTCATTTTTAATTCTGTATTAAATCAATATGACAAAAAAATATTTAATAAAAAAAAGCTGTGTCCTGGAATAAACATCCAAATGTGTGTCTTTTTTAACTTTATAATAATAAAAATAATTAGTAGTTTTTATGTTTGAAATGTTTAAGTCCAGGGTACGGGCTAGTTCTAATTTTTTCAATGTGTTACGGTCCATCCAGTGGCGTAGGTGTAGTGAGCTAAAAAAAAGCAGGTCTACAATATTTATTATTACTTAATAATAAATGCGTAATATGAACTTACTTACATAACTATAAACATAATGATAGCAAGATACAAACATAATAATAATAGCCGTCGGTGTTCCATAAATGTTTTTCTTTTAATATGCGAGTCTTAGGTTTAATAGGTTATTTCTTTCAAAAAATAAATATAAAATTTTTAATTTAAAAAATATTTATGTGTAAAATATTATAAAGCTCTAAACCCTTTTTTCATCTGTAACTTTACGTCTAATTGAAATAAGGACATAATTGAGTCGAATATTTTTTTTTAATTTTATAGCTTTACGAAAATTAATAGACAGTACCAAATGAAGCAAAACCATCCGTCCATATTTACGATTCTTTCATGTAGATGGTAATTATGATAACTTCTTCTATCCTTCAAGGAATATCTAAGTATGCCCTACCCCCAAGAAAAAAGACCAAATTATTTGATTTTCAAGTAAACAGTATATTCTGAGGACATCAAATTAACGAATCGAATTATTTTAAATGAATATCTAAAAGCAAATGAAGTAGCAAAATAATATTTGAACGCATATTCTAATAAAAGTTGGCAAGAAAAATTATTCTTCTATTCATTTAATTGTTTTCCATTCTTCTTTAAATGTCCCTCCCCCAATGATACTTTTTCAGATTTTCTTTTCATGAACAAATGCCTGAGAAATTTTTTGCGTTTGACTAGTAACCTGATTCGGAAAATGTATTTATCATTAAAGCTTAGAAAGTCTACTTTCATTGACCTTCAAATATAGAACAGTTACAAAAAGTAAGTTAAATGCAATAAATAGGCTTTTAACGTAATTTCGAATCACTAATATAACTCTGAAGTCATCTTCATATGACACTTTTATCAGTTAAAAACCATTTGAAGGTAATATTCATCTCTAATTCTTACGCAAGTATCTGCAAGTTTCACCTAACTGATTTCTGCGAATATTATAAACTCAATTCATTGTATAACATAGGTTTCGCAATTACCTATAGTTAGAGCCACTCATTTAAACAAGAATCCCTGAGTGAGACCGAAACAGACATAGTGTTAGATGATCCGAAACTGGAAACTAAACTAAAATTCATTTCCCAAACCACAGACCCCCGTGCTTAGTTTGCATCAGAACCATCGATCAAATATGTTTGGCCGGAACTACACAATTTCCGTCCGATTCCTCCCAGCCCGCAATATCCTGAACTCCGCCTCCCACCATTTCAACACCCCCTTCGCGTCAAAAAATCCCTTGCTGGACAAATACTTTTGATTGATCGATGGATATTGGGCGCATGCCCAGAGTGCGATGTCGGCTACCCTCGATTGCTAGTAAACAGAGAGAGAGAGAGAGAGAGAGTATAAATTGCACAACAACAGGAAACTGGCTGTGAGAAAATTGCGCAAAATTGTGAAAGTGGACTTTAGATGTAAAACAGAAAACTGAAAATGAATTTATGGAAAAGATATTTAAAGGAGTTTGGACCACTAGCGCGGATCATTTTTGAATGCTAATTTGTTAGTTATCTTAATTCGTCTAACTTTCTTTTTTATTTTTAACATTTACTCTTAATTATACTACAGAGATAACGTGCTCACAAAATAAATGCATTTTATATACCGTCACAATGAGCGTGTGTATAAATCCAGCAGCTAAAAAACAATGAACAGTATTATTATAAAATATACTTAAAACTATTTATTAAATTTAAGTTAGAAATGCATATAAATAGAGTTGATATCACTGAAATTTTATAGTTATTTAAAATGTGAAAGAAGAAAAAAACGATAAAATTGTTTCCAAAAGAAAATATAGATTTTATTGGCATTTAAAATATAGACCTATGAAATACAGTAAGTAATTATAGTACATCCTATGAAAGACGGCTCGAAAATTATTTCTTATTCATTCTTTGTTCAAAATTAAGATAAAAAAAATATTCTTTTAAAATAAATATTCTTTTTTCCTGAAAAATATTTTCTTTTCCTGATATAAATCTGTGTTTTAAAGAAAATACCGTATCCCTTTACTTTATCATTATACTTATACGATTAAAATAAATCTATGCAAGATTAACATAATTTACATAATTTCAAATCTATGTAAATATTTCAAATATATTTACAATATTTGAAATATTAATTTTTTAAAAATAATTGGATAGACATGGCAATAACAGCATTTTTATTGCAATAATTCATCTGAGTTGTCATATATATAAAACTTTAACACACCTGGCACAGAGATCGCTCTTATCACTTCTCGTCGAATGGCAGCAGTCAATTGTAAACAAACCATCGTACGAATTTCAGACTGCTTCATTGAACATTTTTTAAAGTAGCATTGATTCAATGCTTCCTTTTATAATTAATGGAGGAGCAAAATATCACTAGAAATGTTCTGGAGAGTGTTCCGCTGCATCACCAAAAGTCCATTCAGTCAGAGAAAAGAAGATAAAAAAGAAATCAAGAAATAGGCTTCAAACAAAAAGTTTAATCGAGTGCAAAAAATCGGTTTAACTGTTTCCAGATGGGTAATCATTATGACCCCCCCCCTTCTAATCATCAGGGGTGGTTTTGTAAGTATTAAAGGTACCCTCCCCCATAGTGTTAGTTTTTCGCCCTTATCATATTTCATTTTCAAATGTGAAGCAATACTCAAATATTTTATTTCCAGAGTTCTTCTAAAGGCTAGACATATACAGGGTGTTGCCGAATTCGACCGACAAATTCAGAGGGGTGATATTAGGCATCAAGAGGATAAAGAATCACCATACAACATGGGGTCCCAAACGTCGTTTAGAGGGTAAAAATCGCAAAAATATAGGAAGTCGGCAAACTTTTGTAAACTGTAAAAAATTAATAAAAAAATAACAAATGGTGTTCTAACTATAAATTTTTTTAAGTGAAAGCACATTCTTAAAGGCAATTTTTCATGTAAGTAAATGCTGATTTGGTGAACCAGGGGTCGTAAATTATTGAAAACGAAAAAGTAGTTTAGAACCCTTATCTTCAAAAATATTAAAACTTTCAGAAAAATAAAAGCTTGCAAATATAAGGAATTTTATACTCTTTAATTTGATACAAGTCTGTAGTGTGAAAACTGAGGAGGTTTTAAGATATTCAAGAAAAACCAAAATGTTTGCCGGGAAACATCGCTGCAACATCCACACCAATGTTTACAGAAGGAATTACAAAATTCTATCGAAAAATTCTGAGGAGTAATAGTAGGCATCAAGGAGGTAAGAATTTTCAAAGAAATATAAAGTCGCAAACGAAGGTTAAATTTATTTGCATGAATACAAACACAGCATACATTTACAGCACAGACATTTTAACATAAGAAAGGAGACGATGAAAAACTTTTATAAAAATTGCTCAGTGTTGAGGCCGCGAAGGTCATTACACAACCGACATCGAATTTAAAGGACCACCGGACGCGCTCAAACATACCAGATGTGCTTGCGAATTCTCCAGCAGCTACGACGATCCGTGCTACGAGATCTATCAATGTATACAAAGGTGTCTGATAAACAAGAGATTTCATATGACCCCAGAAAAAGAAATCCAAGGGATTGCTGTCCGGGGAACGTGGAGGACAACCAACAGGGTCACCACGTTCTATCAACGTCCCAGGATATGTATCATCTAAGTAGTTACGCACAGAATTCAAAAAATGAGCTGGTGCACCAACATGCATTAACCACATGTTCTGGCGTGCAATGGCCGGTATTTCCTGCAGTAAATCTGGAAGGACATGCTGCAAGAAAATAAGGTACTTTGCGCCAATGAGGCGTTCGGGCCCTGCACTTGGCCTGGTTATTTTGAAGGATCCTGCCTCCAGCAACCATCTATTACTATTTGCAAAGGTGCTGTGATGTGGACAACGCCTACTTGGATATTGCTATCGGTATATTCTTTGTGCTAGCCGTCCATTACCATCCGCTCGGTCGTAAATTAAATGCATATCCGCATATTCGTCATTCATGAAATCTGACATGTTGTTTGCGAAGAAAATTTATCGACAATTAATTCTGCACTACTCTTTAATGAATACAAGCTGTTTTTATATTCCTCGAACCATCAGTTCTGAAATGCTAGCTGCTTTTATATTCCTCGAACGCATGGAAAATTTAGATACGAGAAAGCTTCTTCTTCTCGACTACTTTGTTTCAAATCCTTGCATTCTTAGGGCCATTCTCTTCGCCGGACTAATTGTCTCTTCGATGTCTGTTTTTGCGATGTTCACAGAATAAACGTCTCCTGCGACCCTACGTTTTATGAAAATTTTTCATCTCCTTAATGCCTACTATCACTTCTCTAAATTTACCTTCCGAATTTGGTAACACCCTCTGTAAACATCGGTACCGATGTTGCAGTGATGTTTCCTGGCAAACATTTTAGTTTTTCTTGAATATCTTAAATCCTCCTCAGTTTTCACACTACAGACTTATATCAAATTAAAGAGTATAAAATTCCTTATATTTGCAAGCTTTTATTTTTCTTAAAGTTTTAATATTTTTGAAGATAAGGGTTCTAAATTACTTTTTCGTTTTCAATAACTTACGACCCCCTAGTTCATCAAATCGGCATGTTACTTACATGAAAAATACCCCTTCAGAATGTCACTTTAAAAAAATTCATAGCTGAAATACCTTTCTTTATTTTTTTAATTAATTTTTTACAGTTTCCAAAAGTTTACCGACTCTTTATATTTTTGCGATTTTTATCCCCTAAACGTCGTTTGGGACCCCATGTTGTATGGTGATTCTTTATCCTCTTGATGCCTCATATCACCCTTCTGAATTTGGCAACACCTTATATATCCTCTTATATTCCCATGGCATCATTTGCCACTTAATGGTGGATTTCCGACGAGGTAGCTGCTTGAGCCCGCAGAACTGGGAAAGAATACGAATGAATTAAAAAGATGTTATTAACTTAAGTATCAAATAAATTTCTCAAATATATAAATTTATGAATTATAAAATGTTAGGCTTATAGCTAACATTTTATAATTCAACAAGTTAAAAGTTCATATCTATTTCATTACGTTGACTTAGTTATTGCTGTTTTTATAAATACCAAGAATGTACTTAAACATAATTGTGTACAAAACAGGAAATTTATGCAATCATGAGTCAGAATAAATAAATAAAAACATATGTATTTTTACAAAAATAGACTAAATCATTAATTGTTGATTAATTTAAAAATGTGTTGAAACGTGAAACTAAACTAGCCAGTTTATTAAAAGAGGAATTCCATAATGTACACTATCTAAGGTCGCAAAATGTGTAATTCCCCCGCTGATAATCTATTTTTTAAAGATTTAAAAATTTGTTGTTGTTTTTTAATCTGTAGTTTCAAGATTTAAGTCAAAAGCAAAAGGACTGTGAATTTTCTGTAGCAATTGTATTTCACTTCTCATTATTTATAATCAACTTTTTTTCTCTTATTCAATATAATGAAAGGGATATTCCGTTTACATGTGTCAAAAACACAGGATTTCCCTTCAAGTGAGAGTCGGAAACGCGAATGCGGTGCGGTCTGGTAAAAATTGGCATTTTGATGGATTGATAACATTATTTTCGTGACCAGAAAGGTCCGCACTGCTTTGTCGGACGACAGCCTTTTGTTTCCCGGCCGCACACAGAATAGGCCTACGGACATCAATCATTCCTTTCGGATCGTGAATGCCGTATCTGATGGAAAATATCTGATTTACAACAAGGTCTTTCGATTCGTTTTTCAGTTACTTGATTGGTTCTCATGTTTTCGGTAACATCACATTTCTTTATCGATTCATTTCAATATGTTGTTTTGAAGAACTCCCATTGCAGAATTTATCATTTTTACTAAAGTCGCTCGGGAAAGATTTGATTTTGGATCTTTTGTCTGGATTTGGTAACTTTCCCAGAATTGTATCGGTTTGTGTATATAATAAAATGGTTTATATGATAATAATTGAGCCAGCCTGCGTGTTCTACTCCCGTCTTTCTTATTTTCTTATACAATATAGCATATTTGTATTTAGATTTCCCGATAGTGTAGGAAATAGAATATGAATTTTTTATCTTCCCTTTAGACTTCTTTTCATTTTTAATTGACTCCAAAATTTAATACAAGTTCATAATTTAAGTCTCAAGACCAAATACTAAATTTCAGTTAATTAGCTTGAGGAATAAAACAACTTTCTGCGTTATCGAGCTTGTTGGACTTCTCGATGCACACTCATAGGATGGATATTCGGTAATACTAAAAAGAGGGCATAAGAGATTCATTCGAACCTCTAATCAGAAACATCGCAATATGATAAAGTTTCAGATTTGATTCCTCTTTCTTTATTTTATTTTTTAAATTAGCTATTAATCATATAGCAGAGATAACTTGCAAACACAAATTAAATTACATTTAATATCGTCGAAATGAGAGTTTGCATGAATGCGTTTACTAAAACAAGGAAAAGTAATGTTGTAAAATATGCTTTAAAATATTTAATTAATTTAACAGAATTAGAAAAAGATTATTCAAAAACAAAACTTTTATCGTCGATAAAACGTATTATTTGAAAAATTGTGCGATCATCGAAGAAAAATGTAAATAGTTTGATTGTTTTTAAATTAAAAATTTTGAAAAATCTTTATTTGGCGAATACATACTAGCCAAGAAGTAATAACGCGCTGAATTTGGTAGTTCTAAGTCCAACTATCTGGCCTTTAAAGCGCTTTGAAAGACTTTTGATCCTTGCTAATCGCAATACACATGATGGAATTTCACGATAGTATGATAATATATAAATATTATCATGTTAAAAACTATAATAAATAATTGCACATGATAATATGAAATAGACCTTAACAATAAATTTTTTGAAGTTAGATTATTACTCATATCTCTTCACAACCGTCAATCACTAACCTGTTGTTGTTTTTTTTCATCATATTATATTGGATATACTAATTGAAAGCCCTGTTTCATTAAATGTTTTTTAGCAATATTAATTGTATGCAGAGAGGAATTTCTTTGTGAAGTATAAAATCCTTAATCCTACAGTTAAATTTCTGTGCGAAAATTTATAGCTTGAGCATTCGAATTTCTTCGACTTACTCCTGTTTGAAAGAAACATCCATCAAAACTGAATTTTATAAAAATCCCCCGTTTAGGTGTGAAACCATCCTTTTCCCCTCTTTTTTCCCTCTTCATCCATGCTCCCTAGAGAGTTTCATTATGATTCGTTTGATAGAACGCGAATAAATGCACAACAAAAGGCAGGGGGGAAGGGGTTGCCTAGAAATGGATAGAGCTCCCTTCATTTAAAACTCATTTGTCATTGACTGAAGTGGGTGTCCGGATCACCTAAATTTATATTGATGATCTTTCCTACGAAAATGATCTGATAAAGGGGAGGGGGAGAGAATGAAATCAGAGACCTCGTTGACAATTTTTGACTGTCAGTGACCTTTATATACTTTTCAAGTTCCAAGAAATATAGAGTATCATTTTATTATATGGGTTAATTCGGCTGTAGACAATGTGTGCTACTCATCCAAGGGCGTCAAATAAATTATTATATTAATTTTAGTTTTGTTTTGAGCCAAAAAAAGGCATGATTTGAGTTTAAAAAATGCATTTTATTATAAATAACCATCTTTGAAGACCAGATTATTCGCCAGTCCTTGACCTTTTATGCTGTTAAACGATTGATATGAAATGCATTTTTTTAAACTTCTCAGCTTGTTATTTCATACAACTAAAAAACATGAATTTAATTGAATCGATTTGCTGCGAATTGCGGATGCAAATTAAAAACTGTATATACTACGAAATAAAAGCAGCAGTGAAAATTCAATTTCTATGTTCAAAGGAAGTAGGGTTTCTTTTTTTAAAAATTTTAGTTTTAAAGTTAGCAAAATTACGCGACTGAAATATTTTGATGAATGAATTTGAATTTCATAACTTTAAAGTATTGTAACAGATTGTATATTAATTTATATTTTAAAAAATTATTAAAACTAAGGCGGAAAAATTTTACGGAAATGAAACTGATATAATTAGAAAGATTTTTTTTTTAGTGTTAAGATAATACAAAAACTAATTTTATAAAATTATTAGTTCTGGAAGATATGGTCTTCAATATACACTTAACTACGATTAAGTTCATTTTTTGCATTCGATTACATTTTGAGTAAAGTGTTGAATTAAGTGCAGCTGAAAAAAAAACTTTTAATAAAGCAAACTGAATGTTCATATAACGATTTGCTGGCATTTGACTATTGCCATTCAACAACAAGTAATAAAAACGATTTCTCGCCATGTACATTAGTGTTTTATGCATACAAATTTTAAATAAGTAGGAAGTTAAATATGATTGCGTATTTAATTACTGATTATAAGATTGGGTATTATATGATTAACTAATGATTGAGTAATATATGACTGTGCATTTAATTTAGGCAGTCCACGTCATTAGGTCCTCCTTTTTTAATAAATTGGGATATTTAGTTTCACCACATTTTAAGCACGTTAATGTTCTGATTAACATGATAATCAATATGTCAATGTTTTATTTTAGATAATCTTTTATTTTAGCATCTTCATGATGTTGCATTTTTTTAAATCATGATTCGGGTCTGTACAGCATTTATGCAATACAATATCATTTATGAATATACAATATCACTATTCTCATATTTAATATCATCTAAGAAGACACTTGGAGTTTATAAATTAATAATTAATTGAAAAGTGAATGCAGGAAGGAACGTGCCTAATTATATTTGATAATATTGTCTTAAAATTCTGTTATCTAATTGTTATTTTTTTCACAATTTTTTTTATTTAGCAAATATATTGGTAACAGTTCTTTCTTTCTTTTTTTTAGGTCAATTTACCTGCAGCTCTTCTTAGCCCAGCGGCCTTATGTAAATATCTACTTGGAAATCCATCATTGATTAAAAAACTGAATCTTTTCCAGTCAGAATTTACAGTGAAATTATTAATTCACATCAAGTTATATTCATGAAAAATAATTGTTTCGAAATTAATGATAATAAAATAACAGGATATTTGGAAGGATTATTACAATGACTATTTTAAGAATAAATCCATTTAAGATATGAGCGAAATAATTTTGAAATGAAACGATTTATCGCATGGCAACACCAAATATCCACCATTATTTTTTCAAAAGTTATTAATAAATATATAAAATTTGAAATATAATAATTACGGTCTCATTTATCGATCTTTATTCTGAAATTCATTTCTCTTACCCATAGGATAAAAAAAAAAAAAAAAAAAAAAAACATGAAAGTAATTTTTTCCCCTGTCATGCTTTGTGATTAGTCATTTTGCATCTACAGCAGTATTCTTATCAATAAACAAAGAACGATTTTGCCGACAAACAAAACCATCTGGAGAAATATATCACTTACGTTTACGTAAACAGGATATCCCGTGAAATTTACTGTAAATTAATAATTTGATTGCGACCTATGAACAGTTGTTCCAGCAACTTGGCAAGAACCGTTCGCTTCAAGGAAACGATCAGCTAAATCACTTGACTTGAACATATTTAGAAGCGCACGCGCACAGCCAGACCAGATGTTCAGTTTTAAAAAGCCAGCTGTTGTGCAAATCGTGCATTAACTTCTGGCTGTGGGTTCATTCAATACTTGATGCGGGATCCCCACACAATGCCACCTCCCCCTATACGTTTCTACTAAAACGGGTTGAGGCAGGCTTAGGAATATACAAAACAGGAGTGAGGTAATTTAATTTTATTGTGAATAAGGTGCCATAGTTCACTAACTGCACCAAGTGCGAAACACGCTTAGAGAAACAGATGTGGGGAATAATGTTCATTATACGGATGATGAATTTTGTTTTATACAAGATCCAATGCTTGCCTCAGTTTTGCTTCAGTTTATTATTTGTATAAAAAAACGAGAATTACAATTTTTTTATTGCAAGTATAAAATATTTAATTTTTTAAAGAATGAAAAATTAAAAAACAATTTAAACATTTTCGATTTATTTGTAAAAGAAGCAGAAGCATTTCACTTTGAGATAGTCAATGAAGAATTATAAAATCGCGCGTTTTTATAAAATTGTGATATAGGAAATATATATATATATATATATATATATATATATATTAATAATCGAAGTATTTAAAAAATTCCCAAGAAAATTCAACAAATAGTTACCAAACCAGTGTCACTAAAGTACTATCTGACACATGATAGTTGAACCTGCTATCATGTGCCAATGAAAAGTAGCCAGAAATGGTAGAGCAGAACAAGCACTCAATGAGATTGGCAAAACACTGTCTTTCCCTTTCTTTTTTTTATTTATTTTTGCATAGCTTTAATTTAATTTTTACCAGTGGGTAACACAGCTTGCATACGTAGTTGACCTTGTTAATGAACTTAAATCACCCCCTACAAAATATTTTTGCCCTAATGCAACATGCACATGACATTAAATCACCTCCACTACTAAGCTTTACTGTTGGAATTAAATTCTCTCTTAAGGACTTTTTTCATTTTTTTTTCTCCATAAAATTATAAGAACATCATAACCAAAAATATTGAAATTGGTTTCATCTGCAAATAAGACATTATTCCAATACGCTTCTGGCTTATTTTCAATGATTCCACGAAGAAAAGGTTAAAATTCCTATTTTTTTGCAATAACATTTTTTTTTTGTTGATGAATGCCATGTAATCCAGCTAATCTAAGAACTACGTTGAATAGTTTCAAATGAAAATGAAGTAGAAAACATTTCAATAAACTCTGCAGAAATTTTTACAATATTGACACACACATGGAGATTTCATAAAAATTTTAACTATAAATCCTTTATTACGATGAGTTACTTACTTATCTTGTTTCCGATTCAATTTTCTTCTTTAATATTTTTTATCACATACAGCATTGAAAAATGGGGTACATTTATTAATTTAGCGAGCATTTATTTATTAATTTTAAGCCGAATTGATTTATTAGTATTACTGTGATGAAAAATAATCACTTTTAGAATATTATTTGTTGTTCGCTTACAACTACGAGCTATTTTAAAATAAGAAATAGAAGATGGAGAAATAAACGAGCAAGAATGAAAGCCAAACGATTTTTAAAATGCTACCAAAATAAAAAAATAAAAAAAGTTCCAGATGATAATTTTGGTTGTATCCGACAGACGATAATTTATCCGAAATATTTCGATATGTGAACACTTTTGTGACTTTTTCTCTAGAAATATGAAGGGGGAAAAAATCACATGGAACATTGGACTTTATATTCGAATTCATTAACTGGAATGAATACACTGAACTTCATATTTGAATTTAATCACTTTCTACTGTGGAATTCGATCAATTTTAAAAGTGTATGAACACTTTTAGGAGCCAATGCAAGTACTAACTTTCTTAACTCTAGGTCAAACGGTCTGGTCAATAAAGCGCAAAATAAACAATTTTTTATTTTATTTATAGAGATATTTGAGCCGTTTATTTTGAAAATGGGGCAAGTCCATTTTTTGTTATTGTGAGATATTTAAAGGTTTGCGTTTCAAGAAATTTAAAAATATTGGTAAGTATTAATAGATATATTTTTTTTGTATTTTGGGGAACTAGATAATGTAAGTTTATAATCCAATAGTGTTTACAGTGATGACTAAAAAAAATAAGAGTTCCATTATAACTAAATTGACTTGCCTCACTTTCAAAATTGAGCCGTTTATTTTGAAAATGGGGCAAGTTCATTGTTTGTTATTGTGAGATATTTAAAAGTTCGAGTTTCAATAAATTTAAAAATATTGGTAAGTATTAATAGATATATTTTTTGTATTTTGTGGTACTTGATAATGTAGGTTTATAATCAATAGTGTTTACAGTGCTGACTAAAAAAAATAAGAGTTCCATTATAACTAAATGGAGTTGCCTCACTTTCAAAATTAAAGAATTATTGCAATGATTCATTCGATTTGGAAATAATATTTCAGTTGCATCAGCCGTTTTTTAAGAATAAAAACAAAATACTATTCAAATTTTTATAAATATTTATTCATGTGATAAAAAGGGAAACAAAACCAAGAATATTCTAGTAGAAAATAAAACACAACAGCAAACAATTCAGTTTTATTAAGAATTTCAATGAAATTATATATTTCAGTTTATACGTAGGTATAATCAATTTGAATATTATTCAAGATTTAACATTTTAAAAAATTCATGATGAACGGGAGTTATATATGGCAATCAATCCATCATATCCTTGTATTTTTTAGATGTGTTAAATCTCCTTTTTTTCTTACATAAAAGATAATTTTATATTTCTAAAATTACTTGGAATTATTTACTTTCCTCTTTGTGTTGACAAATCGATAATTTTAAATTTAAAATCTCGTTCTATCGAAGTTTTATTGAACATTTTGTATGGTGCATCCATTGTAAATCTGATCCACTATATATTAATCAATTCACGGTTTCTCTATCGGTATTTTTCTTTCTTTTTTAAAACCGCATTTTCCAGAGGTTGGGTTGAAAATAAATTTCCATATTTAATTTCATGTACTAAAAATGTATTATGTTTTCGACAATTTTGTATTACTTTATAGTATTCCTGGGGAATATGCAAGGAACTGGTTTCTGGATTGAATAGTTACTGGATAGTTCCACTCCAAAATCACGATCTTTTGGTAGAAATGAATGTCCTGACAATAACACTTTGTGATCAATGATTTTTATTTCGTTGTCACTGGACTGAATAATCGGTGATGGAAATAAACATTATTATCGACACACAAAATTAAAATACACTTTTTATTATTTATAAAATACTGTACAACCACCGATTTCAATATCAAAAATAGATTAAATAGGAACACCCTAGATTTCAGACATCATATCAAATTGTGACATTTCCTTCACCATAGAGCAACCGGAGCTAAATTTTGCCGTAATATATTCGGTCAAATATAATTTCAATCTAAGATGGACTTACGCCACTTTCAAAATAAACAGATTTTCAATACTGCTAAGAGCTAAAACTTCCATCTCCAAAATACTAGAATCTAAATATTTTTTTACTATAAATTCTTTACTCATAAAAAGATCATAACAAGTTTTTATCTATAACTGCCATTATCTCCATTTTTTTCAAAAATGGACTTGCCCCACTTTCAAAATAAACGGCTCATTTATTTATGCTCGAGGGCTTAACTTCATTTTGTACCAATTTTTATAATGTTTATTGCTTGCTAATATGGCCTTAAAAAACTGTCAAGTAATTATATCGTCGTTTTTAATCGGTTTACTAAATGATGGTCACTTGCAACGCAGCAGCGGATAGAAAATAAATATATAGTACAATCAATACATCCCAGAACTATTAAACCCCCCTCTTATTTCGAAAGATTTAACGCCCTATTACATGAGAAAGAAAAGAGCACGGGAGAACATCTCATATAACTGTCAAACCAAGAATAAATGGCTACCTCTGAAAGTTCTGCAAAGTACACCCGGCACTTTGGTCGATAATAATGGAGACCTCAGTAGTTCCTCAAATGGGCTATTTTCTCTATTTTCTAGTCTAGTTTCGAGTCTATTTTCACATTTTCTTTTGTTGCATTATAAAACTAAAACACATATAATCCCAATATTTTTTTTCTTTCCTCTTTGATGGTATAATATCGATCAGAATGCAAATTAAACAAAGAATGAAAAACAAAAAACGTCAGGTTGCCATTCGATATTTTAAAAATTTGTTATTATTATGATGCAAAATACGATTACATGTTATTGTTTCCTAAAGGAAAACAATTTATAATCGTCTGCGCTTTTATTTTGAAGAACTGATTTTATAAGTTTTCATTATTATAGTTTATCTACTTTTAAACGTGTCAAGACGCATGTAACATTTGAACTTATTATGCATTTTATGCAATAATTATTTCAAAAGTTACTTAAATATTGTCTATCGTCTATAAGAAATATAAGTTAGTTTTTACCAGAAAAGAGAATAATTAAATATAAAAAAATATCTAATGAAACATCAAGATTACCGTTAATCTTTGTCTTTAGTATTTTACTTCCAAACATTTCACAATTTTTCTCAATTATTTTACTTAAAAATATTCTTGTAAAACTTTGATTAATATCACTAAAAGGTAAAAATTGAAAGTAATAATAGTATCAAAAAGCAGCATGATAAACTGACGGATTGGAAAATCCAAATCAAGATGTGTTTTTTATTTATTTATTTATTCATAACAATTTTTTTTTTTCAAAAACCGAGAATACAAAAATTGGCTGAAATAAGCTATCAAGTTAAAGTGCGCCAAAACGAATTTTTTGGCTATGAATTTGATTGCCAAGTTGCGCACTTCCATCACTTTGATCATTTTAAATATCCACTATAAAATGACATCTATGATTTAGGGGTTATCATCGAACTGAAAATGCTATTCTGCGAGCTATTATCTATCAACCAGTGCTAAACAGAATCAAGGAATCTTTATTTCCAGTTCTATATTTATTGTTTGAGAAATAGGTATTTAGGGAAAGAAATACACATTTACTTATATATACATATTTCTGATCAAGGAAGTAAAAATATTCAAATTGCTATTTTTTGGTCTGCTTCTTCAATAAACTAGCTATTGAAAAGTCGCTGAAACTTCTAGTCGCCAGCCAATAACATTATTTTACTTTTTTTTATTTGTTGCATAAAACAACATTGAAAAAAAATTAAAATTATGATAAAAATTGCAAATTGAAAATATGACGGAAAGACACTTACATTACACAATAATCTAATCGCATTCTACATAAATGTGTAAAATATTAATTAGACCAGCCTGCAACAATTTCTTGTTTTAAAAGTAATAGTTGTTTTTTATGTATTTTCGCATGCTTATTTCAAAAATAATATCAGTTTTTACGTATCACGTACAGTTTTTTTGAAAAAAACGGAAATTTTTTTAAATAAGTAAAAATACACAGATTTGTTGCTATTTGGATAGGATAAATTAATAAAGTATGTATGTTTATTTGTTTAAATAAATTCTGAAAACCTCTTACTTCATTGAAATTAAATAATACATTTATATTGAATAAATACTTATAATTGTATTTAAAAAACTTTTTATTTTAAAATTCAAAACATAAATGGCAGTACTGTCTTGCATTATCTTTATTCTAAAAAAATTGTTCGTCAAAACAAAAGCAATCACGTTTGCAGTTGTTCTACGGTTTGTTTTAATTTTCCTGTATTTCTTTATCGTTGAACTGTGCCCTTTCTATTGTGTTTCTAATATGGCGAGTAGTTCCAGGAGATGTTGTGAGAATGATCCAAATTCATTTTGCTACATTTGTGGAGAATATATGTTAAAAAAACAACGAAATACGATCACTTCCTTCGTTAAGAAGGCCTACTTTTGGTACTTCGGAATGAAACTGGGCCGCCAAGACAAATATTAGGCGCCACATTTCACCTGTCGTTCCTGCGTAGAAAAGTTAAGAAATTGGACTTTAGGTAAGAGTTTATCTTTACCTTTTGGAATACCTATGGTATGGCGGGAACCGCAGAACCATGTGGATGACTGTTATTTCTATTTGTGTAAAATTGCAGGATATAATAAGCGATCGAAATCAAACATTGTTTACCCAAATTTAAAGTCTGTTATAAGACCTGTCGCACATTGTGAAAATATTCCTGTCCCGACACGACCTGAGGCTTTTGATAGTGCTAATATATCTGAAAGCGAAAGTGATGAAAAAGACTTGGATTTCACTGTGAAAAATGAAGTACCTGAAAAATTTAATCAAGCCGAATTAAATGACTTAATTCGTGATTTAGGTTTAACTAAAGAAAATGCAGAATTATTAGACTCGCGGTTAAAAGAGAAAAATTTATTAACGACACATACGTCGTTTAGTTGGTACAGGAATCGAGAAGAGCAATTTTTATCATTTTTCAAATCTGATAACTTCTTGGTTTATTGTGCTGACATACCTGGTTTGTTACATGAATTAGAAGATAATATTCCTTATAATCCGAATGATGGGCGACTATTTATAGATTCCTCAAAGAGGAGTCTAAAAGCAGTTTTATTGCATAACGAATCTAAACTTGCATCAGTTCCAGTTGCACATTCCGTTTTCATGAAAGAAACATATGAAAGTATGGAGATGCTTCTCACTAAAATAAAATACACTGAACACAAGTGGGCAATATGTAGTGACTTAAAGGTTATAGGTCAGCTTCTCGGGCAACAAATTGGATTTACTAAATGTCCGTGCTTTATTTGAGAATGGGATAGCAGGGACAGAGAAAGTCATTGGATAAAAAAGATATGGCCGAAGAGACAAGAATGGATTCCTGGTAAGAAGAATATTTTAAATAAATATTTAATAGATCCACAAAATATTTTATTGCCCCCACTTCACATAAAATTGGGACTCATAAAGCAGTTTGTGAAAGCTGTGGATAAAGATGGAAAATGTTTTGAGTATCTTATATTGAAGTTCCCAAAATTGTCTAGCGCTAAAATTAAAGAAGGTGTATTTGATGGAACACAAATAAAGAAAGTAGTTAAAGATTCCAATTTTGAACAATGTATGACAAATAGAGAGAAGCAGGCTTGGATTGCATTTAAAGATTTCGTAGAAGGTTTTTTGGGAAATGAGAAAAAAGAAAATTACAAAGAACTTGCAACTGAGTTATTACGCACTTATCATCTTTTGGGGTGCAATATGAGCATTAAAATTCACTTCCTTCTCTCCCATTTGGAATACTTCCCAGACAATTTAGGAAAAATGAGTGACGAGCAAGGTGAAAGATTCCACCAGGATATAAAGGAGATGGAAGGCAGATATCAAGGACGGTGGGATGTTAACATGACTTTTGGTCTTTAAAAAGAGACATTGATGTGGACCATAAACGAAAAACCCGAAAAAGAAACTTCTTGACTTCAAGAGTTATAATATTGTAAATGAACAGCATTATTGTGTTTAGTTAATAGTAACCACAGTTACAACTGTATGCATTATACTGCATTTTGTTCATTTTTTCATCGTCATTTGTAAAAAATCCTTACGTGTTACATAAAATTTAGTTTGCATTTAGGAATGACATCAACATTGCTGATATAAATCAATTAAAATTTTACAAACAAGATTTTTTTTTTTGCAGGCTGGTGTTATTTTAAAATTAAAATTGTTACTCTTGACTTTTTTTTGTTTAATCTCCAGCAATAGATTACATTGCTATCATAAAATGCAAATCGTTTTCACTGTTTTATCAATTATCTGATCGCATAATTTCCTTCCATTCTGTTTAATATACGAATAGTACAAGACGAATAAAAAAGCGAGTTTACAACATCGCGAAATTTAGAAAATAAATGAACCAATAATTTACGTTTATAATAGCTTTACGATATTATGGAACTACCTCTATTAGAAAAGTTCATGTATACAATAAACAGAACTTAAATAAAGTAAAAGAATTAAAATAACACGGCTTTAATGTTGAACAATTTGGAAAAATCATGAAATTAAATCTAAACGATTTATCTGAAAATAAATATCATCAATGTTCCTAGAGAATTAGCTAGTCGCCTAAGGTGGTTAGTTAAAAATAATGTATTCTTTCCCAAACAGTTCATCTGTACATTGTTTACTGAAAATCTGTACATATTTCTTTAAAATGTCTTTTATTTGGCTTATTGCTTCAGGAAAAAAGCAAATAACGTACCTAGTATATCAAAATTTGCTCTATAATACCTACATATGAAAGTTCGCAGATATGATGTTTTAATGACAATTTTCATATTAAAGTTTATTGGCTAGTATACTCTACAAATGGCCCCTACTTCAACCACGAGTGATCCTGCCTTGTACACTTACGAAGATAGAATGCTCCAGATTTTTCAATTTCTCGAGTAGTAGTAATAGTTTATTCCTTTTTACTTTTTGATTCACAGGTACTCATTAAGAAAGAATTTTCGTAATTTTAATGAGTTTTTTAATTAAGAATTGAATTTAATGATTTTCCTCACTAATTTCGTGGTATTTTATCACATGAATCCCACTTTTACATCACTTTTAAATTTTCAAAAATTAGCTTCTTAGTAATATCAATTTTATTTGCTTACAATTTTTCCCCACTTTAAAAAAAATTTCGAAACATTTCTCGTTTATTTTACAGCACTTCTTTATAGTCTTAGTAACTGCAATTATACATGTGTTACTGTATTAATAAATTTTTGTCTGTAAGTCAGCTTTGCTGTAATTAAGAGTAATTTTAATATTAAATAAAGGTAGAGGAATCAATTTTAAAACATTATCATATTGTAATGTTTCAGACTAGAGATTCTAATCTCCTTTTAATTTTTTTATACAAATGGAAGTCATGGAAAGAAAATCGAGAAAAAAATTAAGGATTTTCTTTGTTTAGTTTAGTTTTTAGTTTAGTTATATTAACGTCCCGTTTTAAAGCAACACTAGGGATATTTTGGGACGAACCTCGTGATTTTGAACCTTGGTCAAATGACGAGGACGACACCTGAGTTGCCACTCCCATCTTTTTCTTTCTGGTGATTTTCTTTGAAAAGACTTAATATGTAATGTTCATAAATCTGTGTGAGATAAATTTTCAGTATCCCAAAAATGAACCATATTTTGTGCTGAAATTCAATGTACATTTTCTTCTCATCTCATTAAGTTGTCCTAATCTGGAAACTGCTATTTTCTATTCTACAGACTCATAAAAATTGAATCAAAATGTCTAATTTCATCTCTTGCTTTAATTAATTTTTTTTGTTCTTTGTAGTGTGTTTATATGTGCTTTGTTGCAAATACTCTACTTTTATTATTTAATTAATAAGCTACGCTACACTTTTTTACTTAAATTTCATATCTATCATGAAATTTTCTTTTATTTTTACATTTATTAGATTTGCACTAGAAGATGATGGATTCAGCTCATAATGTTACCAAGTCATTCGATAAAAGTTTCAGACCATGCCATTTAAAAGTATGTTGTCTTTTGTTATGCTGCGATACCAAATCCATTTTCTGCTTAATGTGTTTGGATTCCAAAAGTTAAATAGATGTTAAGTAGTGAACATGTGTAAGGTGAATAATTTCACACACTGAATGCAATAAAAAATCTTTATTTTGAAACAACAATAAAAAAAAGTAAAGAGTCAAGAGAAAAATTCGTAATTGTCTATGTAGGCAATAATATATTATAAAATTAATAAACCGAGTTCCAAACACAAAAAATAGTATTCGAATGAATCAGATTGAACTATGAGTATTAAGAAGCGTTTCACTTTAAATAAAGCTTGAAAAAATAATTACATTTTTGCAAATATGCTTCTGATGCAGATTCAATTAATTGTCTAAATAAAGATGAAGAAAATTCCGAATATTGCTGCATCTTCCTTTTGTTCAATCTCAACAAACAAATTGAACACCAATGATTTCGCAGCCACATATTGTGAATGTGAATATCATTTAACTCGCGATTCTTATATACAAAGACGATGGCATGTTCATTTCTCTGCTGTAATATGCTTCATGAATTCCAAAATCCAACTGGTGTGAAGCACGAATCTGTCATTTGAACTTAAGCTGGTCCGATTGATTTACCATCTATGTAATTTGTATTCTTTAATTATTAACAGTAAATTTCCTTTGTAGATGAGCGGAACTCTTCACACATTTTCACTTCATCAAAGCTTTATAAATTTCTTTTTCATTCTTAAGAATAAATTATTACAAACTAATTTTGGCGCTTATACTTGAAATCTTTTTTAAAATTGCGCCAAATTCGTTCAATGGCGACAAAAGAAAATCTGGCACTTCTGAATCAAAAATCAGAATCAGTAACCCTAGCGCTTAAGCTCATGGAGCTTAGAAAGCTCAATGACTATACCCGAGAGGAAAAGGGTCTCATATATATTTTTTATCCTCTGAAAAAAAAATTCCCGGGGCAGAGGGTCGGAAGCGTTATTGCATTTTACTTTTACCTGGCTCTTCATCCTCATCTTTCCGTTGCCAAGACAACGATGATGGTCGGACATTAATTGCCAAGCCCACTGCCCGGGAATCAGGGACAATGCGTTTTTCACCAGATATGACGCAATGGACTTTTTCCATTTCTTTATCAAGGCTATCTTATAATATCTCAGAAACAGAATAGGTTCGGTTTTTTTTGTGTTTTACTCATCATTTCTTCATGGTTTATTATGGTTTTGTTTTAGATAAAAAAAAAATGTTATCGACAGCTTTTTTTGAAAATATATTGCATAGAAAGTACGAGAGGGGAAATATTTTATCTTATAATGGAGATTTTTTTAGTTCCTTGATGAAACAACAAGATATTAAATGATCATATAATTGTTTCTTGTCCTTAGTCATCGGAACTGATAGCAATTATTAAAGTTCTAATATAAGAGGAAGAATTATAATTAATACGATTATAAAACAAAAAATAAATGATTAAAACAAAAGTTAAATGATTAAAAAAAAGTGCTCGTACTGCAAATTGTACAAACAGCTTTTGTACAATATGCAATAAATTTGCGGCGAATTAATTTTTTAACATAACAATGTTTATAGGCGATTATATTATCTATAAATTGAGTAATGTGGTATCAAAAAGACCTTTTCTTTTTTACCTCTTTCGAGACCTTTTTCTGGCCTGATCATTGCATCATGAGCTATCAAATACAGCACATGGTTATTTCTTGAGTAAAAGTTACTCATTAGAAAGAAGTTTTCAAGATTTCAATTACATTTCTAAATAAAATTTAATCAAAATTTTAATGTTTTCCCTCAATAAATTTGGAGCATATTGCTGTAAAAAAATCAGTTTTGCAACATTTCAAATTTTAAATTTAACTTTTTCAATGATTTTATTCCTGTTCAAATTTTTTTCTTTAATTTTAATAAAATTTAAAAAATGTATATATATTTTTAGCAATACTTATATATCCATATAGAAATGACGTTTCGATAATATTAAATGCATATTTTTTGTGTGTGCGTTATCGCTTCTGTGTAATTTAGAGAAAATTTTATAAATAATATTCAGACAGATGAATCAAGCCAAAAACATTTTCATGCTACATGTTTCGAAATAGAGTTACTAGCTTTTTCCTCAAGCTTGTCTTTCTTCCCTTCCTTTCAACTTTCTTCAAATAGTCATCATAAATCATAAATCCCTGTTTGCAAGATTGCATTGTCCGACTTCTATTTCATAATGCAAATGGGAGGAACCGACTCGAGGCAGGTCATTCTTTTTTCATGAATTCTGATTGACGGAAAACATCTCTCGTATGATGCTTCAGCCACAAAGTAATATACCGACATCGAAACGGATCACTCAAACAGAATATCATCTTGTAACAGCTGTTTTTTGTTATTTATTATGCATGAAATGAAATGGGATATTGGCAGCAGAAGACGACCTAACGATAGATTACGCAGCACTCGTATTCTGCAACACTGGCAAAGAAAACCGCCATATTTGTACACTACTTTATATTCTGAACACTTGCAAGTGATCACAAGTTTTACCATAATATTGAAATTAGATTTAGACAATTTTAAAATAAACGTCTCATTTTGAAACAAATTTAAAAATCAGTAATGGAATCAATGGATTTCAGAGATATTATTCATACAATAGTGCCATTCAAGGCCTTGTTCTTTTAAAAAATATTTATAGACATTAAATGAGATATTTTTTTAACTATGCTTATTTGCGCTGTATATAAATATTTTAAAATATTCAGCTAACAAACATTATACATAAAGAAAAGATCTGAAAAAGAAATCATTAATTTATGGAAGTATCTATCTATCTTTTAATATGTTAACTCTAGAATAAAAAAGAAATAAATTGCATATTAAAATAAAACAGAAAGTCACAAATTCCTTACATGATTTATTTTATCCACATTGAGTTTCAGTTTTCATTTCAGTTTACTTTTTTAATATTGTTATTTCTGAATTTATGTTTTTTTGATTAACATTATTTCAAAATAAAATTATTTCAACATCTTTCTTTTATTTTTTTCCCCTCTTATTTTATTTACTTATTTATTGTAGGAGAATAGGGGACTTTTATAAGCATAAAGCAAATATTTTTTCGTTTCATATGTGATTTTTTAAACAATATATATATATATATATATATATATATATATATATATATATTTGATTGTCTTTTCTAAAATTTCGTATATATACGTGAAAATACTTTTTAATTTTCGTACTGTCATTTCCTCAGCAATTTCGTAATGGCTTGAAAAAAGTCGAACGTCACATTACTATAAAATGATATCAACCAGAATTTAATTTATATTTGAACATCCGTCATACTAAATTAGTTCTTTAGATGTATACTTATTTTATAACTTGATAACATTTATAAGCTAGCATATTACATTTGAATTGGAATATGCTTGATTAAAAGTCAAGCAAAATACTCTATAGGATGGATTTTTGGATCTAGAATTATCAAATTTGGCAGATATTTATTCCATGGGTAATTGTTCCTGGTTGAAAATGGATCTCTCTCAAAATTGGTATTGAATATTTAATCAAACTTTTAACATTTTTCTTCATTAACTTCAAGGCATATAATTGCACACACACACACACACACACACACACACACACACACACACACACACACACACAAAAAGTC
>JAPMOR010018116.1:190124-250014 GCA_026543865.1 Argiope aurantia | reverse complement strand
AAAAAAAAAAAAAAAAAAAAAAACATTTTTCCGTTAATTTAAAAACCAAAAAATAAGCTTTTCGATTTTAACTAGTTTTATTTCCTTACCTTTAACCCCCTAATTTTAATAATTTTTAAATATATTTTACAATAATACTTTTCATTGCTTCAGCTATACACCCTACGATATTAAACAGTTCCCTGAATGCTCGTTTTCATTAAAAATGAACTTTTAAGAATAATTTTTAAAAAATTAATGGAGCCAAAAAAATTATCACGCAACAATACCTCGGACTAAAAGTTGAAATCTTTTAAATAGCACAAAGCTCGAAATTCTTTGCTATTGTCAATGGTACTGAAATTCTGATTTCGAATTTAGGATGATTTTCGAATTATAGAATACTTTATTAAGGCTCTGCAGTTTTCGAATTATATCTTCTTAAGTACAGTTAATTAAAACCTTTCGTACGATAATCAAATGACAAGTTTTATATAAGTCCAGTAAAGTGGGAATCTGGAAGTACAATCATAGATGGCGGCGCCGTGAGATACAGAAGGGATTCCTGAGAAATATTTATTGATGTCATTTGGATCGAAATGGAAGAAAAAATTAATGGTAGCCGTATTGCGACGTTGTCAGTTGTTGTCACACCAATGACGTCAGACTTCATATCGATGTTTGTGATGGTAATCGATTTTTCTGTTGTCATTTGCTAGACGGCCTTGAAAATTAGGCACGTGATGGTCTTTATTTTTATTAGTAAGAAATATCCAGTTTGTCTAAAAGTTTCTTAGAAAGTGTATAGGTTGATATTGTAATACAAAATTTAGAGGGAAAAAAATTAGGAATTTTTTTGGATAAAATTTGATTCAAATTGCATCAAGTGTTGTTAAAAAGTAATACTACGTTGAAGCTGATTGTGACTCGAATAAAATTTTCCTGATACACTTTGTGATTTATATAGTTTTATACAGAAATTTTAACACAAAGATATATATATATATATATATATATATATATATATATATATAAAGACATGAAGATATACATTTCCTTTCTAGGGTATATAGTAAATACAAAAAATTACATATTTAATTTTTTTCATCTAATCTTTAATTCTAGTTACACATCAAAATTTTAATTAAATCGGTCTTGGGTTTGACTATCTGCCGGTAATTTTATTAGTGCATATAAAACGCAACAAGCCAAATGGATGAATTTTAGTATGTAATTATTACAACAAATTAATACATTAGTGTCACCTTTTGCTCCAAATTAATAAAAGGAAAAAAGAACTATTCTAGAGTCAACATTTGCCAAAATTTGCAAAAGGAAAAAAAATAATAATAATAATGCATGCTTGCTACTCTTCTCTAAACACACACATCATATTTAGGAGAAGAGAACATTCTTGCTGGTTTATGAATTACATATATTAACCAGGGGGAATATGTAAGAAAAAATTGAGACATGCTTTCTATTTCGTCTAACTAAGCTTTCTATTACGCCAAGAAAATTAAAATCAAAAATTCATAATTTGAATGTTGGCAATTATAGTTCATGTCGCAATAAGAACATGGTAAGATCTCAGAATAGCAATGTAATGTATATGATATTATACAATATCCATGTCGCATTGCATCTAGTAAATTGTATGTTATTTGGAAATGACAGATTTCAGTATACTTCCATTTATCTTGGAAAAAAACTTTATTTACACTTGCGCATCAAGGACAAAATGATATATTAAACATTATTTTGAAAAAGAGGTATCCATTAAAAAATTCATTTTTCAACTCCCTCTATTCCTGTGTGTCACCGAATCATTTTTCTTCATTAAAACTACAAACTTCAACAACCGCAACCGCACGTCTAAGACTTTCCATTATCTCTCGTTTTGATGAAAGTGGTAAAAAAATGTAGAGTAAATTAACTTATGAAGACCCCAGGGGACGAGCGAAAGCACCGTGATAAGGCATCCATATCTCTGCGTTGCAGCACGTGACCTAATGACAATGCGATGCGGAGGATGCATTGTCCACCCCGTGGGGGTGGGGCAGAACAGCAAAAAAAGGGACTTGGGATTAATAATAATGGAGAAAAAATCGCTCTTCAAGGACGTGGAAGAAAAGAATTCCCATTATCTCTTAGTCCGTCCGGTGCTTCTGGACTATTCATCATGTTTTTTTAATCAGCTTGTCATCCCCAGGAGTGATGTGAAAGATTCAAGAGCAGGAAGTGTCCTGGCTGGGGATTTCTCTGTCCAATCTAACATTTCCGCATATAATGATGACAAACTCTGGGAATAGTAAAGTTCTGGGAAAGGTTTTATTCAATACCAATTGGACGAATCAGCAAATCTAGAGTAAGAAATACTGTTATCATCATCAAGTGGTGTTCTGAAAGCGTCACCAAGGTCAATAACATCATAAGTAAACTTCTAATATCATTATCAACTTCGTAAATATCGTTAGAAAAACTTCGCTGTGAAGAAATAAAGAAATTTAGGATTTTATTAATTGGCCATATAAGTTTATAACGATTACTAATAGCGTCCCCAAATTTATCGCAATAATATCCTTATAAACTGAAAAACAAAAACAAACAAATAAACAACAAAACAAAAACCATCGTTATCTGTTTCAAGTAAACGCAATAAGGCAGGGATTTTTTTTCTTTTCCTCTTATCTGATTTTCCAGTTTAAGTGTCTAATTTTGATCACTTGCTTTAATCTTATTTTTTAAACCAACATATCTCTATCAATGGAAAATTTCAATTTCGCAACTGAACTATTTTGATCCATTCTTCTAATTTTGATATGCATTATGTAAGAAATATTTTAAATCATGTAAAAACCATTGCATTAGATAAGAAACTTTTAAACTTAGGATTCCGATCTAATTTGGTGAATCATCAAATAATTGTAGAATTAATCGAACACTGTAAACGTGCTCTCTAATCTGATTAAAAAAGAAAAAGTAAAGGGAAATGTCAATACATAAATATATAATGGAAAATTTATACTTAGTCTCCTAAAGAAAAGAAAGGCGTTTCAAATTTCCAAAGGTTTAAAATGAATAAAATATTATAGGTACAAAATTATACTTAAAACAACAATTTAACACTATAACAACAATGAAAAAAATGTTAAAATCATTACACAATTATATAAAAGAGGGAGTTGGACTTTTAAATTTCTAATATAATATAAAAAATCTATAAATTATTTAAAAAATAGATTGTCGGTACTGTTTACTTTGATTCCCAGCTAATGTTTCAGTTACTTCATATCATTCTTAATAAGCTAAAAATAAAAGATTTCTTTCTAATAATTATTATTCATAATATACTGTCTGTTTAAAAAGATGTATTACAACAATTGTACTTTCTAATTTAATATATGAATAAATGAGAAAGCAAAGTGGTGGCAATGAAATAGAATAAAAAGTTTATTTTCCTTTCATATCCAAAATAGATTAATTTTTTTTTTTTGTAAAATTCATTAAAAATTATGAAATTACAAAATTTTACTTCTTCCTGATAAGTAATTGCATTTCTATGTCCATTACCAGTTGATTGGATAAAAATAAAAATGCAATTTACAAAAACTGATTATATAGTTTTGTTACTTTTTTTTTGAGCCCCCCCCCCCCCCTCAAAAAAAATGTGACACAAGGATGGGCATGGGCATGTCATGGAATAAAAACCCTTATGCCACTCAGGAAAAACAGAAAACAGGATGGAACCAGAGGAATCGAAGGGGGGAGGAGATGCATCCCTCCCAAAACAGCGCCCCTACCCACACTGATAGTAGCAGCAAGGAAAAAAATGTGAAGAAAAATTAACGTAGATTAAGGCTTCCCCTCGTCCTTCGTCCAAGTCATTGAATGCTCTTCCTCGTGGATATAATTGCATTCCGTCCGACCCAGGGGCTTGACAAAAAGATTGAAGGCTTCAAGTTTTTTACAGCATCCCTTTTGTCCCGCGTAATCTTTTTGTCAGCATAATTCCCCGTCTCTTCATTTACCCTTCCGGGTGGAGGCACGCGCAAAAAAATTAAACGTAGGGGGGAGGGGGAATGGTAGGACTTGAGCGACATAATTAAAGACTCCGAGCGATATAATTGGTTTTAAAGTGAAAGGCAGCTTATTTTTCGGTGAATTTCTACGTAAGAGGGTACAGGGAAAAATTTGAGAAATTATGACTCAAGTGCCTAAAAAAAAGTTGTTAACTTTTTTTTTTTATTATTATTATAGTTTGTTTTTTATTGTGTGCTTAGTTCTAAGGCCTTGAAAAAAAAAAGTGAGTAAAAGAAAATGAAACAAAAGAACAAACAAAGAAAAGAAACTTTTTTTTTCAGTATTTGTTCCTTCTAAAAAATATAAAGTTTTGCAGAAGCCCATTAGAAAGAAATAACGTGCGTACTTTTATAATAAAACTAACGCATAGGCATAAACAATTGCACTGAATTATAGAATTTGCGTACTTCAGTGCATTTCTAAGAATGAAACGCAAAATATCAAAGAGTAATATTTCGGTTCCAAATATTGATAGAGGTTTGGAAGATATACGTATTTTCGTTATTCTTGCCTGTTTTCTATTTGATTGCTAAATATTTATTTACTTATTTTAATTAATTAATCTTTTATTGATAAATAATGCTTTAGTGTCCTGGAAAATTGTTTTTATGAGGATTTATTTATTTATTATGTTTTAACTCATTTCTCGTACTTCTCCAGTAGCAGCAGAATGATCACGACCGTGTTTGGAAATTGCGATTGTTAAAGACGCCAGTGTTAAAACTTCTAAATATTTCTTCTAGTTCTTTTTCCAATAATTTAAATTGCGTGTTCAAGAAATTAAAAGAGCTTCTAATATGTAAGAAGGCTGTTACTGTAAACCTAAACAATGTTCAACTTATGAAGCTTTTTTTCTTCCCATTCTTATCATTGAAATTGTCTGTTTAAGAAACTAGAACTGTCTCAAATCTGTAATCAGTAACTGACAACTCCGACCCGCCCGGATAAAATTGAATCAAGGACCACCGCGACAGCAACACTGGCGGGAACGGTGGTTGAGTCTTAAAGGCCATCACCGGTTGAGGCACAACCCTTCTCTTGGGAAGTACGCTCAGTCATCGATAGCAGGTAGCCAACCTCCATTTTTTTCTGTGCCCACTAGGGTAGCGAGAGCCAGCCACCATACAGGAAGCTTCTCATCCTCATTTTTGAAGTGCCCCCCCCCCCCCAATAAGATCCCTCAAATTTGTTAGGTGAGAGTGGCTGTTAATCAGCAACGGTCTGTACTAGAAACATGTAAACGCGATAAGTTCAAAACGCAATGATTTAAATATAACATGAGATTTTGTGACTAAAAGTGCAGTTTTGTGTCAAATCTTTATTTCAATCGATATAAAAAATGTATAAAACACAAATTCGATTTTCTGATATTATTAACCATATGCAAGGGATTAATCGCCAAGGATGACACGATAAATTCAATGAAAAAGTTAAATTCACGTCAAAGTCTAACATTCCGTAACTATTAAAAGCCAATGCTATGTAAGGCATTCCCGAAATAACATCATTATTAGAGAATGTGTGAGAAAATTCTGGGAAGACCACACCCGCTGGTTAAGAATGAAAAAATACTGAGATTGTGCGAATATTAAATTAGAAACTTAAAAAATGATACTCTGTCTAATACATTATAAATATATAAAGAAATAATACCTACTCTTTTTAATTTTAAAATTTGTTGTCACTTTCAATTGAAGAAAATAAAAATATAAACGTATTGAAAAAGAAAAATAACTAAGTTAAGACTATTGTAACCGCACCCGTCCTAATGCTTCTTGTAACATAAAACTGTTTGGGTGGCACTGAGTTTAGTTTGTGTCTTTCTGGATAATTGCCAACATATTTATTTTTACACATTTGCATTTGAGCCAAGTCTCGCTTGTTTTGTCTACGGAACAGCAATTTTTGAGAAGTAAATCTGACTGAAATCAGTGACATAACTGAAAGAAACGACATGAAATCTCTATAAATAGGGCTGACTCTTTTGTCGGATTTTACAAAAATAGTCGAAAAAAGCTTTCATGTGTGACTAAAACGACTTTTAAAAAACACGGAAGTGTAAAGGTCCAGCTCCAAAACACATGTTTTTCCTTCATTTTTTTAATAAATGTTTACGGGGGGAAATAGTGTCTCACGTTGATGTTGGAGATTCTTTCAAACTTATTAGATTTCATAAAAATAATAATGGGAATAGAATGAAAAAAATTTTAAACAAGGATACTAAAAGACAAAAACAAAAAAAAAAAAGTGAGGGAGAGAAAGAGGGAGACAAGAAATATTTTCATTAATAAAAATACTGTTGGTTAGTGCATTATTTTTGTTGTTGTTGTTGTTGAATTTTGATTCGAGTCATAGATGCTGGAGCACTAAAAGCTACGTTGTTGGTGCTTTTAATGTACATTTGTTTTAAGTTTATTACTTCTTTATTATCTGCTTTGTTTATCAGCAAGGATTCAAATATTTAAGTAATAATTATGATTTCAAGAATCTTATTAATTTGGCAATTTTTTTTCCTTATATATATAAATTTAAAAAGTTACTAAAATAAAAAAATGAAGAAAATATATGAAACGTGCAATTTAAATTAGACATATGAGATTAAATTAACCAAATATTAAAAGAGGGACTTAAAATGTGTATCACCTGCAGCCGTAAACCGACAAAATCCATCAATGCAGGCAAGTAGACAATTTACCCCATGGAGGAATTGAACCAAAATTTAATGCAGGTTTAAAATTTTAAATACAAAATGGATACAAAAAAATTCATCCATCTAGCTATTCGTAATTTTGTGCTATTGAATTCAGATACAAAGTGGAAATAATTCCAAAAAAAGCGGAAAAATTTTGAAGTCAACATTTTGAGATTACAATAGTTTCTATTACATTTATTACATTATTTATAACATTTATTACATTTACAATGTCCTAACTCATTATAATATGACGCATTTTGTTTTAAACACTTATATATATTAAGTGTTTTGTGACTCATATAAGTTTGTAGAAGTATCAGTTTATTATACTATAACATGAATAATCCATCTGAAACATGCCAAACTTAAAGTGAAACCTAAACTGACTAATCAGTTTTGGTTTAGACTTTCGCAAAGGTCAGATTTCATTTCAATGCAAAGTTCGCGATTATTTCAAATAATCAAATGATGATATTAGATTTCTTATTCATTATTAAAGAAGTTATTTTTAGATTGATTCTCCATTAAATAAGCAGTTCCTCCTCGTGATTTATATCTGTTTATTTTTTTAATTTATTTGTTTGATAACTAGAATTTTAGCGATTATTTTCTCGCTCTTTCATAAGGTAGATAGGATTCTTATCACGATTAATTTGCTACTAGGATGGATAGGAACCTGAATTTCAGTTTTAAGAGACACCACGAAGAGAAACATTAGAGCGTTAATGTCATTTTTTACTGTCAAATATGAAAAGAGAGCGAAAAAAAAAAAGCTATGGCCCTTGACACCATTGACACTTGCTAAACTATAAATGACAAGTGAGTACAAAAATATTATATTACGGCCCACGTAGAATCGTATAAAAGCTGTGCCTTTGACAAAAATCCCAAAGCTGCGCCCCCTAATAGCAAACCAACGGTAAGTGGCGCCCGTGGCATCTATTATTTTTACCGTCCCTTCATCATATTTGATTTTCAAAAAAAAAAAAATGGCCTAAATACAATAAATGGTTTGTTTGCCTTGATACCTCCATAAAAGAAGCTCCCGGGGCCTCCTCCCACCCTTGTCTTTCCACGCGGTTGTTTCATTTTTGCTTTTCCATTACATGCCATATTTTATTCTTTATTTGTTTGTTAGCCTGTTTCATCCTTTTTTATGAAACCTCCTTGGAAAAACTTACTTTCTATCTGAATTTTTATTTACAGAGTTTATAGTTTAATGAAAAATAATTTATTTTTAAAAAGTAATATTTTATTCAACTACATTGGCGAAAAATACTGCACATAGCAAAATCTACAACTACAGCAAATAGTAAATTGTACCTATTTCCTATAAGAATTTTGATACATTCATAACTTTTAACCGACCACAGAAGGTTTATTTTGAATCCTCTAATTTTATTTACACATCAAATCATACTAGTGTAAATTGAGCCATCTCTGCTTGCAACATTAGAGAATATAAATCCTAGGATCTCCTCGGTGCGAACCTTGTTTCTAGTGCCATTTGAATTCGAAGTGCCATTAGAGAAGAAGCAAGTATGTGGCATCTGTGTGCAATCGAAAACATTCATATACAGCGCCATCTTCTCCCACTCTTCAATTTTTGTAAACAAATAACTTTGTATTTTTAAGATAATTTAACAAATAAATTGCTTATTTGTAAATAATTAATACTTCAATTTCTGATACATTTCCTTTCTCGTATACGTAATATAGAGAAAGTACAGCAATTGTCGAAAAATTCGAACTGGAGACTGACGAATCTCCACGTTTTAGAGCTCCCTGCGTTCAAAAAACACATTTTTGGACAAATGTCCGTTTGTCTGTCTGTGACAAAGATAACTCAAAAACACTATGAACTAGGAAGCTGAAATTTTATATATGGTCTTTACACCAAATTTGTAGATTTCTGTTAAATTTTGAGTAAAATCTGTTCAGAGGAAGTTCATCTGTCCGGCTGTTCGAATATAAGTTAACACGACAATTACAAACGAAGAGAGCCAGATAGATAAAATTCGGTACACAGAATTAACTTCTATAGTGTAGATACCTGTCAAAATTTGAGCCAAATTAAAGTACGGTTTGACTGTCTGTCGATCTGTACTTTTAGAAACATGTAAACTCTACAACTTAAAAATATAATGAATTAAATATATCAAATTTGGATATGATTTTGTAACTACTAGTGTAGTTTTGTGTCAATTTTATTTTAATTAAATGGAAAAACGTGTTTAAAGTTCAAAGTCGATTTTTGGATACTATTAACGCATGTCAGGTTCAATCGTCATACATTTCGCCAAGGATCACAGAGAAAATCCGCAAAAATGCTAAAATCTTACCAAAAGTTAATATTTCATCTATTGTACACCAACGCCATCTAAGGCGTTCTCTGGCATGATAAATTTATTAGACAATATGCGAGAAAGTTTTCAGAAGACCACTCCAATTGGTTATGACCGCAATAAAAAATTTTTTTGTAATGAAACAAGGAAGCAAATGAATGGGGGGGGGACTTAAGAAGACTTTAAATTGAATAATACCAATATTCAAAGTGTCAAACGATTAATAGTATCAAATTTTCTGGTAATCCAATATATATATATATATATATATAACATCCGCAAAAACAATTCTAAAGTCTCCGGTTTTAAAAGAGAGGGCAACATTTACGCTGACAAAATCAGAGAACACCACATTTAAGGAGTATCATTACCATCCGTTAAAAGTATTGCGAACAAAACTTCAAGAATATCAGTACTAGGGGGCCCATAATAAATAGGTTGCGCAAACCAAGTCTCATTACTGCTTCGTACAATAACCGATTCCTACCGCTACATATTTCGTAGGGACCCCGGGCAACATTTTTGCCATGTAAATTTACGGTCCCTCGTAATCAGTACGAGCGGTAATTAAGCGCGGAGGTAAAGTTGGCTTTTCTGGGCACAGGTTGAGAAGGGGGACTCCACGTGACTCACCCTCCGCACCTTCTCCCATTTTCCAGAGCGCTCCCCTCCCACACCGATTGTTAAGCAACCCATCAGTTAGGCTGGCACGCTGCCAGAAGATATTACGTATCTTCAATTGATAGGAATATTAATGCTGGTGCTGCCATCTAGTCAGTAAATTTTGAAATATTTTTATGGTACAACAGCGACTTGACAAATAAAAATACGATATATTTTTAGAAATAAACTGGGTAGCTGGACACTAATTATAAGATACTAGCTTATACATAAATGCACTGTTTAATGTTTACTAGAAATTTTCTAAAAACGTAAATAATATATTTAATAACTTTCCATAATGAAAAAGGTAATGATTTTTATTCTCTTTTTTTTAAATTCCCGTCACATGTCCTTTTACTTCCGTCCAATATCGTTTTCTCTCCCTTCTCCTTTGGAGTTGACTTCACATAATAAATCAAAGAATACATTCTCAAGACATAAGTAAATGATAGGTTCGAAAATATTAATCATAAATATATAGTCTCAATTTTAATTTATGATCAAGTCAGAAAAGTTGCTAGTTTCCAAAATAAAAATTTCAATAAATAATTGCACTGTAAGTAATTTGACTTTCAAATAGAGTAATGATTTTTACATTAAAAATATTTTCCTTAAAATGAGGTTATAAATTAAAAAAAAAATTCAAAACATTTAAACTCTTTTATAAGAGTTTTTATTCTAATGGTGTTACTTACGAGAAATTAAACTTTGTGGACTTGTATATTTATAAGGACTATATGTACTATGCCACTTAGCATAAAATTAAAAAAAAAACAAGTAGCACACATAACTTTAACACAATATATATATATATATATATATATATATATATAATTGAAATCTGCTATCATTAATTTCCATTATCATGTGTGAACATTATTAAGTCATTGTTTGGCTTCATTAATTTAAGTCATTAATCAATTTGGAACAATTACATGATTATCAGATTATGTAATCGTCGATATTTAGAAAACCGATGGTTTTTTTTCTTTCTTTTCCCATTTACGAATTGGCAAAGCTCCAAAACTTCTTCTCAAGACCATTTTTTTTCCCGAACATCTGATTTAAACTGGTTTGGAATGATTACATGAATATTGTGCAGAGCAATCATTAATTCTTAGCGTTTTTAGGGTTTAGGCGCAAGGTTTTTTTTCATTACAAAATCTTTCGAGCTTCAAAACTTTTTTTGCCAACTAAAAAAATTGAAAATGAAAGTTAAAAAAATTATATGATTATTATCATTATAATATATATACATACACACACACATACACATCTTTCGATATTTCCCCTCGCTGTTTCATGTTTTCTTCTTTGTGCTTCTTCTGGTGACAACTTTTTATGACCCCAGGAGAAACGCATACATTCGTGTCAAATTGTAAATTTTTGTTGGTGGTAAGTCGCCAAATGTGGTAACCTTTGTTTTAACATTTTTCTAATAATCAGAAAAATTGATGCCTTAAAAGCAATAAACACCAATTTTCTGTTCGTGCATTTTGTGGCTTCAAAAATCACACACCAAAACAACATGTTCTCACATGATTAAAAAAAAAGTGTTTATAGCAGAATAGAAAGTTACTCCACTTGTTTTTTTAGTTTGTTAATGTTATCAGATAATCTTATAAATTTTTTGCTTTGACAGACACCTTAATATCAGTGTAATGAAATCCTTTAGAAGAGTCAGCGACGCCAGGTTAAATTGAGTTATTTAACCAGGTTATTATTGATATTGTGCATGAAATTCTTGAAATTATCTTTTACTTTCAACAAAAAAATTCGATGGAAAGAAAATAAGGAAAAAACTAGAGTACGATACTATAACCAAAGAGTACTTTTTAAAGAAAAAAAATAGCCAGATATGGTAACCTATCAATAATCTTTAGTTAATATTCGGCAATTTTAAATTTCTTTGGCAGAGGCTAGAGAACCATATCGTGTTCTTTCGTTTAATCAAAACACTTATTTTGCTCGCAACGAATGTCCTTACTATGCCAACGCCAGCATATAAATGCTGAAAGTGAATTAAGGCCTATTTAAAAAGAGAAATTCCGTGTCAGGAAGTTTAAAGCTCTAAAGATAAACTTCGATGATTACATCGACATGATCTCATGGTTTGAAAATGACGTAACTACCCCCCCCCCAAACACACACACACACTTGCTAAAACATGTTTCCAGTAACTCTGTCAAAGACTTTATACAGAAGGCATATGAAGCTGAACCAAATAAAATAGGGGACTCGGTACCGACTTTCCGAGGCTTTCTTGTCACATGCAAGCAGTGGAAAGAACTTTGAAACTAGTGGCTGAATCGGCTCAATATGTCTGTGGTTCAATCGCAAGAAAAGGATGCATAAAGCAAAAATGGACTCGCATGTGAATATGCCAAAATTTAATTTTAAAAAAAACAGTTTAATGTGGCAATGAAGTAGAAACAAACATTTTGCAGCTGTAACGTTTGTAATCATTAAGAATACAGAAGTTAGAAACACAAAATTTGACATAAAAATGTTTTATTATTATTATTATACTTTGATAATTTTTTCCAATTGTAATGCTTATATATGTATTTAAAATCACCTTTTGTAATATTATATAAACGAAAAAATTCATAAAAATATTTTATCAAAGTTTATAATGTCTGAATTTTTTTACAAACTTTAAGCTTTTTGCTACATTCTGTGATATTGTTGTATTGCAACTAGAATTCTTTTAAAATTCTTTTTGAACCTAAACATACATACCAAACTAAAATCTAAGAAAAATTTTTACAGGCCTTTTTTAACAAATTCCATTTTTCAATTTTTTTTTTATAAATTTCAAACTTTTCGTGGCACTTCAAGATAATGTAATATTGCAAACATATTCTAAAAAAATTGTTTTTGAACTTAAAAGGCAGTTTTTCCACACTATTACCAAACTAAAATCTTTAAAAAAAAAAAAAAAAAAAAAAAAAAAGTTCCACCCTAATGACCATGTTTATTTTAATGCCAATTTGGCATAGGCCGTATATTAGAGCAGAATCCTTTTTTTTTTTCAATTTCATCATTATTGTGAATTTGATGTGCAGCTCGCGTATTTTGGTTGGAACTTCATAAATATCTATTTATCATATATTAAAAAAGCACATTTATGATATCATTAACTAATATTTACATACATACATTAGAGGTATTTTTTGCCAATGGATTTTAAAACCCTCCGTGCTTTTGTGCATGCGTTAGGATGGCTTAATTCTTCAAAACAGGGGTGAGAGGAAAGATGAAAGGAGAAGATGTTTAGATTTAACAGTTAAGTGACCTCGGATTACTCGTAGACTAAATTAAATTTAAATAATAAGATGAGAAACGACACGATACCCACATACATGTGGAAAAAAAATGAACGAAAAAGTATCTTAATAGGGTGGGAATCAAGGTAAAAGAATAACGAAGAATTCCGGAAATGCGCCCATATTTTCGCGTCTCGCCCCTTAGCGAGATAGAAACGTCGAAATGTGGTCGTCTCAGGATACTGAAACGAACAGTAGTTAGGAATTGATACATCGACTATTGATCTTTCGATAACTTGAATTTGAATATAAACAGTGAGGGATATAGTGACATTGATACATCGACAATTGATCATTCGATAATTTGAATATAAACAGAGAGGAATATAGCGACAAAGGCTGTTATCTCAGAAGTGAAAAGATTACAGTTAATGGATATCAAAATACTTGAGGGCTTGAATAAAGATGATGTTTGCCGCGAGAGCTTGAGAGAAAAGAAAAGCAAAAGAAATGCTCGGCTGTTCGATTTTAACTTTTCTCCAGACCGCAATTCTGTAGATTGTGTATTTTGAAGATTTTAACAAGTTGTGGGAAATGTCATTGTCTTCGTTGCATTTAATGCACAACGGTTGTTTGAGAAATTAAATCTGGAAGAAAACTTACCCGTGCACTAAGTTTATCTTGCACCCTACTTCTAGTTCATTTAGTGATTGTGCTGATGTCTGGGGAATCCCCAATCAGAGCTATTGATCATTCGATAAAATTCTACAATAATAATATTGGCAATGTTGCCAACTCTAAAATGTTAAGTAAAACAAAGATTATAGACAGTCGTTGCTCAATTCAGTCTTTTAGAAGAATACACTACTAATTAAATGTTATCTTCCGTTTCAGGAAAGCATCAAAATTTTTATTCAACATGCCTGTGAAATGTGCATATATAGTACTTGAAATAGTTACAGATTACATGTTATTTCATATCAGATATTTGTTATATTTAATTTCCATTTAATCGTTTAAATATAATTTTCTACCCATGGATCTATCACATTGTAAGACATCAAAAGTTGTGTTATTTAACTTTCTAATATAAAATTCGTTCATTGCATGCATGAACTTTTCTATTGGAGATCAGTTTCATGACATCATGGCGATTTTATAAACAAAAATGGCCTGTTCATATATAACGCGATTAATGTTTGATGGAAAATGAAAAAGGTTTGAATTTCAGGACAACAATGCCATCTACTCTTGGAAATTAGGCAAAAACTAAAATAAAATAAAATAAAGTTGCCAAAGTCGAGAATCATTTGCAGACTATTATATTGGTATCATTAAAGATAATTTTTAAAATTTTAAAATGATGCAAAATTCTTTTTTTGCATTAAAATCTTCGGAAATCACAGCGGGAAAATGCCACAATTATGCTTAATTTTTAAATAATTAAAATTAAAAAAATCTTTGAAGTGCACTTTCTTACTCACCAAAATATATATGTGATACGTTGTTATTGGGACACATCCGTACAGGATATTTCCGTACGGGTCATAAACGTCCAAAGAAATCATTCGTAGCTCATTGTAAAAAGAGAGTAAGGATTGATTAATATAGGTTTGCTAAAAACATTAGCTATTGGCAAGAATATTTGGTGAGAAAATGTATTGGAATTTTAACTGAATTTTGATGTTTATATATAAGGAGAAAGCTTCTGTCTGTTTGTCTTTGTCTGTGCTGGCTCTGTGCAAACCAGTGTGACTTACACTTATCAAATTTGGTAAATATATACTTTGGAGGGCAGGAATGTGATTTTCGGTGTAATTTCTTTAAATTTTAAATTAGAATTTTAATTAATCATAAAGTAAGTGCAATATTGGTATTTTTTTTCATTATAACTTTCTACAATTTTATAGTAAAAAAGTAACCTTTACAAAACCAGAAAATTCAAAAAAATATCTAGCTATTACTAATATTCCATCTTGGTTTTTTTTCGTATCATTGTGTCTGGGATATGAATAGGTTTATTTTTCCATGTTGAGTAGGTTTCAATATTAGGTATGCTTGTAATAAATGTTATATATCATATTTACAAATGACTGCAGAATGCAGCAATGTTGGAAATTTTTTTAAGTGCACTCATTTTAAAATATTGCTGCTTTTCTCAGTGATATAACTATAAAAATAAATACTATGAGCATAAAGTAAAGACAGAAAATTAAGCAAATATATAACACAATGGGAAAAAAAATTCAATTGTGATTACAATTGAAATTTACATCAAGCATTTGATGTTTTCAGATTTGGCATGTCATATTTTCCAGTATTCCTTTTATCCAACATCAATGATGACTCTTTTGATCTGGTTATTATCTCTTTCAAAGCGAGCAGTGCGAAATAAATGGATTTTTTGGAATTTCTCAAACCCATTCAGCAAAATCAAAATTGTTTTTTTTTTTGTTTTTTTATCCATCCAATTTGTATTAAATTTGGATTTTGAGTAACTCTTTCAAAAAATTTCTCCAATCTACTTTGAACAAGCTCAGTTTCTCAAAAAATAAACAAACCAATCAATAACTCATGTACGATAGATTAAGCACCATAGTGCTGCTTCCACAGATAAATACTCTCACTAGGAGAAATGTATTATATTCTTTCATGCAATTATGGAAGTTTTGTACATGCTCATTAGCTGCAATTCGGGAATCTCGAGGAAAAAGAACAACTATCCAGCAATTTAAAACTAGATTGATTTATATTGGGGAAAAAAAAAAAAAAAAAAGCAAAGCAATTACGCAATTGTGAATGGTATTTATTTTTGGAACCCAAGACTACAAAATTTTATTCTTTCAATCTTTAGAGATCGGCATTTTTTAGATGGGAAAAAAAGCAATAACTTAAACCAAGAAACTAAAAATGCACTGTATTTTCCTGGTTTTTATGCAAATTTTCAAATTTCTCTGCATTTTCCTGGTTCTTTTAGATGATTTTAATTTCCTGTGTTTTCCCGGTGGCGAGGGCAACACTGCTGTTATGTTTGATGTCATATGAATGAATAATATATTCTAAAAAATGAATTTTAATTTTTAATTCAAGTATATGTATTCATGTTAAAATCATTTAAAAATGCCTACATTACTTCATTGCATACATGCATCAAATTTAGTCTGTCTTATAGAGTGCTAATATACAATCCTTCTTTATTATAGCACAGGTTAATCCATAAAAAAAAAATCCCCCCCCCTCACAATCACAGTCTTCAATAATATTAACAAAGAATGTCTGAAATTAGTTTTACAATAATTTAATTATAAGACATTAAATACCAAAAGTCTGATAAACCTGCTCCTCTTAAATTTAGAAATGATAAATTTCCATGTGCTAACATTGCAAATATATAGTTAAAATTCTTTTTACTTTCTCATATATTAAGTATAGAAAAAGAATTGCAATCATCAAAAAATTAAAACTTTAAAAAAATTAAAACATGCAGATTTGAGGTTGTGACGAATCTCCATGTTTTAGTTCTTCCTCAGAAAAAAAGAGGAGGGGGGAAACAATTTTTGTTATTATGTCTGTCTGATAAAGATAACTCAAAAATGTTTTGAGCTAATAGATGAAATTTGGTATATGATCTTCACACCAAATTTTTAGATATCTATCAAATTTTGAAAAATTTATTCATGAGAAGTTTAAATAATAGCCACAAAATAACAAGAGCTAGGCAAATAAAATTTAGAACACATATTTAACATCCACCTATCAATTTTGGAAAGAAATCCTTTAAGAGGTTGACTTTATGTCTGTCTGCATTATATACAAATATGTACAAGTGATATCAAGTGAATGCAATGACTTAAAAATATGAATTTTGGCAAGTGATTTTATGGCTACAATTTTAGTTCCGCATCAAATTTTGATTTCAATCATTTAAAGGAAGAACTCCCCCCCCCAATAAAAAAACAAAATTTGATTTTCAGATACTATTAACAGCATGTAAGGATAAATCGCTAAAAATATTGTCTAAGATCACACGATAGTTTAAAAATACAGTTTTATCTGAAAGGTCAACAATTTTATGCAGGAGGTAACATCTTTATTAGAGAATATGTATTCAAGTTCTGGGGAAACTACCACACTGGTTTCAAATACACATTGCTGTTTTACTACACTAGCTTTTGAAATATCCTTCTGAAGCTTTAGTAGCAAATCTCAAAACAGAAATATAATTATTATGAAAAAAAGATTAATAATACTTCGATAGATTAATAATAATTGCATATTGTATTTTATATTATTAATGAAATACAAAATTATAAAACAGAAATGTAAGTTTTTATTATACAAATAACTTACATAAATCACAAATAGTGAATCAATCAATTACACTGTAATTACAAAGTAATTTATTCTTTTTAAAAAAAGTAATTGCAAGTAAAAAAAAAGCCAAAACAGTCAAGAGAACATAACAGCAATTATAATTTTTCTTTAATTATAGAATCATTTATTAAATATTCTCTCATTTGCTTAGCATTTGAGACATCAGAAAGCCATTCATATGGTTAAATGAGGAAGATAGTTCATAAATTGTATTAGTCTAATATATGAGCAATGCTCTACCAATGATTTCATTATTCTTTTAAAAAGAATGAACTATTTTACAGATTTGATTCTTTATCATCAGTCACTATTTAAGACCGCACAAAAGTCCGCCCACTAAAAATAAAAACAAAATATTTGATAAGGAGCATAATTACAAGCAAATAAGCAATTAAACTATGTCAATATATAAACAGCAAGAACAATATACACAATTTCTATTTACAATTATATACAAAATAAACTCAATTTTCCCCACTAATAATTAATTACCATACTAATTTGAAAAAAAAATATTAATTAAATAAACATAATTTTAATTTAATCAAGTAATATTACAATAAAATATTTCTCTTTTACTTCAGATAAGTAATTCATACATGATTATCTGATATAATAAAAATGATATTAGAAGTTCAGAATTTAGAAAGAGTTAACTTTTAAGAAATCCATCATTGCTACAAAAGAGAAATTTTAAAATTGCAATGCATTCAATGTATTCATAACGATTTTATTGTTATATATAGTTAAAAAAATTAGAATATATAAGCTTAAATATAATTAAAAATTAATAGGTTATAACGAGATAATATTGAATGATAAATAATAAAGTTCAATAGTCTCAGAGTAAGCCATTCAAAGGGTTTTATGATTATGTTCAAATAAGCATTATTAGTGCAGATGTCTATATAGAATCTGGCTATATAGATTGAGATACAAGAGATTGATTACCAAAGTGTCAAGACTGGCAATCATATATGCTAAGTTACAAATGATGTTGCTTACTCATTAACCTATTAGGACACTTTTTGAGTTTTCCTATTACTCTGAAATTCATACCATATTCTCCCTGATTTGCATAACATAAGAATTACTTTTAGATATCTTTAGTGATAATATCTGGTATATTTTATTCTCTGAAAACCAAAATTTTGCTTGAATATATTTATTTCTAAACAAATGTAAATTAATCATACACTAGCAGAATACATATATATTTTATACCTTTCATGAGAAATAAATAAACATTTTTAAAATGGCATTTATTAATTTTCCCCCTTTAGAATAAAAGATTGCCGAGGAAAAATTCTATGAGTAGGTCATATAGTAATCATTGCTAAAATATGCACAAGTATATTATGAACATTATAAAATTACTTACGTAATAGTCTTCTTTTCTACAGTTTTAGGCTCTGGTCTGGCTCGATTCAAAACTTTTAAGAAATCTGATGTTTTGGCACGCATACGGGAATGAATGTATGCCTGCAATAAATTATTAATTTTACTAGAGAAAAAGAAAAAATTCTTTAAAAAGTTTTTAAAAAACATAATGTAATTTTTTTTCCATTTCATTTAGAAAGAACTGCATTCCTGCATTGCATCATATTTGAAAATGACAATAACAAATTAATATTAATTATGAATAGAAAATAGAAATAATTCAATAAAAAAATAAAGACACCACATTTTCTAATTGCGATAAAAATAGCAATTGAAAATTAAATTCATAAATCTAAAATTTAGTAATATAAAAAGAATATTAAATTAAAACATAATTTGCAAGCTGAATTTTTTCTTTTAGTTTCACTTATATTCCATAATTAAGTTCACTTAAAACAAGATTAAAAAAAAGGTTTAATAAAGTATTTTCGTTTTTTAAAAATATTTCAGATTGAAATAAGTGGAGATCAATTTGCAATGAACATAATTTTGAACACAATAATAAAAAGCAATGGATAATGTCATAATTTTGGAATAATTTACATTCATTTTGAGACTTTTGTTTCAGTGCTGGATCAGTTTAAAAATCAAATTTTCATAGAATAACATCAGCTTTGAGTAGAATTGCTATTGCACGGACTATTTGAGTCATATCCAGAGTTAAACTTATGATTGCCAATGAACTTTTTCTTGGGTCCAAACAGATGAAAACCTGAACTTCCAAGTCCAGTGCGATTTCTGTCAAGTTCTGGGAATAGTTTTCTCCATTTATACAAAACTGTAAAGATTTGGTTAAAAAATTGTGGATCATCTACCATGCAGCATCAGATTTCCATTTGTTTGGAATGAATTGGCATATTGAGCACAAAAGTGGATATGCCCGAGCATTTTGGAATCATGACAGAAAAATAAAAACAAATAATATTCTTAGTATTAAGAAAATAAAAAAAAATCTAAAATAAACCACTAATGGGTTAAAAATGTGAAGCTAAATTAATCATAATATTAAAATAGGGGTCTATAAAATATAATATGTGTTGACTTTGGCTGGAAAGTATCTAAAACCATTTAAAATTGCAATTTTGAAATTTTTTTTATGGTATTTAGAACCATATGGGAGCAACTATTAATTTGTTTTCTCGTTTTATTTCTCCCCAATTGGCTACTTTTCTGCAGTATAATGATCCAAAACAAGAAAAATGATTCTTTCGGTCCATTCTAATATATATGGATTAATTTTCATAATGATTGAAGGAAAATATTTTTAATTATAATTTGATTTCAATTATTGAAGCATTTCATATGCACATTATATTAAGATAATAAAATAAAAGAATAGATTAGGTAATCATTTAAATTTTTTATACAGAATTTTGTCTGCCTGCAGTTTTAAATATTTTTCATATTTCTATTTAAATTGCAATTTATATTTAATGAATAATGCACAGAATATATAATTAACTACACTGAGAAAAAAATATCAAAACCATCAAGTTAATCTGTCTTAGACAATAGGGAGTACAAATAAGTTACGTATTTTTAAAAAGAATGCTTGAGCATACATATACAGTACCTATGTTGACTCCTAAATACACTTTATTGTTATTTATTTTTACATAAAATGACTTACTTTAGAGCATTTGATGTGGTAATGTAAGTAATCTCTGAATGTATGTATAAGATTTATAGTATTGTCTCTAGCTTGTTTGTTGGTATGCCTTGGGAAGAGAACTGAAAGAAAATTTTTTTACAACATTTATAAATTACTATAATAAACAGTTTCAATGACATTAATGCAATAATAGTTTATAGCAAGTGATACAATATAAGGAGTATATTTAGATCAATTCGATTTAGTTAATGATTAATAGATTTAGATTAATAACTAGCATTTTAACATTTGCCAGATTTTTAGAACTATTTTCTCTGTACATCATGCATTTTTTCCCCCATCTATAAGAGCATAAAAAAAAAAAAAGAAGTCTTATTATATATGATTAAAACAAAAACAAATAGAATACAAAAAATTTGAAAAAAAAAATATTGAAATGAATAATAAACATTTTGCCCTTCCTTATGTTGAATGTAGGGAATATCTAAACACAAAATAATGGAAAAAGTTTAAAATTATGAAAAATCATTTTAAAGCTAATATAATCATATAAAATCATATAAATCTAATAATCATATAAAAAAAAGCTTTCAAAAATTGGATTTTCTATCTTTAACAAAAATATTTTATTATGATAGCTGGAATAATATGCAATATTTATTTAAATGCAATTTTCCCTCTTTTTACAATTATTTTCCCCGTGAAATAAATAAAAATAGAATAATTAATAAACAATAATATAAGGTAAAAATAACATTTTTTTAATGATTTTTAGCTCTGATTTTGAGTTGATCACAATTAATACGAATTAGACAGTGATTTAACTCACTGCATTTTAGATATCTCTTCCTAAGTATATCATCATAATATATCCTAATTTCAATTCTTAAAATATATATATATATATATTCCCAGAATTGTAAGAAATATGCAAATTTTATGAATATAAGCAAGTAAAATATATAAATTTTATCAATATCTAGATCATTTTAAAAATCTAACAACAAATTGTAATTATTAAGTTTCAATACAAGCAATTTTCAATAAAGACCTTCTTTACTTTAGTATTCAATACTTAATTTTTCAACAAGTAAAAATAATATGAAAAATCATTGATTCAAAATGAAGAATATTTCAATTACAGTAAGTATCTAATCATTACCAAATGTTATGTATCCAATATTATCTCCTGTTCTTGCATCAGTGTTGGCTAGTTCCATGGGAGGTTCCTTGTGACTGAACAGAACTTGAGGAGCAGTATGACTAGCCTTTCTGCCTTCTTTGAATTCCTGAAATAAAAATAAATCATAAAGTTCATAAAATTAACAATATAAATAATAAGCACATACACATTCAAACAATATTTCATAAACATTATTTGATTACTGCAGCTAAATACAAAACAGCTAAAAGGACAGATATATAGGATTGTGTTAAATTACCTTACATATAGATTTCCCATGCCTAAATTCAAATATAAATCTTTCATTCAAGGTTCCATTTATACTTAATATATGATTTACTTAAAAAATATAAATAAGCAATTACTGTTAATTAACTGACTCATGGGCAAGATTACAGTGATTTTTATCTTGGATGTTTTAGTATGTACTTTTTTTTTTCCCTTCTAAAATATGCATTCAATAAAGAATGGTGAGTAAAATTGATTCAAAAATATATTAATACATAGATAATAGACATAATTATAAACATACAATTGTTTTCTAAAATTCAATATTCAAATGCATATTTGATATTCCAACTTGACTATGTGAGTACAATAATTCATTTTAACAACACTTATTTTCAAATATAAACACACTTCTAGTTTGAATGAACAAGTTGCTCTTTAACCACTTTGAAAGTATGAAAAATTGATGCTTTTTTAAAACATCATTTTAATCAGTGAATAAAGAACTTTTAATGCAGTATTTTACTAATATTGGTCTTGATAGAATTTCCTTTAACTGTTTTCTAAGATGTAAATTTTTTTTTCTATCCTGATTACAATTCCTTGACAATGTGTCTAGACACCACACAAGCTTTATTACAAATAATATTTTATTAAATTCTTTTTATCCACTTCAGAAAATCAGATAGCTTCAATTTTAAATTGTCTAAGATGGAACTTTTGATCTAGCAATTTTTTAATTTTATCCCCCCCCCAAAAAAAATAAAGAGAAGAGAAGCTCTCTTATTAGCTAATAAAATTTTTTGATGCATTACCACTTCTCTTTCTGCTTTGAATATTTTGAGGGATGCATGCTGAATTTCTCTCTATGGTCATTAATTGGAAATATATCAAATATTCCTACAGTTCTAACTATAATCTGCATTGATTAAACTAAGATTATCAAGATTCAATAAAAATTTAGAACTGTCATGAATTTCATCTCCTTTAAATGATTTCTATTACACAACAAATCTTCATTTTCATGATGTATATCCCAAAAAAAAGGAACAGACATTTATTTCCCTAAACACTAATTAATCATATACTTCTAATTACAAACATTTAATTAAATAAGGTGAAGTGTTGAATGAAAACACTTTGGTCTCTGTGAAGGTTGATTAAATTTTCATCTATAGGCACAGTTTCCTTTTTCTGTCGACAAAGATTGCAGATATATACTTTTTAAACTTAAAAGATCTAATAAAAAATTAAATGGAAACATTTATTTCAGCAATGCACAAAAACTGGTATAAGCAAATATTTATTAAGCAGAACATCATCCCATCATCATGAAAGGAATTTGTTAATCATGCATAGCACTACTCACTTTGGTCGACAGTTGCAACTTTGACTTTATGAAAAAGAGAAGAGAAACTGAATTTTTAAGCAATTCCAGAAGTATTAGAATGCAGAATAAGAAAATAAAATTCTTTGCTTGCAGTTATGCATATTTTTTTAGAGAATTATGTATTTCAGTAACAAAGTGCATTTGGAAATGTTGATGATTTATGCTATATATAAACATAATGCTAGTAAAATTGTAGAAGAATACAAACACCATTTTACAAGTTCCTGGTTTTGTTCTAGGTACTAACTAGGGTTTACAGAATCGCTCAGCAATTCCAAATTATATCATTCTTATTTGCTCAGAAAGGATGAGAAAAACTGACATTTTGATCTACTTTTTTTTCAAGTTATCTTGATGCTAGTGAATGAAGAGTCAATTAAAAACTTTTCATTTCAAAAACGTAAATGCACAGAATTCTTCAATGTAATTCTTAGCACACATATTTTCTTCGCAGAATCAATGAGCAGCTACAATCATTTTATGATCAACACCAAAAGTTTTAGAATCAGGTTCCACTTCAAATGGGATCAATTTTTTCTTTTCTCAGAAATGTAACTGTATCAGTTATAATATCACACACACACACATGAAATTTTCAGTTGCTAAATTTGTAATACTCCACTTGAAAAGATAATAAAATTAAGGCTTTTAATACTTATTATAAAGATAATTAAAAAAATCCATTAGTTCCTCTTAGCTTTAATATAAGAATGCTTTATAGAGGTTTATTTCCTGATGTTTTATTTATTCTTCATAAATATTTTATTTACTAATTTTTTTAAATTTTATATTTTTTAGAAATATTTGTCTAAAATTATTTAATACTAAATAAACTAAACTAAATAAAAATGAATAATTTATCAAAGTAAAAATAAATATAAACTAAGTATGAAGTAAAAGTCATCACCTGCATAAACACTTTCCCAATTACGACATCATCCTCATCTTTAAAAATAGTGCTGAAAACCACCGTAACTCTGTCAGATTTTGCTTCTACATATCTAAAATAATGATAATAACAAGTATAACATAGTGATGTATATGTAAGAAGATATGAATGGTTTTTAATTGGCACCTTAATTTGAAGTACTTACAAAGTTTCATCATCTCTGTAATGAATCACAGCTCTTTTATGACCTTCTTCACCTCTTTCTTGAAACTCAAAATACTTTTCAAATACAGAAGCAAAACAATTTCGTTTCAAAAGACCAGCTTTTAAAATTAAGTCATCATAAGCAGGAGGAATGTTTTCCAAGTCAAAAAGAAGAGTTACATTGTACCCTAAATATAACAAACATCAAATATTCAGTCACTGAGAACTACTATATTTCAAACAAAAGCATTTAAGAAAAATTATCACCTTCTTCAGGACTTGTTAATAATGCTCCATATTCTCGTCGAAGTAACTAAAACAAGAAAATTTACATTTTACATCTAACAACTGAACGTGCATTTTATGTCTTATGACTGATATACAAGGTGTTTCTAAAATCATAGAACAAATAATAAAAATAAGTGTTTTTTACAACATAAGATGAGATCAAAAATACCAAGAACAATCACTGATAGTATGCTCTATCTGTGAATTATGGAATAATGTGTGTGTCAATATATATGAGTCATGGTGATCATATATTCAAATAAATAGAAGCAAATTTTGGATGCAGATATTTCTAAGTATGCACTTAAAAAGGTGAAAAACAACAATTCACTGGTCACAGTTATAGTTACAGTGCCAGAATTTTGAAATTTCCTAATGGCAACGATTCTTTTTCTACTAGAATGTAATTAATCCAGATAAAATAAATAAAATGGAACTGCAACATGCTACAACATGGTCAATGTTGATGCTAGGAAAAGATGAAAAATAACTAATAAGGGCAAAGTATTTGATTATGTTTCGCAAATTTTTCCTGTATGCCACACATTTACAATATGTATAAAAGTGGGCTGCATAAACTGGAATTTTTTTTTCGTTAAAAATATACTGTAGCCATTAAGCAAACTTCAGCTCCTGTTGTAGCAGCCTTTTGCATGTATGATTCAATGTTTTACTGTCAGTTTTATTTTTGTATGACTGTCTCCCCTTTTACTAACAATATGATTTGACTCGCGATTTCAATTACACAGTGTACAAAAAGCACAAAATATTTTTCAACAATGTATATTCATTTTTAAAAACACAATAGAAATATTTCTTTGTCATTTAATAAGAAAAGGAAATTTGATTTGCATTATTTCATTCATTTTAACACAAATCTTTTTGTATAAGAGATTACATATTAATGTCTGTGGCACTGTTTCTGCATCTAGCCGATTTCTGTTTCAATGTCATTTTTTTATGAGTGCAAACAGTAAATACAATCATTAATAATAATAAATTTTTATTATGTAAGTTTGCAGTTTATCTTTAACAGGGCCTGGAAGAGTTAATGAGCGTGCATGGATAGTCATAAGTTTACTTTTTCTTCTACTCAGCACTTTTTTTAAAATTCTATATTTGACAATAAATCTTTTTTTACTTTGATTAGCAGTTTTAATTTGAGTGTTCATGAAAATTATGTAGTTATGGAATTCACAAACTTTACATTTTTTTTTTTTTTTTTTTGCTAATTTATAACAAAGGTTAATAAACTGAGGCCGGCTAATTCATAATATTTTCACTTCCATTATAAGTTATTGCTCATTGTATTATGTTGTATTTAGTACTGCATGCAGATTTCAGCATTTTCAGCAACAAATTTTATAATTCTTGAAATCAATTTCTTTTATGTAATAGTTCTGAAATATTTTAAATACCTTAAACACATTTTGCATAAATTTATTCATATTTTATTTTCATTTAATTATACTGCTGGCGTCCTGGCATAGGGGTAGCGTGTCTACCCCGTGATCTGGGTGTCCTGGGTTCGAATCCCGGTTCAGGCATAGTTGTTCATCTGTGTTCTATCTGTGAGGTGAGTGAATGTGCCCCCCCCCTATTAAAAGGGGTTGTGCAAGCGAATGTGTGTGAGTTCCATAAGCTCCTCGGGTGCTCAGGGGTCTTTACCCTCAGAAGTTACTGCAACCCCTTTCCGTGGTAATGCGGACATGACATCATCATCATCATTTAATTATACTTGTTTAGTCTTTATGTTTGGCAGAATTCCTTATTTTATAAAATTCAGCTTTTTTTTATAAAAAAAAATCTGCACCATGTCAGATCTTTTTGAAAGTGGATCACTATTTGAATTTTACTAACTAATTTTGAAACAAATCTATTTTACTAATTAATTTTGAATTGAGTCTCATGAACATTTGAGTAATTTCGAGAATTGAGTAATTTTCGATTGTGCTTAAGAGTTTTGTACTAGAAAGTTCATAAGTTAATCTGTGAAAATCATACATGAAATATTGTTAATAGAATAACAGCCCATCTAGATTGGGCATCTTCCAGTTTTATAAATAATAAATTGACTTTGGGCACAGATGGATTAAGCATGTTGAGGACCTCTGGCATAAAAGTTCTTGTGGGTACTCTGAAAGAATCATGCAAATGAGTTTTTAAATTTTAAATTTTCAGATACAGTGGATGTTAATTCATATGATGGCAGTCATTATTATTCATTTTATATTATCAAGGTCCTTTGTTTTGAACAAAGATATTCAGATGTACCCAAATCATTTTCATTTAACATTAATTATTAATGACTTTCATGAAATTTCTTTCTCGTAAGGGAAGTCTGAGAATCCTTCCCCTGCCTTTACTTTCTTTCTTTTTTATTTATTTATTTTTATTATGCCAGGTTTTATTAAAGAGGTTACTATGCTGCCAAATCTAGCTTGAAATCTGTTGAACAGAAATAAACCACTTTTAACTGTGACTGAATTATGAAAGCAAAATTTACAAAAAAATTTCTGATTTGAGTGTTGAAGATAAAGTTAAAAATCTCAACAGATATGGAAGTTCCATAAAAAAATAACAATGTAATAATGCTAAAAAATAATAATGTAATAAAATATAACAATGTAATAATGCTGAGCAGAAGTTAAAAACTTCACAGCCTCTTCTTTATAAAATTTTCAAAAATTTCATGTAAAACCAATGAATGTTGATGGTTTTGATGAGAACAAATGTATTAATCCAACAATGAAGGTCACTATGAACCAAGCAGTTAATATTTTGAAAAGTGACACACATCATAGTTAAAAAATATTAAGGACAACACGTAAGTGAACATTTAAAGGATAATTGTCAAAAAATAATTAATAGATTTTTAAAGTTGTTTATTTTGTAATAAAATATTGATAGCTTTCAAATATTTTTCACCTTTTCCTTTGATATAATAAAAGAATAGATGATTTCACCCGATTCAGTTATTGTTATCATTCAATTAATGACATAAAAATTCTCAAGTCCTTAAAGGAGAACATTCAGCAGCAATTACTCTTTAATGTTTTTAATTAATCTTGCATATTTCAATTTTATAAGGGTTTTTACTATGTTTTATTTAGAGGGGGGGTTGCTCTATTGCTTTATATTCTTCAATTGTTTTAATTACCTAGTTGATAATTAATATAATTTTAAATCAGTGGATGAATTTATTAAATTTATATCTGTAATTCATGTTTATAAATATTTATGTACAAATTACCAAAATTTATTCAGTGCATAAAATAAATACTTTTTTCTAGTAAAATTACTATGATTATTATTGCCAAATTAACAAATATTACATTTAGTGAATTATTAAGATAAAAATGATAATTATATTCTAATTATTGAAATATGATAAAGTAGGAATGTAAAAATAAGAATTGCCAGATTTAAATCTCTAAACCAATATAAGCAATGGGGTTTTTTCCCCTCATCTCACAGGGCTACGTAATCTATTAGAAGTCCTTTTATTTCTTGTTTTTATAATTATTTCAAAATTTTAAGATTAATTAACATGTTTAAAAACTTACCCACAAAAAAAAAAAAACTTAATTCCCCCCCCCTTAAAGTAAATAAAATGAACGAATGAAAAGAGCCAAAATGAAATATTAGAGAAATAAGCACTAACAAACATACAGAGAGAGGGGGGGGGGACCATTAAATACTTTCAAAAGAGAAAAATTCAAAAAGTTTATATGATAAAAAAAATGATTAAAAATATTAAAAACAATATTATGAATTAAAAATATTGCTGTGGAAAATTTTTTTAAGTAAAATCATTTACATCAAGCATAAATTTCCTGAGCTTATAGTACGACTTTTCTTTTTCACTAAAATCAATATTGTTCTTATTGAAAGGATTCTGTTTTTCTTCAGAGATATTATCATTGTTCAATTTCAACTGTTTCAATAATATAGGATCACTTTAATAAAAAATAATACAAGTACAACTGGAAATGCTGGAATTCAATTATGAAAAAAATAAAGACAAGTTCTTCTATTTAAAAGCAAGAAAAGGGATATTTCAGTATTTTTATATCTTTCATATCTGTTTCTGTGTTAGCAAAATTTTACTCCCATTTTTTTTCCATTACTATTTCAAAAGAGCAATTTAAGAAATATCTATTATTACTTTATTTTTTTATTAATCTATTATTGTGGTCTGGTACACACATCCAATTTTAAAAGGACAAATAAATAATCCTATTAAAATCAGATGTATTCATTCAAGAAAGTCAAAAATATCACAGAAATTATAAGAATGATCTCATGGCAGCAGTTGGGTGCTACACATGGACTCCAGTAATGCTTTAAAAATAATCATTCTATTCAGCCTTCTCCATTCCAATTCCTTAAAGAAAACCGGACCTTCACAGAATCAAATCCAAAATTATGGCTTTCAACACACATTAAGGTGGTAATCTTACAATAACCAATTGTTATCAATATAAATCATGCCTGTAATCGTTTTGGCTTTCCATTTAAAACCAGATATGTGAGCAGGATCTTAAGGACAAAAATCTATCAATAGAAGTTTTTTTTAAGCTGTTTTATTTTGGATTTTATTTATTTGTTTGTTTTTTTCAATTTGGATCCCCTGGTACATGCCGTGCACCAAGCCTTTAATCTACATCTATCTTTTGGCAATAAGTGCTTTGCTGGAATTAATGAAAGCTAAAATTTTAAATAATTAAATATTTTATACAATGGCTCAAAATAGCTTCTTGAGTAATGCATTTTTAAAAATTTTGATAAATGTGTAATTTTTTTATTTTAGAATCCTTATATTCTTTCATTTTATATACTACACCATGAAATTCTCTAATTTTCTGACATTTCATGTATAATTTAAATTTTATTTAAAAAGAAGAGATGAAATTTCAATTAATACAACAATTTTCTTGCTGAAATTATACATGCACATTAAAAATTAACCTTCAAGCTTCGGCAACCCAAACACGAAAAAGTTACTTTGAATGTGGGCAATCAGTGAGAGAAACTAGAAGATGCTTTCCCCTTCTTTTAAAGGCATGTGTTGAAAATAACCTCTTCAATTTCAACCACTCGTAGAGTTAATGGGTCATCTGCCCACCCCCTCCCCGTAATAAGCGGGTTTCTTTTGTTTATGGTTTTGCTTCGACTGAACCCTACAGAAAGCTTTTAATCTCAGTTTTATTTTATTATTTTTTTCCCTGAAAATTATTCCAGCAATTCTGTAGGAGAAAATATTGCATTAAATATTATGATACTAAATAAATTGCAAATACGATGTGTGCTGAATAGTTTAGTACATTACACAATAATTTTACAATTTTCAATTATATTTAAAATTAAATCTATTTTTCAAGCATTACTGAAGCTGTGAATTTAGCTGACAATGCTTGAACATAGTATTGTGAATTTTATTTGGTTTTCATAATTTTAACTCATCAATTTTAATAAAATGTAACGATTTATATATAATGTATTAAAGATCCTAATTGTTTATATCTTCTTTTTAAAAGTATTCACATATCTTCGTGCATCACAGATAACAATTATCTCCTGTTTTGTAAATTAAAAACATCTTTAAATGATTTTATAATATTATATTGCTCCTATAGAAATCGAATATAATTTTTATTCCTAACATAGTTTGAATGGTTTTTAATTATTAGTAACGTTTTCCTATTCTATTACCGATATGTAGTGATTTTTTTTTTGGTGAGAATTTCAATTACTCATTGCAGTGTAGTATTTTTGAAAACTATGCTCAATTTTGCAGACAATAAATATCTGAATTATAACAAAAAAAAAATTTCTGCAGAAAAATTTACTACTATGTAGGTAATTACCAGAATTAAGACAATAAATTTTTAAAAAAGTAAGATTAGATATGGTTTACTTAGAATTCAATACATAAGATAACATTGCGATAATATTACGTAGAAAAGTAGTTAGCAAAAAAACTTTTAAAAAAACTTAAAACAATATATCTGGCATTCTAAATTATCAGCATTCGTTATTAAATACAAGTTTTACTAGCAGCTGATTTAGATTATCTTTAGAAATGCTTAGAATTAAATCTAGAATTCCTGACTTTTTTAATTCAGCTACTTTATTTTATTTCAATACTAATATTTCTGGAATAATTTAAGTGTTCTAGTAACTTCTCAATGGATTGAAATGAAGGTATAAAAATTTTAATATTTCTCTTCTGATATAGAAGAACTACAAATCATTATTTTTGATAGATTTTAATAGCCTCCTTCAATATTTTAAAGGTAGAATTATAACTTTTAATGAATGATTAATTATAAATTATTAAATCAATCGATTTCATAAATTATGAAAATTAATGGTAAAACCGACAGCTTACTTAAAAATCAAAACCAAAATGTATCTTTAGCAGGAATATATCCATTTCAAATATTAAAATTTAAAGCTGGAAAAAATTGTAGGTCGTTTTAATACTGTGTTAAACTAATACATTAGTGACTGGGAAGTATATATGCCCAAGACTCCAGTAAGAGAGGGAGGGTTAAGCATGAAGACAAAACAAAGTGTTTTGCACTTTTCAATGTAAAATATAATGACAGAGTGAAAAAACCCAAAAAAAACGAGGCTCCATTTAGTTTTTCTGCATCATTTGTGACGAACGGAAGCGAAGAAGTAATAATTCGTCCACGGTGCCGATTACCTTCATAATACCATTCTGTAAGAAATTCTTTTTGTTCAAATGATTAGTGAATTCTTTCAAATGAATTCTTGGTTCAAATTATAAAGTTACAAAATTATATTAAGTTAAAATATTAAAGAATTTATACAGTTAAAAAATTAAGAAACAGGGAGAAAGACAAAAGTTTACAGTAAGTATTTCTCACAAATGAAATTATACAAACTCATTCCATACCTCTTAGGAATGTTATTTAAACAAAATGCTGCCGAAGCAGGGCTCACAAGTGCCAACAAATGATAATAACAATTGCTGGATGAAATCTCCTGACTCTAAGGGGTGCGACACAAAAGGGAAGCGATTTTATGAGGCAATTAGGGTTCAGCTGGAAAGTTCAAGTGGGGGAACGAATTCAAACTTGTTACTAGTACAACAGTTGTACCGAGCCATAAGGAAAGGTAAAAAAAAATCTGGTACAACTGTTGTACCAACCGTAAGCTAGAGGTTAAAGACAGAATGTATAATCGTTTCACACAGAGGTCTTGCATATACTATAGAAAATATCACGTAATTTACATAATATTTCAGAAGTTTATTCAATAAAAATATATATATTTTATACATTTAATTATGTTACAGGAAAATATAGCTGTGTTTTAAAATGTATGCATTAAAAAAAAATTCATCATTTTTATGAGTGAAATTAATCCTAAACTGTAAACACAAAATTAAAATAATAATAAAAATAAAATTTAAAAAAATAATAAAAATCATACATTAAATAGAAGCCTACATTGTGGAAAAATAAACCATATCTTTATAAAATCATTATTAAAAACAAAATCCACAATGAAATACCAGAATCAACAATTAAAATAATTTGAATTTCATTGCAACAATGAAATATATTCTGGTAAAACATTTTTTTAAAACACCCTGAAAGATAAAACTCTAAATCAGCATCACTGAAAATATAATTTATTAAATTTGAAAAATGATGCATATAATCATGTTTTCAGAAGTTACTGTGGAAAATCTTATAATTTGGTTCAATTTCATTTGAGGTACACATTCTCACCGTCTGAAGTATATCTATGAGGTAGTTCTGGGACAAAACACATAAAAAAATTGGAAAAAAAGTTCTATAATTTAACAATGCTGAGTTAAAAAGACTAAATTTTTATACAGAGCTTAAAATACATAATTTTGATGGGCAATTAACTTCTAAATTTGCTTTATTTTAAAAGTTTAAGGAATAAAATGATATTAATTAAAAAATTCTTCATGCAATATAATGCATCAATAAGCATCTGAAGTAAATAAGTACTGTTCCAACCATATATATTAAAAATAACTAATACTCAAAAAGCACATACAAAAGAATATATAAATAATAATAAATAAAAAATAAATAATACTGAGCACATTAATGCAATAAATATAATGTGAATACAATTTGCTTCATGCCCACAGTTTCACAAATATCTAAACATATAACAAATTCATTTGAGTTTCAATTAAAAATTCATTTCAAACTTATATACTAGCAATAAATACCTTAATATATGCAACAATTCAGTAAAATTAAATACCTACTATAGTAGTATTTTTGTCATATCATACAAATAGCAAAAATGGCTCTTTTTATAAAATAATATAGTATAATCAATAAAATGAATTTCAGTTGACAAAACATATTGTTAGTTTTCCATGAAAAGTAAAGATATTTAAAAACATATTAAAAAATATAAACAAAGAAAAAAAAACAATTAATCTAAAATCATTTTACCTCATCAGCACCATGCTCCTGCAACTGTCTATAAAATTTCAAAGAAATACTAACCTGTAATTAAAATAAAGGAAAATAAAACATTTTAAGAACAACATATCAATGAAGCATTAAAAAAAAATGCTAAAAAAAGTATTTACTCGAATTTTTGTTTTGTCTCCATTTAAATTTGAAATATGAAACAAAACTCCATCAAAATCTGCAATTGTAACATCTACAGATTCAGGTTTTCCTCTGAATTAGAAAAAGAGAAAAAAAGTATTACAATGAATCACAAAACTATTTACATATTGTATGTAATTAAATAAATAATGCTTAAAAAAGAAAAGAAAAAAAATTATGTAGTTTTTGTTTTTAGTAAAATTAAGGTTCATATCATATTCTATTATACAAGAAACATTAGTATCAGAAAAAATGCATCCCATATATATATATATATATATATATATATATATATATATATATATATACAGGATTGTGAAAAACTTAATTTAGAACAGCATCCTGATAAAGACTGATTAGATCAGTTATATTTCCATCTTAAATATAAATATTAATTCAATACATATTTTAAATTGTTCAGAAATAATCTTTGTTATAAAGATAAATAGTCGAAAGAGTTTTATCAATATAAATGTATTTTAAATATTAAAACAATGTATAGTTATCAAGCAATAGTCTCATTCCAAATAACAATAACTGTAAAAGTATTAATAAGATTGACTTTTGAAAATAAAAGGAAAAACAAACAAACTGAAATCTGAAAAGGGGGAGAAACGAATCTTCTAATAAAATACCCAAAATATTTTTAAAAGAATGTCTTTTCTTTTTACTATAGTAAATATAAATAGTCAAAAAATTTATTAAGTTTTCAACGGGTACAAAATCAAACCAGATATCCAAGTTCTTTTATATCCTAAGTGAGTTTTTCAGTCAAAAGTATAAGTCAAACAAATTTATGGAAAATATCCCATTAGATAATATAAATAAAAATCACTGAGTTGAAATATGCAAATTTCTCCTAAAATATCAAAAGAAAGAATAGAGTCTGTTATATAAAACATACACATATTTCAAATCAAAAGCACATGGCAAAAATGTCGAACTTTTCTATATCAGATAAATTTCAGTGATTTGTTCATTTGACAACGGATTTTAAGTTAAATTATTGACACTAGCCTCCATAAATAAAACAGCATTAAGTGATTGCTCTGCATATTACAAAATAATAAACAATAACTAGAGATTCGTCATGATCCTCCAACAAAACAAAAGATAATTCTGGTAATATAGCCAAAATTATATGCAGCATATTTATAAGCCAAAGAATAGTATATGAAGTAATTTTTTAATGTCACAACTGATAGGAATATAGATTAATTATATGTCAATTAAATTAAAAGCAAGGTAATCTTCAATACACAAAAGATTCGACAAATAAACAAATGAATCTCAACAAATGTTATCAATGCGGTATCTGAAACACTTAAAAACACAAATGTAATTTACCCAGCTAAGCCATTTTTAAACTTTAATCGCAAAATATCTTCAATAACACGATTATTAATTTCTAATAATATCATATTTAAAAAATTATTTCATACAGAAAGAGGCTAAATACAACAAATTCCCTTTAAATTTTCACACGGAAGTGAACAGGGAGTTTGCTACTAAAAAACGGATGTGTCATATGGCGGTTACAGTTCCAGATTTCAAACTGCTAAGTCAATAAAAAAATATTCCTATATTCTAAAAGTTCTTATATTAAGAAATAAAATTTATCTTTTAAAAATCTTAAATTAATTTATAATAAATTATAACGATGTAATTTGTATTCAATTTTAAAATAGCTGCAATTTTTAAGAGAGCAGGGAAAAAAAAACACCACCTGAATGTGTTAAAGGAAAAACAATTATGGGAAATGGCCACATATTGTTGTATTAGGGTAGAGTTAACCGGAGGACGAATTGGAGGATCAAGCTAGGTTCCAATTAGAACCTGTAGACGGCGCCAGCAGTCTACAGCCATCTATGGGCGCTAACAAGAACTATCCCAATTCCAGTTTTTGCTATTATAGGGGTTATAAGATTTGGCAAATAAGCATATTTGTGGCGAATTATGCCAATCTTTTTCACATTTCCTAATACGCGATTTTGTTTTTTATTTTATTCCGCCAAAACTTTGAATCGTCAAACTTTTCCGTTTCTTTCACTCTTTCTGAAACTTTATTCATTTCTTTTACACTCTTTCTGAAACTTTATTCATTTCTTTTACACTCTTTCAGAAATTCATCTGATAATTTTTTATTTTAAATTGAATCTGATGTAAATAAATTCTTTATTATCATTAAAGGTATTTATTTATTAAGAATTTTTTAAAGTCATTCGCTAAAAATTATTATTTATTAAATAAATTATTAAAAATATAAATGTATTTATTTATTATCTTTTATTTATTTTATTATTGTATAATTATTTTTCATTTGAAAGAAAGCGTCTTCAGCAGTCGAAAATAATAGAAATATTTTCATGCAAAATTTGAATAAATAAATGTTTTTATGTTATTGCGATTCGAAATAACATTTGGCTGTAAGGACTCTCCATATAATATATATATATAAATTTTTCACTATATAAAAATTTTTTTCTAATAAAAGAGAACGTGCGTATGTGTCTGCTGAGAAGAATAAATATGTTTTGAAGGGTGGGAAAGTGTAATATTTGGAAGAGCAATTTTTTTAATTTTTATTATTTCAAAACAGCGAAAAAGTTTGATGCTTTACTGTAATAACTTCCAAAAATGTTTCCAGATTAAAAAAATTTCATCTTTAAAATAAAAGCATATTTATACATATATCTTTTTAATTATAAAATCGTGTGATGTTCTTCCTTTATTTTAAATATGGATTTTCAAAAATATCGCAAATGAAAGACAAATCGTTTTCATTGTTCAATCAAAGCTGAACGATTTTCCTTTGTTAAAAAATATGAGATAAAGTTATTCATACTTTTAATATAATAAAATTTATAGGCTGGCATAAATTGCGTCTTTCGGGGCGGATTGTTGGACTTAGTGGTTACAAATTTAGCTATTTCGTGGATAGCAATATTAAGAAATAGTTTTTCAAAAATTAAATTAAGATTTTAATAACAAATCAACAAAATTCCAGCATTTTCTTTAATAACATCGAAATATATCATTGACCAAAAACATTTTAAATTTTAAAAAATTAGTTTTTAAGTTATCTATTTTTTAATTCCATTCAATGTTTTTCTTCTTTGATCTTAGTATTTTCAAAATACTTTTAAACATATTTTTCAGAAATATTTTTCATTGGTTTAGTAAACTTTACTTCTGTATGAGCACATTGCAATGATATCAAATACAATTTTATGTGCATATTATTGCCATTTTAATTTTTTAAAGATAATCTAAAACTAAACAATTAAAATCTACAACCTTGGCTTAATATAATGTTTTGAATGAAGATTCAAATCTACTTTATTATTTTCATTTCTATTATTTATTTTTTATTTATTTCATTTCATTTATTTCAGGTTAACATAAAGTTAAAAATTAGATATAATTGAAGCTTCATCTTTTTTTCCCCCTAATAAAATACAGTTGATTTTACCAGTTTTTTATGGCTTTTTTTAGCATTTAATAAAAAGCAATTTTAAAAATTAACTTTCTATTAGTTTTAATATATTTACTTCTTAGCTCAATCATAAAATAAGTCTTCCATCAACTGCAAGATAATTCTTTTCGAAAATTATATTAATTATTTATATGTTATAGTTTGCTTAAACAGTAATTCTCATAAAAAGCTAAAAAACAGTATTTCTTATAATAATTTACAACTATATATAATTTGTTCTTTTCATGCAATTCATGCATTAATTTAACAAAAATTAAATTTATTGTAAATACTTTATAATTAATTGACATAATTAAAGTAATACTAAATGTATGATGGATAGACCAGCTGATCACCGAAAGCAGCTGGTACATCCCTAATTATTTCGATTTCGTTTCCAAAGTATAGGTCTAACAATAATCATCTTTATAATGTAATTATGTAAATGTGTTTTCAATGTGAAACAAAACAGTGTATATCACTGCAGAACGCGGTGTTTATATATTAAATAGTTAGCTAACATTAGAGCTCATGTTTCTTCTTAGGCTCTAGCCATGTCATATATGGAATACCTGCTTAATTATGCACCGACTCCTCTTAAAATACAAAATTAATATTTATTGACTGATTCTCTATTTAGCATTTATGTTCAGCTGCCAGGTATGCGCCTATATTGTTATATTAATGTTGAATGTGTAGCATGGACCTTTAATTGTTCTATAAATTTCTACATACCCTTTCTAATCAACTACTATTCTCTACATTTCAGAGAATAATCTACATTTTTTCTCTGAAAATGTAATGAACTTGCTTGTAAATTATTTGATGAAAATAAGCTGGAATTTATAAACCCCTTTAAACCTATAATGGGATTTATGATAGATGATTTTATCAAGTAGACCAACCAGACTTCAAATCTTAAGAAATAAAAAATTCAATTAAATTTGCATCAAAAACTATTGTTATGACTGTTTCAAACGTTATCAATAGAAGGATATTGGAAAACCTATCAGGAAAAATGATGGAAAAAACCCATGAAGGAGCCAGAAGTGGAATAGTTCTCTTAGTTTTCAGAAAGGGGATAGATATCCTACAATTGCAAATTTTCAGGCATTGTGTTTTAATTTTGTTCAATTAAATCCTATTACTCCTACCAAGGGTTAATCCATTAATCTTATCCTGTATCAATGACATCATATAATTGATCTTGACCACTTGTTATCTGCTAGAAGAAAACAGATTAAGAAAAAAAACGTCTTTGACGGCAGATCAAAAAGATCCTTATATTTTCTATAGACTACTTATATTCTCTTTTCAAATTTATCACAGAAATTACACAAAAAATAATTCGTGATTATTTTAAAAAATAAATAAATAAAAATAAAAGGTGATTCGTGGTAAAAGGTGATTCGAACCTTTAATTCGAAATATCGTAGTATAATAATATTTTAGGTTTCATTTTAATCTATCTTTATATTATTCTTTTCCCTTAATTACAACAGCAATAAAGTAAATAAAAATGGTGTTTAATATCGAAAATGTCCAACACATTCTTGAGTATAACACCAAGAATTAAGCAAGATCAGTCTTTAGTCGATTGCTTCCAATTGGGCGACGTTCATAAGGTCTCTTTCATATTTCCTGCATAGAGGGCTAATTTTTCTTCCGCCTTGCCATGGACCTTAACAAACATAAAAGAATCCTAGTAGTCTTTTTACGAAAGGTATTGTATGTTCGTAACATAAAATTTATATCTACTTTGTCTATTTAGGGGGGGGGGGGGGAGGGGCACGAGAATTGACTGGACATTTCCGTAAGAGTTAAAAGTCCAATAAATCATTCTTAGCTCATTGAAAAAAGGGGCTAGGGTGTGATTAGTCTTTACTAAAAACATATAAGCCTGCTGGTAAGAATGTTTAGTGAGAAAATGTATTGGTATTTCAACTAAATTTTGATACCTAAATTTAGTTAAAGCTTCTGTCTGTTTGTACATGTGCTGACTTTACAAACCAGCCTTTTTGACACGCATCAATCAAATTTGGCAAATATTTAGTTTGGTGGGTAGAAATGTGCTTTTCAGAGCGATTTAAAAAATTAATTAATAAAAAACTAAGCGAAATACTGGCCTTTATTCGGGATGACTTTTTAAAAGTTTACAGTAGAAAAATAGTTTTTATAGCCTTATAAAATTTAAAAAATATATATCCTTTTAACGATAACAAATTTTTTTATTATAAAATCTTTCTTACAATATTCAATAAATTTTTGAAATATTTTGCAAAAATATATATTTTATTGTTGGAAAAAAAAAAACCCTCAAAACCGTTTTCAATGTTGCTACTAATTTGGTAATGGCTTTTTTTTTTCTGTTTCCATCATTCTTACCAGCTTTTTGTCTATCTTTGTTTCTATCTTCTTTTTTTTTTAGAATTTACAATTTAGAAGAATTCGGAAACTTAAAACTCTTCAATCAGTAACGGAAATTATTAACTTCTTGTCCACTTAACATACTATTTACTTTTATAAATGGATAACTTTTCATGAGTAGAAAACAAATTGTTCAAGGCATTTCTTTTTAAAAAATAATTAGCGTTTTATGCATTGGATTCTGGTTCATTATAAAATAGGTGTTTTCTATAAAATTTGAATAAAGAAATTTTTAAATAAAAGCTTTTAACTAGGAAATGTGAATTTATGAAATTATTATTCTGCACTGAAATTATTCAAAAACAAGATATTTGTTCTTAATTCGAATTCTCCGATATTCGTAAAAGGTTATTTTTAAAAATTTTATTTTAACTTTTGCGAACTTAAATGCTTAGAAAAATAAGTTGTTGTTTTTTTTTTTCAATTTTAAAAACTTTTATTCCATTATGTAGATATGGATATTCTATCAGCATTTTTCTTTATTAATAACCATTTTAACAAGACGCATTTATCCATATGTCATTAATGGGAACATTTGGAATAATATAGTTTTTTTGGGGGGGGAATAATTTGCAGAAGGGGGAAAAAATCTCATTCCGATTTCTTTTTTACTATAGTAAATATGATGGTTAAATGCTTTGTGAGGAAATTAAAGAATGCCTTTGGAAATTAAAAAAAAGCATGAAAATTTTTTAATTTCTTGCTTGTGATAACAGATAAGACGCATTTCAAATTTATATATTCATCTAAGGATTCTCTTGACAATTTCAGTTTCTGTAGCATTTGTAGAAGTTTCCCGACTTGAAATTAATTAATCATTAAATCATTAATTATAAAACATATTTACGATCATTAATTCAGTAAGAACGCTTAAATTGTTGGGCAATTATATCGATTGGATCTGAAATCAGTCGGATTTCGGATTTATATGAAAAGTTCGTAAAAGGAAATAAAAGCAAGAAAAATTGCTCCCTAATAATAAACGACAATAATGATCGATGAATTTTTAATTATTTTTTATGTAAGTCCTAAAAATTATTTATTTCTGACAATGTTCTTGCATTTCAATTTTCTCTTTAAAAAAATAGAAAGAATGAAGAATTTTCATAAATTTTTGTTAAGTCACTGAAATAAATAGTATAGTGACCTATTTACTTATTACAGATAGTATACAAATTTATGTTCATTTGTTGGCTAGCTTATGTGCATTCATGAATTAAAAATTAAAGCATATGTTTTAAAGTATATACAGTGTCTCACAAAAGTGATGGGACACTTGTGCTTTACAAAAGGAAACTGTAATAAAATAAATAAATAAACATGTACAAAAATGTTTTGGGTGTGTTTCATATTTAAAGTTAGTAACAATTATTACATAACATACATTTTGTCAAAATATTAAAATATTAATTTAATAAAAATACAATTGTTTAGAACGGAGCAAAAAATGGCTCACATAAGTGATGGGACACTTACTTTTCCATCAAATATTTATCCAAAAATTTTACTTTTTAAAAGGTTTTAATATTTTGTTGGATTTCCTTTTACTTTTAAAACATGATTTAATCTTCTTGGGATGGATTCGACTAATTTTTTTGTGATTTCTGGAGTGATTTTACCCCATTCTTCTTGAAGCACCGATTTTAGTTGTTGTTTTGAAGAAATGGTGCGTTTGAGAATTCTTGATTCCAATTCTTGCCAAATATTCTCTATAGGATTTAAGTCTGGAGATTGTGGTAGTGTTTTTATTATTTCAGGTCAGTTATACAGCAGCCAGAGTCTAACGTTCAAAGCAGTGTGCTTGGGGTCATTGTCCTGGTAGAATTTAAAATCGTTATGAAATGTTCAATTTTCGTGCTGAAGATTTCAAATTTTGCTTTAAAAGGTCTATATACTTGTACTGATCCATTATACTGTCAATAAAAACAAGATTACCAACTCCAGCGGACGACATACACCCCCTTACCATAACTCCTCCTCCACCATGTTTTACTGTTGGCACCAAGTTCTGTTTGCGAAATTCTTCCCTGGGTTTTCTCCACACCAAGATTCTACCGTCAGAATCAAATATATTAAATTTACTCTCATGAGCAAATATAACTTTATTCTAGTAATCAGAATTCTTATTTATGTTGGATTTTGCGAAAGCTAGTCTGAGTTTTCTATTCTTTTCTCTTACGAAGAATTTTTTCCTGGCTACTATACCGTGATATCCAGTAGACTGAATTACCCTTATAATAGTCTCAGGATTAAAAATTATTCCATATAATGCTTGTAAATCAGCAGCAACTTTAGAAGCACTCTTTCTTGGATTTTTTTTAATATTTCGAACGATAATTCGCTTTATTCCATTGGATAGCTTTGATGGTCGGCCAGGTCTTCTTTTATCCTGAATAATATGATTCTTTTTGAATCGTTTAATGATATTGAAAACTGTTGAAGGACTCAAGTTAACTGTTTCAGCAGTTTTTCTACTAGATTTTCCACGTTCAATATGCAAATTAATAACTAATTTTCGAATTTCAGGTGAAGTTTCTTTTCGTTTAGCATTCATGGCTGCACAGAGCTAAAAAACACAAAAATTCCAAAACAAACTGGAGAGAAATACTTCAGACGATTTTATAAATTATTGCCAATTGCTTTTGAGTAAAAATAAAACCACCAAAAATATTTTTATTGCTTATTTCAGGCGATTTTTGTTGCATATCTAATGGTGTCCCATCACTTATGTGATCTATTTTTTGCTCCGTTCTTTTTTGCTCCGTTCAATTGTATTTTTATTAAATTAATATTTTAATATTTTGACAAAATGTATATTATGTAATAATTGTTACTAAATTTAAGTATGAAACACACTCACAAAAAATTTGTACATGTTTTTAAAATTTATTTTATTACAGTTTTATTTTGTAAAGCACAAGTGTCCCATCACTTTTGTGAGACACTGTATAAATTTACGAGAATGTTTAGTTTATTAATTAGTGTGAAAAATACGTTTTAATCATTTTCCAATTAGCGTTAATTTCTATTTGTGATTTCCATTCTAATGCTGAGTTATATCTATAGCAACATTTTATTTAATACTAGTCACCGACCAACTGGCTAGCCAAAGTTAATGGCCGCTAAAATTTTCAATTAAATACTTTACGTAACTGGTTCTTAATAGCATCTTCAGCAAATTATTTATAAGCTTCAAATTTTGATAGATAGTCTATAATAAATATAATATTAGAAGACTTCTATGATTCTGTTCATTTTACTACGTACGCATTTCCCTTATTTTCTGCCAACGCCACTAACCATCATGGATGCACTTTGATATTTTTAGTCTTTTAACAATGCAATCTAATTTCTAACCTAGAGCAAAACAAAAATTGGCATTTTTCTTCATATTAAAAGTATTTTAAATGTAATTTTTTTTTGCGGAATTAAATAATTATATTGCTTATTTTCCTGAAATCAGCTTTGCCAGTAATAATTTTTGTAAAGGACAGAATAATAATTCGCATTGTGAAAAGAAAATTGAACATTTTTTTTGTAAATTTAATAATAAGTTTGGTGTTCTTCCAGAATTCTTATGCTTTTATAATATTATTCTTGATACGTTTAATATGCTCAGAATTCTTAAGATTTTTGCTGAAAAATTTGCTTAAAATATTTTTTAAAAATTGATTAAATATGAAAAAAATATTTATACTGCAAAAAATTACAATCATTGAATTTTTTTTCTGAATATGTAAAAATAACATTTATACTGTAATATTTTCGAAAGTTATCAAGGGACAAAAACATCAAGAGCTTGCTTAATTTTTAATTAATTAAAATTCTAAATGAAATTTTTAAAACATTGCTCCAAAGTGCACATTTTATCCGTCCAACATAGCTGCGTACTAAGTTTGGTAGCTATAGGTCTTACGATTTGATTAATATAGCGTCAACACCCAGATATACAGACTCACAAACACATACTCATCTTTATTATTAGTAGAGATCGCTCCTGGTGACCTGCTGGTTAGACAAAAATATTGATTATATTTAATTCCAAATAAATTATTTACATATAATTATATATCCATGATACCGCGAAATTGCCAGACATCAAAAATGTGTTACTTTTATTGTCTTACGCAAATACTCACATACGCACAAAGACACATACATTCATCTTTCTTATTAGCATAGATAATGCATTTCATGTTTGTAAAAATGAAGTTTTGTAATGGAATTTTTATTCACTCTCTCAGATGACAGAGTTTCAAAATTGCACGGCACGTTTGTATTCTCTATGACTATACATAATTTTGCTAGAAATGAACTTGTCAATTTACTTAATTTTTAATTTCACATGAGTAATGCCATCCGGTACTGAAAATGAGAAAAAAAAACAATTTATCCTTAAATTACATAATGCATATAACCTACACTAATTATAAAGATAAATTTGTGTGTGTTTGTATTGGTACTGTACAGGTCAAATCTATAGCAACCAAATTTTGCACATATATGCAGTGCGGAAATTTGAAATTTCGGTGCGATTTTTTAAATTTTCAGTTAATTAAAATTTGTAAAATGTTCGCGTTTCTGCAATAATTTCTGAAAATATTATAGCTGAAAAATAATTTGCACAGCATCTTAAAATTCAAAACATTATCTTTTTAATGATTCCAAATTTTTTTCCAAATAATTTTTTTTATTTTTTAAACGTTTTTAAGTTCATTTTACAACACTGTATTTTATTATTGAAGAGAAACTGAAACCATTTACATTGTTGCTCCTAATACCTCATCTTGGTCTTTTCCCACTGATATGACTAAGATATGAGTGTTCGGTTTATTTTCCCATGTTGAGTTGGCTTAAATATGAGGCATGCTTTTAATAATTTTTCTATATATATTTTGTTGTATTAAATAAAGAAAGTTCGTCTCTTTGTGACCAAAACTGTGTGAGTTATGACAATTTGAATGTCACTGTTTTATAAAAACGCGGAACTCCATTGACCATCTCGAAGATATCCAATCAGTGCCCTGAGTTTCCCCAAGATTGATCGACCTAAAATAATTACATTTTTGATTGTCCTAAAATAAGGATATTCAAGGCTTTATAACTCGGTCAGATTTGGTCGCAAAAAAATGGAAACGTAAGATGGTCAAGATTATTTTACTGAATAGGAGTCCTAGGCCTGAAGGACCGTATAAAATTTAGACTTCATAATCGTTTACAGAAGTACTTTTTTTTATTGAAATAAAATAAAGTATTACGTCATTTAAATCCTTTAGAAAGCAAAATTGGAAATAAAATTTTATGATGAGGCCGAAGAAATTATTATTGAATAATGTTTTTTTATAATTCATAAATTATTAAAATATTCTGTAATACAAATTAGATTTCAATTCTGAACTCATATATATATTTTAAAAGACGTGTTTGGTTTTTAAAAAATGTATTTATTGACGTTTTATCAATTCCGGCTTAAATTTCAAGTTCATATTTTACGGGAGCTGATAGAAAATTAGAGAAAGGCATCCAAGAACGAACAGAATAAGGTAAGGCTTCTTCTATAATAGTATCAGTGGTACGTTTATAAAAATTTGAAGCTTAAAAACATTTTGCTTGAGAATCTATTAAGAGAGCAAGTTACATAAAATATTTAATTGAAAAGCAAATGTTAATTCTGGCAAACCAGCTAGTTGTCAAAGGGGGATAGTAACAATGATTTAAAAATTAAAAAAAACAATTAAAATTTTTAAAAATCTACTTTTAATTCACTAATTAAAATATCTTTTAAAAAGTGTCTTTTTTACAAAAGTTATTTTATATTACTGGTAAAAATTGTCTAGAAATAAGTATTATAGAAAATAGTTTTAACTTGGGCCTCGCGTCTTCTAAGACCGACCCTGTAACAAAGGCCCTAGAAAGTAATATTATAAAGTATTCTTTAAAATATTTAATTAAAATATTAAAAGAAATTGCACAGAAATAAAATTGATATCACTGATTAATTAATATTTTGAATTTTAAAATGGCGTAAGAATGGCTTCTATGCAACGATACGCTCGGAAGTTATTGAGACGAAGGGTTAAAACGTCAATAAATTTTTAAAGGAAAAACCTATTTACAATTTTAAAAACCTTTCTTAGTGAATATCTACTATTCAAATTACGAACGGTCTAGCCTTCAGAAATCTCGAATATATTTTTGCATTATAAATATTCTCCTAACTTAATTCAGAGGCAACATCCATTCTATAAATTTAATCATGTTAAAATTTTTGTAAATAATGCGACATTCTTTTCAGAAAAAGTAGACATATCAACCGAATAAAAAATTGAGCCTAATATAAAAAAATATAATTAAAAAAATAAAAGAATTAATAAAAATCGATATTTTAACTTGAATTTGTTTTTGCAGACAGCTGCCTTAATTTGAGAAGCTGCCTAATTTTAATAGCGATTTCTTTCTTTGATGAATATAATACCAAACAAGAAAGGGGAAAATATAAAACTCATGTCATTAAAATTTTTTTGATTAAAAATCTTCATCACTAAGTAGATGAATAAAAATAATAAAATTTTTGATATATGCTGCATTCCAAATAGCTCTTCTTGGTCCTTTATAATGAATAATAAATCAAAAGAATAACGTTAGAGTAAGATGCTGATACCCGTCCGTAATTCCAATCTTATTGAAGAATAATATACTAGTTAGTGTGTTTATCTATACGTTAACATGAGTTACAAGACAGACTGCCGACTTCAAAACTTGAACATTTTGCAAACGTGATTTAGAGGTTATTGAAATAAAACTCATTCGACAAAGTTATATAAAAAAAATGCTATCAAAACATTAACAATACTAAAATTCAACTCATAACAGTAAACTCAAAAACTGACTAAAATACATCGATAAAAAAGTATTAAATAAGAAATAAATTATTGAAACATTAACTCGAAATGAAAACTTGGTATCTCTATATAGTATAACTGATTCAGAAAGGTATAATTCATATATACCAGAAAAAAAAAATTCCAATATTCTTTATCAAGCATTTGTAATATTTATATGCTAAAGGCAAAAATAGATGCAGTTTAATCATTTTTACTTATAAGATGTCATAAAACGTCTGTTTAAAATATACACAGGCCAATGTGAATATTAAACATATTATTTCTGTAGACAAATAACTGTCTGTTTAGTCGTTTCTTAGATTGTCATGCTTTAAAAAAATTCAATAAAACTTTATTTATCTGCCTTTGTATGAATTATATACTAATGTGAAAGAAACGAAACCACGAGTTCACTGAAATTTCCCGTCTCCAGACACGAATTAAAGCATAATTATCAAGTTTCACGTGGGAAAAATGTTGATTATCCAATAAAAATGAATCATTATCCATCAATTATTATCTTATCAGATTAACTTCAGCACATATGATACTAGTTAGAACGCATCTGCATACGACCACCCGTTGACCTTCCTCAATTTGCCCAGTAAATTGAGGGAGCCTTTTAAAAGCAGCAAAGAATTGCAAGAAAGATACAGGAAACAATTATAGAATTATCGTACGTATCTATTTTTCTTTCTCGACGATCATAAAAATATCTGTTACTGCCCTGTTTAAGAAATGCTACCCTGCAAATAAAAATTTCTTTCTTTGAGAATTTACATTTAAGCACTTTTTTTCTTTTCTTTGATGATTACAATACCAAACAAGAAAAGGAAAATATCAAATTTATGCTCATCAAAATTATTTGATTAGAAACCTTCAGCACTGTTAAACAGAACAGAAGATGAATAAAAATTTTGCAAGATGCTGCATTCCAGATAGCTCTTTTTTTATCTTTTGTAATGGATATCAAATCAAAAGAATAACATTAGGACAACATACTGATATGCATTTGTAATCTAATCTTACTGAAGAAATATATAGTTGTTCATATATTTATCTATACTTTAACATGAGTTATAAGACAGACTTCCGACTCCAGAAATTGAAAAATTATCAAAAATGCTTTAAAGCGTGTACTTTGATGCAATGCATCAAAATTTCCAATTATAATTTTAACTAAACAAAATGTTGATGTTTTCCTCTTATAATTCCCAAAATATATTATTGTACAAAAATGGTACTAGCACTATTTTCCAAACTTAATATCAAAAACTCTTTTATTGATATCAATTTCATTATCATACAATTGCCTTTTTAATATTAATAAATTTAAAAAATATTTTAGAATGTATCTCTACAATAATTTTTATTGTTATAATACAATTCATTTCATTCTCAGTACTCTATCAAAATTTAACTACTCAACTGAAGACGAATTTATTCTTTTGCCATTAATATAAACTTGTTTTTTCTGTCATTCAACAATACACGTTTGTTGTATGCAATATAGTGATTACAAAAAAAAAAGTATGACAGCAATGATATTATATGATAACAATAATCTTTGAAAGAAAATTTAATATTATGTTTGCAGTAGTAGCTGAAAAATCTACAAATGAGAAAAACAATTCCTTATGACTTCTTGACACAACGCAATTTCTCGTACCTTCAAGATAATTTATTTGTTTAATAAAAATGCTTAGGTAAATTAACACAGCCATATTCGAAATTTTGTTAAAATACCATTCTATCATTCAGATTTAGTATTTAAAACTTCAAAAATAACATTTGGAAATTATGAAATTTTCTTCTGAAGCATTAACCAAGGTTTCTTTTATTCGCAAAAGAATTATTTTTCTTCGAATGTAAAATTTTCTTTAAAAAAATTGTTATCGTCGATTAAAGATGGATGTAATAGAAGAAAATACGGATGACGTTATAGTTAGTCAGGCTTTATTTTGTGCAACCGCTCTCAACGGGTTACAGCATTCAAATGTACAAGATCACAATTGTTGTAGGGGGCGCTCTTGCATGCCATGATATAACATTCCTCCCGGCGTTGAAATATGCAAGATTTCAAAACACATTTAATTATACAATTAGCTTAAGTTAAGTAAAACTATTCAAATGAAATATTTATAAATGAGCAATAAAATTGCAAAATATATGCAAATTGTATGCTAAACATGATATAAATACAAGTAATTACATACAATATATACAACTATCTTTTTTAACTAATTTAATTTTCAAAGTTATCCTTTATTGGTAAGAGACAAATTTTTGAAATAGGGCATGTAAAAATATCTGTGTTAGTTTTTAATTTAACAACTCTTACTCTACCCTCATTTCCATAAATTATCTCTAAAATTCTAGCCATTGCCCATTTGCAAGGAGGCAAATCATTTTCCTTTAACAATACTAGACATCCGACCTTAACGCTATTTTTTTTTTTTTTGAATTGCCACTTATTTCTTTGCTGTAAGTGGATCAAATAGTCAATTTTCCAGCGTTTCCAAATTGTTTGAACACATTTGGTAATATATTGCCAGCGCCACAACATATTGTCAGAAATATCTACAATTTCCGGTTCAGGTATTGAAGTTATTGGGCGTCCAATGATAAGGTGTCCAGGAGTTAAAACTTCATATTCATTATCTGATAATGGAATTAAGGGACGTGAATTAAGTATATCTTCAATCTGAATTACTATTGTTTCAAATTCTTCAATAGTTATTTTACTATTAGCTAAAGTTCTATAAAGATGGTGTTTAAATGATTTTACTCCTGCTTCCCTTAAGCCTCCAAAATTGGGAGAACAAGAGAAAATAAATTTCCATTGGATTGATTCTGCGGATAGGTAATAGGCTAAAGTCTCATTAGTCTGACAAACTAGTTTTTTAAGTGATTTAATTCTGTAGCTTCACCCTTGAAATTAGATGCATTATCCGACATCAATGTTGCAATGTGGCCTCTACGGGCGCAGAGTCTCTTTAAAGATGCAATGAAAGCTTCAGTCGTCAAATCTGTTATACCGTTTTTAGGTGAATAGCTTTAGTTGACAAAAAAACAAAAATCGCTACATAAACCTTTGAATATATTCCCTTTCTTTGGTTTTTAAACTTTATTTGAAAAGGGCCACAAAAATCTACCTCAGAAATTAAAAATGGAGAACTTGGAGTTACTCTCTCTCTGAAGATAAATTTCGCATTAACTGGTCTAACACTCTAGGGCTTTGCCTAAAACATCTAATACAATCATGGAAAATTTTCCTTGCTATACCTTTACCATTTAAGGGCCAGTATTGTAATCTAATTTGATGTAACAAACCTTGTGCACCAACATGTAGACATTTTTTATGTACATGCTCAAAAAGTAACTTGTGAATGTATGCTTACTGGGTAAAATTATTTGATGTTTAGATTCAAATGGCAAGTCAGAATTTTTAAGTCTACCGCCAACTCTAAGTAATCCTTTTTCATCTAAGAATGGATCTAAAGATTTTAATTTACTTGTTTTTGAAATATTTTTACCTTTATTTAGTGCATCTATTTCTGATAGGGATGACGAATATTTTACAAGCGGTTATTACGTAACCAATATCATAAAGTCACAAATACCAGTGATCAATACTTTTCAAAGAGGGGTGTGATTCAAATCCTTGATACGATCTTACTGGTGATATTTCGATTACAGATTTGGATCCCGATAGAAAGTAACAATCGATACGCTATCACTGAAATTTGCCGGAGCGGTGACTTCACTGGAAAGTAACAATCGATACGATCTGTCCAATAAAAGTTCTCGAAAGAAATCTGAATGGATCGAAAAGTGAACGGACCGGTTTTTGAAATTATCGCACCATTGAATTGCATATCACTGAAATTTGTCGGAGCGGTAATTTCACCGGAAAGTGCGAAGTCACCGCTGCACTTTACGGGAGTGACTTCCGATATTCGCATATGATGATGCACTATTCCATACAGATCATTTTTAATTGCTCGTGACATGATTGACTTTGATTACATATATTTTGTTTACTGCTGGCGCTATCTATTGGTAGAATATAGAACTAAAGTAGACATTTTAAAGAAATTACATATTTTTAATTCACCTGTTCCAGAAAATGGTTCACTCAAGTAAAGAAATTAAATAGTTTTGAGAGAAAAAAAAATTTAAGAAGTAAGTTGAAACAGATAAATTAATTCAATCACACGTTATTTAAATTAGTAAATTAAGTATTAATTACAATTAATAAATTTTATATTTAATATTAAGTAATAATTTTTAATTAATAATATGATTGAAATAACAGATATTTGGAACACATATTTAAAAATAACAATAGCAATATTATTTGTTATTCAAAAAATCGTGGATTATGCATCTCAATCCTTAATACGATCTTACTGGTGATGTTTCGATTACAGGTTTTGGATCACGATAGAAAGTAACAATCGATACGATATCACTGAAATTGACAGGAGCGGTGACTTCACTGGAAAGTAACAATCGATACGATCTGTCCAATGCAAGCTCTCGAACAAAACAGAAAAGGAGAAATCTGTGAATGGATTGAAAAGTGAACAGAACGGTTATTGGAATTATCGTATAATTGAATTGCATATCACTGAAATCTATCGGAGCGGTGACTTCACTGGAAAGTGTGAAGTCGCCGCTCCACTTCCGATATTCGCAATTTGATGCACTATTCCATACAAATCATTTTTAATTGCTGTGACTTGACTTTACATAACTCCATTTACTGCTGGCGCCATCTATTGGTAGAATATAGAACTAAATTAAACACTTTAAAGAAATGACATATATATTTAATTCAAATTTTTCAGAAAATGGTTTACTCCAATAAAGAAATTAAATAAAGTTTTGAAAAAAATCAAACTTAAGAAGTAAGCTGAAATAGATAAATTAATTCAATCACACGTTACTTAAATTAGTAAATTAAGTATTAATTACAATTAATAAATTTTATATTTAATATTAAGTAATAATTTTTAATTAATAATATGATTGAAATAACAGATATTTGAAACAAATATTTAAAAATAACAATAGCAAAATTATTTGTTATTCAAAAAATCGTGGATTATGCATCTCTAATTTCTGATTTAAATTCACTCAACTGTGCTACACTAGCTAAATATTCAGTACTTCTTTGCAGCTCCTCAGTAGTTAAATATTTACTTATTTTATTACGACCCTCTTTAGTTTTAGTGTTATTAATAAACCTGAAAATAAAGCTAACTATTCTAATTAATTTTATGAAATTATTTGTAAGATTAAAGAGTTCACAATAAAAATTTAAAGGAAAGTCATTAATGTTCATAATCACAACACATTTTAGTTCATCAGCAAAAGCAAAATCCTGCATGGATTGATTGTCCACTGGTTCATCAGTAAGTTCATCTGGACCAGAAAACCACATTTTATTCCTTATGAGTTCATCTGCACTGCATCCTTTAGAAATAATGTCAGCAGGATTGTTTTTGCTACTTACTTGTTTCCAATGGCAATCGGGTGTGAGCGTTTGGATCTCCGCAATCCTATTGCTGACGAATGTTTTTAGCTTATAGGTGCGAATGCTTTAGCTCAGTCTTGATCCACGCCAAAACATTAGTAGATTCTGTCCACAATGAGATGACATCAATAGGTAATTGCAGAATTGGAACTATCTTTTTCACTAATCTAGATAACAGCAATGCAGCAGACAGTTCAAGTCGGGGAATGGTAAGTGACTTTAATGGAGCCACTCTGGATTTGCTGCACACTAGACTAGTTTTAAACTGTCCAGATTGGGTGAAACACTTTAAATAGACAACAGCAGCATAAACACGTTCTGATGCGTCAGAAAATCCATGAATCTCAATGCGAACTGCATCGGAAAGTAGAATAAACCTTTGAATTCTGAAGTTGTTTACTTCCGAGAGTTTTATGTAGAACCTTTTCCATTCTGTCATTGCATCAGATGGTAATTTTTCATTCCAGTCCAATTTTATCTTCCAAAGTCCTTGGATAAATATTTTTGCCTTATGAGAGGGCCTAAAATTCCAAGTGGATTATAAAGACTCGCTATTTCTGATAGCACTTCCCTTTTTGAAAAAGAGTCCTTAGGCTTGATCTTTACCTTATATGTATAGCAATCTTCTTTTGGATCCCAAAACATACCTAATGTTTTTACAGAACAAACACCTTGTTCTTTCGCAAATGAATAGGATGTGGTAGACAGGTTTTGTAGTAAATTAGAGTTATTAGCTACCCATTTGTGAAGCTGAAATCCAGCTCTTCTGAGGAGTTCAGAAATCTGGGTTTGAAGATGTTTAGTATCTTCTAGCATTGCATCCCCTGACAGAATGTCATCCATGTAGAAATCGGAACAAATCACATCTGCAACCATAGGAAAGTCCTTTTTTCCTCATCTGCTAAAGCTTTTAAAGTCCTGGTAGCCAAAAATGGTGCAGAAACTGTTCCATAGACAGTTTGTAAATCTTCACTGGAGCATCAGCACTTGATTTCCAGACAATACGCTGTAAGTCTCCGAGTGGGATCGATAAGTATTTGTCTGTACATTTTTTTAATATCTGCACTAAATGCATATATGTGCTTTCTGAATATGTGCCTTCTGAATTACTTACTATGGAAAAAAGATCTTGCTGAATAATACCTCCATTTAGTAAAATGGAATTCAGAGAATATCCACTTGTTGTTTTTGCACTAGCATCAAAAACCACTCTTAAGGGAGTTGACGTTTTCTCAGGTTTATATATCGCATGGTGGGGAATGTAATAGTTCACATTGCTATCATCTTCAATTTTAATCTCCTCCATGTGTTTTAAACTTTCATATTCTCGCTTAAATTCCTTATATAAGGTTTCCATAGCATTATTTTTGTTTAATTTATTCCAGATACCATTTAGGCGCTTGATTGCATTTTCTTTGGAATTTCCTAATAATGATTGGGCACTTTCCTTTATGGGTAACTGAACTATAAATCTTCCTGTTTTATCTCTTTTATAGGTTTTAACAAAATGCTCCTCGCAATAAATTTCTTCTTCATTCTTTGTTATTTCTTTAGAATTAGCTGGCAATGATTCCGATTCAAAAAATTGTTTAACTACTTCATCTAAATTTGTTCACTTACGAGATAACAATTGGCTTTTTGAGGTAACTGGGAAAGAATGCCTGTAACTAAATAACTAAACTTTGTATTTTGTAATATTACATCTCCATTTTGCAGACGAAGTTGTTCAGGTTTTCCCTTCTATGCCTGTTTAGTCTCTCTCGGATTCAATGTCAAAGCAGATACTTCGGTTAGTACGTTCAGTTTCGGTTTCGTTTCTGCATCTGTTTGGCTTTCGCTCGCCCGGGCCCTTGAATCTGAAGTGGTAGCGTGATTTTCAGCTGACTCATCATGTATGAGCGAGTTATGCCTTTTACCGCAACTTGGAATGTTGCAAGAATATTTTGATTTTCAGATCCCCGGATGAGGTTTAAGACAGTTAATGCATAATTTCTTATTCCTAGCAAAGTTCTGTCTTCGATAGACATATTTTGAAAAGTAACGCATCTAAATAGTGCGTGATAGTTTTTGCATAAAATACAAGCTTTAGCATTGGAATTTTTATTATTAACTATAAGTGTTTTCGCTCTTTTAAATATGCTCGTAATTTGTGGACGTTCGTATTTACTTGGAATACGGTTAATACTTTCTAACAAAGAACTTCGCTTTTCTAGAAATTTCATCAAATTTTCAAATGTAGGAATTTCTGCCGTATTTAGAGAAAGCTCGAATTGCTTCCTTGTCTGTCTTTCTGTAGAATGATGTTTACTAGCATTAAATCAGATAGCTTATTTTGTTCGAATTTAAGAACCTTTAACGCTCTGATGTTTTTACTAACGCAGTTCATTAAAGAGCACAGTTCTTTAGCAGATTAGCTACGAATTTTCTCAAAATTTATTATTTCTAGTATATGAGAGTCTATCAATTGACGTTGATTTTCATAACGATCTGATAATGCTTTAAAGAGTGAGTGAAAATTATCACTAGATGATTCTAATAATTTAGCTTCTCCTCTTAAGCATGCACGGAGATAATACAGCTTTTGAGAATCATTTAATTGCTCACTGTTGCTAATTAAATTAACAAATAAATTTTTAAAATTTGCAAAATCAGCTATTTTTCCAGAAAATTCTGGTAATGGAATTTCCGGAAGTCGGATTTTAGTTACTGCATTATCCTTTGAAACAGGGTTTATTTTCAATTCATCTTGAATTGAATTTAATAGCAATTTCAGATCTACCTCTGTTTCTTCAATCCGTATATTTATTTGATCAATATCCTCTAGGATGGTTTCTATATCTTCCGACGTTTCAATACCACAATATTGTTAGGATATCTTATCCAACTGTGCTTGCAATTGTCCAAGTTTCCTTAATTTCACTTCTAATTCCATTGCGTTAATGTCCTTGGAAGCTGACTTTTCGGCACTAAAACTTTCGATTCTTTTCAAAGTAGTTTTTACCGAGCCTTTCAGTTTATTTAGTTTCTTTTCTGAAACCGCTTCTTGGTTATCGCTTTTTTCAACTTTTTTATCCATGGTATTTGCTCCGGCTCACTTTTGACCAATGTTATCGTCGATTAAAAATGGATGTAATAGAAGAAAATACGGATGACGTTATAGTTAGGCTTTATTTTGTGCAACCGCTCTCAACGGGTTACAGCATTCGAATGTACCACAGAATCTGTGGTACTGTGGAATGTGCACGATCACAATTATTGTAGGTGGCGCTCTTGCATGCGATGACATAACAAGAATGCTGTAAAGAAATTTAAGTGCGAGTTGATTAGTGATGGCATTCGGGTATCTAATTTCAAGGATAGATATCCAGAATGGATGTTAATTTTTCAATTAATTGTATTTATTTTTAAAAAAACGGTATAATCTTATATGCTAATGTCGTAAAGAAGCAGAAAAAGTATAAAGAAAAGAAAGGGAGAGAAGCATATACTTTTTTTTATTTTATAAAACTTTTAAAAAATTAATAAAAAGACAAACAATAACACATCATACATTTTACATACTTGATTTAAATTCTTTTTAGTTACAATGAACAATAATGAGGTAGACGACTTTTTATAAAGTAAATTTGACTAAATAAAAATAAAGTTGTTTTTTTTTATTTAAAAAGTGAAAGTGAAAGTTTTCTTTACATGAAAAGTAAAAGATATTATTTACAGTTTTTTTCCTTCCAATTTTTAAGCTGTGGTTTAAGCATTAATAAGAATCATGTTTTAGAGGTAGAATTTGAATTTTGAGAGGAGTTGCATAGATTATTGGTTTTTATACAATATCTTGTGGAATATATTATATTATATATTCCACTTATAAATGAATTTGCTTTCTCTTTGTTCATTAAGTTAAAAAAAAATTTCTGTCAAGTTTTCTTTATCTTTTTAGAAGTTTCCAATTATATGATACATATCCAAGTTCAACTGCTCTCTCATGTGCTAAAAGATTTCTTTTTTCTTCTTTTGTGAATACAATGGCCCAGGAAGTTCTTTCAGTTGCATTTAAAATGTACAAAACTACTTTGATTTTTAAAATACTGGTCTCATGCAAACTCCTTTATCAAAACAGCAGACAGAACATATTTTGTGATCCTTCTGATATTTTTCATTCTCTGCCCATCCTTTTTTCTGTAATGAATAAAATCTGTCTTCAGTTGATCGCCATCTATTTTCTTTTATTGATCCAATTGATATATGTAAGTTAAACCACTCAGACAGTTTTAACCTACTTGTGTCATTAGCTTTAAAATTTTTACTCAATGTGAATTGAATCAATACTAAAATATTTTTGAAAGTTAGTCTTTCTTCACATTTTTGTAATGGGGACAATGGAAGATGTTTTAAAGTCTCCAAGTGACTAAAGTCATATTCTCCAAGTTATTAAATTGCCTATTGAACAAATGAATTTGCAGATAATTTGATTATTTCTATTATTAATTCTAAATTGTAAATAATTTTTTCAACTTAACATAAACAGTGTTAAAATTCATTATTCCAGTGTAATTATCATTACTTTAAAACAATAAAAAATATTCTCCCATTTCATACTACATTTTTTTCTATATCCTCATAGAAGAAATTGTCGTTTTTTAAAATTTTATATATATATATATATATATATATATATATATAATTTAGTCAAAACCTTAATTTTAATAGATAAAGTAGGTATATAAACTATATAAGTTGTATAGGTTTTAAGGATTTTCATCATCCTTTATAATTTTTTTACACAATACCTCAGAAATATTCAACACTCGGTATTTATACACTCATTTGAATCAGTTAAAACATATTAGTATAGCATTTTTAAGGTGGAGCAAATGTTTCTTATTTTGTTAATGGTTTGGTTAACTAATGTACATTAGTATATTACAATAATGAATGCTTGTGAAGCAAATACTTTTTATTTCATTACCAGCCGTCTTTGGCGACCAGCCGGTTCGCCAGTATTACCGCTCACTACAATTTTCAGTTAAATATTTTAAGTAACTGGTCTCTTAAAAGATTCTCAAAGAAAATCTTTTTAATCTTCAAATTTTGATAGTCATACTAAACTTATACTGTTGCTTAGATCGTTTCGTTCAATTTACTATATATATTTTGCTAATTTCTTGTCATTTTCGGTAAAACTTCAACTTTAATTTAAAGTGGAAATTATGAAATTGCAATTATTATAAAGATATTTTTTAATAAAACCAAGCGTTTTATTTTATTTATCATCTTTATTGCTATTTATTTATTATTATTATTATTGAATATGAGTATTGCAAACAGAATCGCTCGGTATTTAAGTCTTAAGTGAACTACAAAATATTTTTCATAATTTATGTAATATCTCAAAGAATATTTCCACCAAAAATTTCTCAGATTCAGCATAAAATTCAGTTTTTAGTTTTGCTTTCAAAATTTAGAAAAACTCAACATTTTCATATTCTTAGGCCAATTAATCTTGAGAAACCTGCGCGCTGATTGGCGTATTTTCTTTGATGCTATCGATGGAAAATCTAAAATTATCCTTTTTTTTAATTGAATAGTGATATTCAAATTTTCATAAATCAGTCAGTTTAAGTGAATGATTTAGTTGATTGGAAATTAACTCTTTTTATTTAAAATATTAGTGTTTCAAGAACATTTTGTTAATCGTGATTTCCACAGCAGAAGCTTTATGTAAAATCAAAAATTCGTTATTTATTAGAGCATTTATTGAATCAAGTTACATAAAATATAATCATTTTCCCTTCAGACCATTTTAGCATATCTGTGTCTTACTAAAGGTTTACAAATTAGCTGTGTGGCCCTGATTTGAATGAATATCCTGTTTATATTAAACAAAACTTGCCTTAAAATAAAACTGATTTATTGAATTAATAATATAGAGAGTGTAAAAGATCATAAAATAAATTTTATTGAATTTATTTTTTAGAAAAAAATACTTCTTACTTGTTTCGTTTCCTACAGACGATTTCATTTCCAAAAAGATTTAATTTATTTTTAATTGGAGCTTTAATCAATGTGATGGCAACACTTAGAAAAAAGCTGTTTTTTTCCATGAATGCGAAACGTGCTCGTGCAGCTTAAATTTTATTTTTATTTTGTACGAAAAAAATTGTTGAAAAATATAGTTAAAATATTTATTTAAAAATTCATTAAAAATAGAAATTTAATTTTAAGGTTAAAACATTGGTATCATTTAAAAGATAAATTTTTGATCTTTAACTTCATGTAAAAATCTTTTTTGTGCGGTAATATTTTCGGAAGTTATAGTAGAAACACGCCAAAATTTCGCTTAATTTTTAAAGAAATAAAATACTAATTAAAAATTAGAAAAAAATTACCCACAGGTGCACATTCCCGACCTCCAAGGTATACACTTGCCAGATTTGGTAGCTTTAAGTTGAATGGTCTGACCTGTCGCCAACATACACACATTGAGCTTTATTATAAGTATAGATTATTGAAAATCAAAATGAGAAGAAATTAAGCTTAAAAAAAGTGAGAAAAAGAAAAATTTCTTGAAAAAATGCAAGTGTTGAATAAAATATGACTTAAATACTATGCAAAAATTAGCAAATGATATTTTATAATTTAATTGAAAATTCTATTGACTAATTTAGAATAAACTAATATTATTATATTAAATTCAAAAATAATTTTTATTTTTTGAAATTAAAAATTACATTCTAAATTTTCTTTAAAAGTTTTTATTTCTGTGCATTATTATAAAAGTAGAAAATTCAACATTTTGAACAAACTTATCCAAGATATTAGAATTTTTAGTACATTTTTTCTTTAAAAATATTATTATACCAATCGTATAATGACAAAAAATTGATTCTATTACCTTTTCAGATTTAGTTTGGCTACTTTCAATCAAAATTCTGATTTTTAGCATTAAAAGGAAGAATTAAGTTGCAGTATGCATAAATTTATTAAGCATTTATGGAACAAAAAGAAAATTAGAATAAGAAATATATTGTTGCGAAATTTTCTTTACCGGGGTTCGTTTGGATAGTGGAAATGATATGGTGTGTAGAACGCTCAATTAGCAGGCAGAAGTAGAATAAAAACAACGACGTTTATTTACACGAAGACACACAGGACAGCACAAAACGACAACTATATACAGAACAGAAGACGATTATCTTCACCCGAGACGTGTAGCATACAACCAGAATCTATCGCAGACAGTAGCGCACAGCTCAGTTCAGCACTAGCTTGCCTCAGTCGCTTCCGACTTCTCCGACTCTGGCTCGGTTTACTGACTTCGCTCCGTCGATTCCGCTTACTCTTCTTCGACCACTCCGTCCACTCTGACTACTGGCTTTTCCGCTCCGTCTTCGGACTACTCCGTCGTCTCCCAACTCGGACTTGACTCTCTGGCAGCCGCAGCCCCTTTTATAGGTCTCAGGAGGCGGGGCTAGAAGCCGCTCAACCAATCAGGAACGTTCGAGGTGTATCTCGGTTCCTACTGGACGAATCGGGAAAATTCTCGAATTTTCGGGTATTATCTATTTTGGCGCCAAAGTCGCCAAATTCGTCGCCAAATGGTCGCCAAGCTCTGGGACCTCCGACGCGCTAGTCCCATTCAGATGACTGTAAAACTTTCTTTCCAATGATGGAACAAACTATGCTGGGAAGCCGAATTGCAGGTTTGTAACAATATGTATTGAAAAAGTACTTTTTAAAATCATGTAATATTAATCAGCTTATGCAAATAATTTTTAATTCAATATAAATCTTATTTTAATAAAACAAAAATTAGTTTTTATTAAATAGAAAATATTTAATGTTTTGATGATTCCTTTGAAGATTTTTGGTTATCATACTTTCTTAACAGAGAATAAGCCATATTTGATCAAAAACTTAGCTAAAATTATATATATATATAGTGAAAAGAATTCATATATATCTTTACAGTGCATATTTTAGACAAGTATGAATTATTCAATTTTAAAACAAATTTTAAACAGTTTATCATGCACATTATCAACATTAAAAAAAAAGAATGGACAAAACTGTAAGAAAGAGATTATAGATTTTTATTATTACTATTTCTAGACCACAAAATATAAATTCTTTATTGCTAATACAAATACTAGCAAATAACAAAATCAATGCATGCCTGCAGTTATAAAAAATGGTTTAAATGTTCTATAACACTAATTTATTATTTAATTATGTATATATATATATATATATATATATATATATATATATATATATATAT
>JAPMOR010018116.1:159655-190114 GCA_026543865.1 Argiope aurantia | reverse complement strand
ATATATATATATATATATATATATATATATATATATATATATATATAAAATTTTTAAAAAGCATCAGTTTTAAAAATTTTAGCTAATTTTTAAGAAAACATTTAGTGTCGGCGCTGCCGAGCTTTCTCAATTTTGATTTCTCATCTGGAAAAATAAGTAAGGCAGAGACTGCCCTTTTCATTAGCAAATGTAACCTGGAATAACTAGTATGACGCCAGATTTAATTTTTTTGACAACATTTAATTGACATTCACTTAGGACAACACATAACATACACAAACAATATAACCGAATTTTTTTACAACGTCATCGAGCTCCAAAACATCAACCTTCTTTCCGTGCACCGTCTCTCCCGCGCTTTCACTCCTCCACTCACTTCCCCTCAGTTCGTTTCTTGTTTCTCCTCGTCCGCAGCGCCCTCACACGCCGCCCCTAAGAGAAAAACTGGTCTTCAAACGACAAAGTTTTTCCTCTGATTCCTTTGGACAAATTTCTGAACATATGAGGAAAAATAACTAAACGAAATAAAAACATCTCATACACATATTGAAATAACAATGAAAGTTCCGAATATATGTATAAAAAAAAATAATTAAACGTAATAAGAACATAGCATACATATGTTAAATAAAAATGAATGCACATATGGAAAATTACTAAACACAATAAGAATACAGCATACATATGTTAAACAAAAATGAATGCACATATGGAAAATAACTAAATACAATAAGAATATAGCATACATATGTTGAAATAAAAACGGAACAAAACATACATTAACACAATGGATGTTGAGAACTAATTTTAACAAAGAAAAAAAACAACTAATGTTTAGTTTGTAAACGAGATAAAGCATCAGCGTCTTTGTTTAAGATTCCAGGACGATGAGTAATTTTGTAACTCCATCGTTGCAAAGCCAGTGCCCATCTAGTTAACTTGGGACTTTTCGGAGTTTTTTCAATTAAGTATTTTAATGGATTGTGATCAGTTATAATTTCTACCGTAGTTCCATGCAACCATTTATCAAATTTTTTAAATCCAAACAAGATGGCATAAGCTTCCTTTTCAATGGTTGACCAATTTTTTTGAGTTTTGTTTAATTTTTGGCTTACAAACGCGATAGGTTTATACTTTCCCTTTCCATCCTTTTGGGTTAGACAACAACCAACTGCGTAATCAGAAGCATCTGAGTGAATTTCGAACGGTTTACCAAAATCAGGGGCATTTAACGCTGTCGCCTCACATAAAGCTTTCTTTAACCTAAAAAACGATTCTTCTTCGCGTTTCCCCCAATTTACATCTCCTGATTTTTTCCCTTTGGTTAGTTCAGTTAGAGGGGTTGCGATTTCCGCATAATTAGGAATATATGATCGATAAAATCCCATTAGTCCTAACACAGATCTTACTTCCTTCTTCGTCTTTGGCCTTTCTAGCCGTTTTATTGCCGCAATTTTATCTTCGTCTGGGGCGTGCTTACCACCTCCTATCTTATGGCCTAAAAATTGTAGTTCTCGGGCTGCGAAAGTGCATTTTTTAAATTTTACAGAAAACCCCGCCCTTTCTAATTCTTGCAATACATTTCTCAAATGAATTAAGTGTTCGCTCCATGTTTTGGAGTACACTATTATATCGTCAATGTAAGCTTGAGCATAGCTAGAATGGTTTCGAAGAACACTATTCATTACCCTTTGGAATGTACCCGATGCTCCCGATAGACCAAAAGGCATAACCTTCCACTGATATACTCCGTTATGAGTAGAAAAAGCTGTTAAAATTTTGTTCTCATCATTCATTTTAATTTGGTAATATCCCTTTAATAAATCTAGACAAGATAACCATTGAGCCATCCCCGCAGTAAAAACTAATTCTTGTGTATCTTTCATGGGATAATTAGGAATTTTTGTTACAGCATTAAGGGCTCTATAGTCAATACACATTCGAATGGATGCGTCCTTCTTCGCCACACATACTATAGGATATGTAATGTCTGCATTCGAAGGTTCAATCAAGTCTAAGTCCAACAGTTCTTTCACTTGTCTGTCCACCTCTGTTCTATAAGACATTGGAACACTGTAGGAATGCGGTTTCCGTCTAGTAATATTGGGCAAAAGTTCAATCACATGCTCCCCGATTGCAACGGGTTGCACTGGTCTTTTGAATAAGGGTTCAAATTCTTTTAGTAACGTCTCCAATTCTCCTTGCTGCGTAGTTGATAAGTCAGGTGAGGCTACGGATTTTACCTCCTGACAAAAGGAGTCTTCTTTCAATGGGGTATTTTCGATGTCACCAAATTCTTCCTCCCCTTCAAATATGACGTTCACACTTCCGGAGTTAGCAATAAATTCTCTCATTTTATTTTGATGCACATGCCTCAGACTATCATCAGGCATCTTAACTAAAAATGAATGTTCATTCTTTCGTGATTCGATGGTACATGGACCTTGCCATCTAGCTAAAAGCTTGTTTCTTGAATCAGGTAATAGAACTATTACCTTGTCTCCTGGAGTAAAGACTTTCTTCGTAGATCTCAAATTGTAATAACGGGCCATTCTTTCTTGCTGAACTGTTGAAACCAATTTTGCTTTCTCAGCTGCATCTTCTAACTGCTTCTTAAGCTTTTCCATATAAAGAGCTACTGGAGTAGTATCCAACTGCAAACCCTCTTCATCTGCCACCCAAGTGTTCCTCAGAATAGATAAGGGTCCTTCTGGTTTTCGTCCATATAACAACTGAAAAGGTGCTACGCCGGTCGTGCTGTTAGGTACTTCTCGATAGGCCCACAAAATGAACGGTATTTTTGCATGCCATGTACGTGGCTCTTCCAAAATGACATGATGTAGCATGTGCTTTAACGTCTGATTAAATCTTTCTACCAGCCCATTCGACTCTGGATGCAATGGTGTCGAAAACCTCGGGCTGGATCCCATTCTTTTTTCAAACTCTTGTGTCAAACTAGCATTGAAATTAGTCCCATTGTCTGATGCTATTATATTAGGCACACCTGTCCGCATGAAGATGGTTAACAGTGCCTCACATGTATCTTTGGCAGTTAAACTGGTCAGTGGTACTGCCTCAGCCCATCTCGTATGCTGATCAACTAGACATAATATATATCTGTGACCTTTTGCACTCGGCGGATCTATAGGTCCAATAATGTCGATGTTTACCACTTGGAATGGCAATTCTGGTCTTGCCACAGGAGTAATTGGTACTCTGTCCTTTTGATTTATTCGCCTTGTCAACTGACACTCCTTGCACTGTTGACAAAAAGCTCTGACATCTTTGGATATTCCATGCCAGTAAAAGGAATATCTTATTCTTTCAGCAGTTTTTCTTGCGCCCATGTGACCACCAAATACTGAACAGTGAGCTAACTTTAAAACTTCAAGTCTACGCTTCTTAGGCAAAACTAGTTGAGCAACGGACTCCCCTAAAACCTTTTCTTTGTGAAACAAAAATTTGTTATGGAAATAAAATCCTCCAGACTTTTCGTTTGCACATTTCCTAGCATATTCTAAATCTGGACAATCCACTTGATCTTTAAGAAATTCGTCCGACCTCGATAGCTCTTTAGCATCCTTCTTTGAATTTTCTACAGATAAGGCTTTTATTTCTTCACTACCCACTGGGTTGTCATCACTTGTTTCATCGACGATTTCTCTATTTTTAACTTTTTCCGGTTCTGTGTTCTTTGCGGAAATATCAACGAAATAATTTTCTTGAACACCCTGCAACTTGTCTCTTATTTCTGGGGGCAACAGTACATCGTCCACCAGAGTAGGAGCAACTGCACACAACACTTCTTGGTGAATCATATTCCCGTCTTTGCCAACGATGATACCCACTGGAATATTGACAAGAGAACATTTCTCTGCTGGACCAAAAATGCCTTTTATGTAAATTGAAGCCTTATCTTCAATAGGAAAATCAGTCAACAGATCTCTTCTGACTACAGTTATTTCAGTGCCAGAATCAATTAAAGCTGTTGCAGGCTTTCCATTCACACTTATTCGTATCTTTTCTAGATTACAAAGACCTTTATCAAGAGAAGGTCGTCTGTGAGAAATCACTTTAGCAACTACTGCCGTTCCTTTAGTGACCGGTTCTGGGTCCACGACTGTTCTGTGAACATTTGCTTTTCTTCTACTATCTTGATCTGAGTTCGTCTTTAAAAGTTTGGGACAGAACTTTTTTACGTGACCATCCGCTCCACAGAAATAGCAGGTAAACTTTGGACGGTTTTTAGGATCGTATCGATTCCGTGTTAAACCCGTATCTTGCTTCGTCTGTTTAGGACTACTATTATAGTCTCTGTTATCGCAGCTAAAGGCGTTTTTTCTAACTTTTACCTGTTGATGTGTCTTGGGATTTGGATTCGATGGTCTCCGATAAGTTTTTCGAACACACTCGTATTCGTCTAGCTTGTCTGCTAAATCTTGGGGTTTGACTAATGTCCCCCACATGTCAACAAAATGGTCACGAACCTCTTGTGGAACTCTCTTCTTTACTTGATCTGTAATGATCAAATCTTTCAGTCCCTCCAAATCCGTGACATTCAAAGCACTTATCCAGCCGTGAAAATAATTTGTAACTTCATAAATGAAATCTTTCCAACTCTTCTCTGGATTTCTTTGGTGCTGAACAAATTTCTGGCGAAAACCTTCAGCATTCAATTTAAATTTCTTCATCAAGACTTCCTTTACATGTACAAAATTAAAAAATTCTTCTTCTGGAATTCTTGCGATCAGTTCCACTATCTCTGCAGGCATGAGAGGTATTAAACATGACACCCAGTTTTCCTCATCAATTTTCAGCCTCTTGACTTGTCTCTCAAACAATGACATATATAGGACAATGTCACATTCTTTTTCGTCAAATTTTGGCATGCACTTGGAAATTTCAATCTGCGGATTGATATGAAAGTGTCCACCACTAGCTGAACTAGCATTAGATGCAGCCATTCCTGCTTCTATTTTTTTCTTTTCCAATTCAAATTCCATCTCTCGCTTTCTTGCTTCCATCTCCATCTGCAATTTCAACTCATTCTCTTTCTTTGTTGCTTCCATCTCCATCTGCAATTTCAACTCATTCTCTTTCTTTGTTGCTTCTATCTGCAATTTCAACTCTTGTTCCTTTCTTGTTGAGATTATTGTTTCTAGTAAAGTTTTGATAAATTCTTCTTCATAGGCCTGACTGCCAGTTATTAATGATTTTAGCCCATATATTGTCATATCAGATTTAGGATCCTCTCCCATTTCAGTAGCCAACGATATAAGATCACTCTTGATACCCTTTGCCAAAAACGCCATTATCAAGTAATAATTCTAACCCGAAAATAGAAATTTACTCTGTTTCTTTTAAATTATACAAATATTTTGTTTTGTTTTGTTTTAAAAACGCGTAACAAGAATTCTGTTACTGCGGAGATACTCTTTACAATATTGAAAAGTATTCAAACGAAAATAAAGTAAAATAATAATAATAGTTGCCAATAAAATTATCTTGATAATTTTTAAATTCATAAAAATTATTTTAACAATCTAAAATTCAAGTACATGTTCCAAACAATTTCTGTTTTATTTGAAAATATTTCTTAAAATATTAACCATAAAAAGTTTTATGCATTTGCGACACACTCTTTATAATGTAATACAAATTAACTTTTAATAACTTTTGTTGTCGTTCTATTTCACAACGATAAAGTATAACCTCTAATACAACACTTCCTTTATACTTATATCAATAAAAAAGAAAATGCAAAAGTAATAAATCTTCCATTAATAAAGACCATTCTTACTAAAATATTAAATCAGAATTATTTGTTTGAGCTATAGTCAAATGTTACGAAACAGTAACTGAAAGAATTTAGTACATAAACAATCATAAAATGAAGAGAGTATTAGAATGCTTTAACGAATAACAGCAAATAGTATTAATTCAAAGAAATATCCCTCAAATAAAAAAACACAAATGGTATAAATTAGATGATAAAAAAACCCATAAATCTACTCTTTCCTTTTACTTATTTCCCTTTTTTTTTTAAGTGCCGTCAACAGGATTCATAAAACAAGAATGAAATAAGTATCCAGAACACCGGCAATACGCATATCAATAAGAAAAGTATTATTTAAAAAAAAATCTTCCTTTCGGAATCGAAACGAAAGTTTTATTGGTAATTATTTTTTAACTAAAACATAGAATTATCAAGCATAAAATTCAATTAACAAATAATCACTTATTAAAGACAACAATCAAAATAAATTCCTTAATATCTAGAATATCTGAAAAAAGAACATAAACATCAGAACATGTGAAACAAAAGCAGTAAAGCTTATTAGTGTATTTCCCAAGAATTAATTCGTTGCAATGTTTATGAAAAAATTACTTTATTATATATTAAAAAAAATATCAAAAGAACGTCCGTTTTATTCTTATCAAAATATAGAATTTATTACAAAATGATATAAATTATTTATGACAGCATTCACCCTTTCAAAACGAAACGACAATGTCAACAATTGTTCAGCTCATTTCTTGATAGAAATAAATTTTTAACACAGCATGTTTTATTATTATTTCTCTAAAAGATACGAAAATCACCTTTCTTTTTTTTTTCTCTTTATTTTACTGACGTAAACTATATTTAATCATCATAACCACTGACGCGGTGTTATCACTGACCTAACATATAAAATGGCAAGTTCCTGGCGAAACAAAGCATAAACTATAATAAATTAATACTTATTTGTGCTGTAAAGATATATTACCAATATGTTAGAAGATGAAACAACATGAAGAAGTTAGAAATCTGGATATCACTGACGTGATACTTAAACCTATATTCCTGACGGAACAAAATCACTGGCGTGATACAACAAATTATATTCCTGACGGAACAAAATCACTGGCGTGATACAACAAATTATATTCCTGACGGAACAAAATCACTGACGTGATACAACAAATTATATTCCTGACGGAACAAAACTATATCTTTACGTGCGCACAAAATCAGTAAACATTTAGCTTACCCGAGTTCCTTTAGGTACTGCCGTAACTTCCCTCATCACATATCTGGATTCGGTGGGTTACCTCGATTTCCTTCTGGATTAACTGGAAAGATAATAGACGCCTTCATTAATCCAGATCCCGTTCGCTGCCACCAAGATGTCGGCGCTGCCGAGCTTTCTCAATTTTGATTTCTCATCTGGAAAAATAAGTAAGGCAGAGACTGCCCTTTTCATTAGCAAATGTAACCTGGAATAACTAGTATGACGCCAGATTTAATTTTTTTGACAACATTTAATTGACATTCACTTAGGACAACACATAACATACACAAACAATATAACCGAATTTTTTTACAACGTCATCGAGCTCCAAAACATCAACCTTCTTTCCGTGCACCGTCTCTCCCGCGCTTTCACTCCTCCACTCACTTCCCCTCAGTTCGTTTCTTGTTTCTCCTCGTCCGCAGCGCCCTCACATTTAGCTTTATACATTAAACAAAATATGAGCATTAAAATTAATAGTATAAAAAATTAAAATACTTTCTAATGAATACAGCCAAATTGCAAGAAATAAAATTAAAACAACATCGAATTTGTATTCCGAATAAAATATCATTTTTAGCTTCCATTAAGAATTTAAATGAAATTTGTAAGTTCATTCCATTACTTTGTGGAAACTTTAAATTTCATTTAACAAACCAATAGAAGATAGAATTTAATTCTGAGTTAACATATTAGTTTCTTATATTACTACAGAAATTAATTATAAATAGAAGGCGCCTTTTTAAAATTCACCTTTCCCAAGCTCTCACTGTTTTCAGCCACAGTCAACATTCATTTCTAATCAAAAATTAGATTCATAAAACGTAATTATGAGCAAAAATAAATAAATTAATAATTATTATCCTTTTATTAAGAAAGATTGTGCATAAATAAGGTCTGCCTTCTTTATAGATCCGACCGACAGTCGCCCACACTCCACCCTATGCATTTCAAAAGTGCGCTTCATTCTTGGCGTGTAAATAAATTTTCACCTTTTGGCGCAAAAAAGCTTTTCCGTAAGCAACCATAGATCTATTTCCCCATTTCCATCACAACTGGAATGAAACCCGTCCTCCAGTGCTACTTCTTCCCATCGCTTCTAATGCTTCCCCTCTTTGAACTTCTAGTGGGGGGGGGGGGTTTAAGCGTACTCCGGTTAACGAGTCTGGCTGTATTATTGTTTATTAGGAAAGCCTCGATATTGCATGAGGACTTCAGAGCAGAAATTTGCATTTATATTAGGACTGTTTAAAGAAATGATTTAAATTGTATTATATGAACAGGAAATTGAAATTGGATATTATTCCTAAGTAAAAGAAATTTCATTTGACGAGCTTATTTCCAAAAGAAAACTTAGTTTTGATTTACTTTTTGTTTCTCCGTAATTTCTTTTACTGTGCAATCTGCACAGATTGTTTTTGTCATATTATTTAAGTTTTCACCAGTTTCTAAATAATAATGCAAAGAAGAAATGTCAGGAATTTAACACCAATAGAAACAGAAGAAGATGCGATTCTTTTCCAAATGCATAAAATGGCGTCTAAAAAAGGAAGGAATGCTGTATCATCACGAGCAGCTAAAATAGTCGATTTCAGTTCCCAGTATGGGAACAATAATGCATTATCATACACAGCTCAAAATTTAGTGGGACCTCCAACTGTTTATCCACTATCTGGCGATAATGCGTACTCTTTTCATCCAGTATGTAGTATTTTTTTTTTTTTGCTATGTAACATTGTAAGTTATTAATTGAATAAAACAATAAGAAATCTGAAAAAAATCAGTAAAATATGAATTTATATTACTTTTGACACTCATATTAATAAATAAAACGTTTTATTATTCGCTTGTGAAGGTTGATTTTAAAAACAGGGCAGCTGTTTAGTTTGTTGATACTTAAATGCTAAACCTTGGCATCTTTTGAAATGATTTTTAAAAAATTCAATTGAATTTAGAAAGTTATGGGTTATGATATAATTTTATCTGTGTTATTTTAGGTACTGAATAAACTGAAATACAATAAAATGAAAAATAAGCATTAGCTATATATTTAAATTTTAAAGCTCTAGAATTTTAATTTTTCTCAAAAGAACCCAGTTTCTCTAGAAGCTAATTTTGCTTAATTTCAAGAAAAGTAGTTCTGATTTTCTTGAAAGAAATTTATTTCTATTTAGAACTTTTTTGGTGCTGGATGTAATCCTAAATCATTATATACTGTTAAAAAAATAACTTATTCATTTTAAGAAATATGAATGATACTGTCTATTTATTTGATTTTTCTTCTAATATTTCATAATGAATAAGAATAGAAAGTTAAGGATTAAAAAATATTTATTCAGACTATTCTGTCGGAACTGTTGTGCTTATTAAACATGAATCAGTAATTAATGTTAATCATTTTTTTAAAAATGCACATCATTAGATAAAATTTTAAGTCATTCATTATTTAAAACAATTATAATGATTTCTAATTTAAAATTAGTTTTAAAAATATATTCTAGTGTGCTGAATTATTTTTTTACTGTGTATATCTTATTCTACTATAAAATTGTCACCTGTAATAAAAAAAAAATACAAATAATACTTAACTATAGTTGACTTTTTAAATGTAACTGTCCAAACTTTATATATAATTAACACATTTTGATTATTAGTCAGATTGAATAATTTTGCATCAGTAAGTGTAGACTACCAGCATAAATTTAGATTTTAAAATTTTCATTCTGGCATATATTTTTTTTAATAGGGATACACTAGAAATCATAAAAATAAACTATTCATGGAAGGTTACAAGAGAAATGATAAGTTAAAATTAAATATTTGAAATGCAACAAATAAAAAAATAATGCCGCAAAAAAAGTTATTTAGTTTGGTATATTTGGTACAGTATACATTATTATGTTACACTTAGCATATACTTAAATAAGACAGTGGGATAATACTAAATATGACTGGATTTAAAAAAAACTATATGTACTTTGAATTACTGTTACATTATTAATTACTTTAATATTTACTTACTTATCAAAGTTCCATATCCGAAATTAATTTATGTAAATGTATAATTTTGTCATTTAGTAAAAATATTTGAATAATGGATTATCCAGGATCATCAATAATACTATTGTTTATTCTGAGAATGTTGGGATTTATAATTGCACACTTTATTTGAATGTAGTTTCTTTATACTCTAATTCTATTTCTTTAACTCTATACTCTTTATACTCTAATAATATTTGCGTATTTCTACAATATAGAAATCCATATTCCAACTTGATATCTATTTACCACAATTTTATTAAAATATGCTTTTCTTTCTTTGCAAAAATATGGAATTGCTCCATGTTTCTAGAAATACAATTTTTCATTCTCAATTATATCCTGTATTTATGCATAATACCTTCCTATTATAATTTGGACAAAGATCATTTGTCACTGTGCTCTGTCTCATTATAACCATACACTAGTATACTTACTACCTTACACAATTCTTGCCTTATTAGTATGCATCATATTTTACTTGTTGTTTAGAGCTTTTATTATATTATTAAACTGGAATTTTAATTATAAAAAGTATAGCTTTAATGTAAATTTTTATTGTAAAAAAATAAAGGAATAATATGTTTAATTAATTATAATCATAAAACCTTTGGTAACTGAAAAAATTACCATAATTTTTTAATATATTAATTTGTTGTATATGACAATGTATATTATAAATTATTTATGTCATTATTTTTTATTATATTATGTATACAACCTTGAACTATCGAGTACTTGTATTTTTTTTATCCTATTAGTGACTTTTTTTTATTTCATTATCTTGAATGTTTTTTTTTTAAACATTTGAAATGAAAGTATAAAAGTATATTTCAAATTTTGCATATTAAGTGTATTGTTGATTTTTTTCATATTATTTACATTTTTCTTTATATTTATTTTTAATTGTTAATCTAATTGCTAATGTAACTTGAGTAAATTCTAGTTATTTAGGAACTTTGAAGATCAGATATGAAATGTATGCAAAAATTCTATAAAAAAATGGAATAAAGGTGTTATTTAGAATTTTACACTGATAACTTAGCTATTTATTAAAAATATGTGACTTATATTATTAAAATAGATTGTTACTGGTTATATTAAATCCTAACAATTTATTTAAAATAGTGTGAACTGATCTCCAGACATGCTTATTTCCTCTGAAATGTGGATTTCAACATTTTCGAAATCAAATTTTATGATTTTTGATAGTTCCTTTTAAAGAAGAATTCACAATTTTTTTTTTCATACCTCAAGCACTTTTTGTGCAAATTCATTCATTTTATTGTTCTATAAATCATACTTATTTTGCTTTTTGATGTTATGTTTGGCATAATTCATTATTTTATGAAAACATTTTTTGTTGCTTAGTTTTCTGTCGTATCCGGATCTCTCTTTAAAGCAAATATTTTGAATTCTGCTTATCGAGAGAATGATATTTCTGTTGATTGATTCAATTATAAAATTAATATATTCCCTTAAAACACAGTGAAATATGTTTTAAGTAGAATATACATTTTTTGAAGATTTATTTGCAGTATCTCTTTGAGAAAAATTATAAAGTTTGCATTTTAGTGTGAATATTTTAGCTCATATTCTTTGTGTTTTATTGTTTTCTTTAGAGAACCTATGGCAAGTGGTGGGAAATGTCACCTTCCCATCTGAAATCAGAGGTTATACTCTCTCCTACAATACCAGCTGAAAGTCAAGATTTTATTGGTTGGTAAATTTTAAATAAAATCCTTTGTAAGATATATATATATATATATATATATATATATATATATATATATATATATATATATTTGTATGTTCTTTCTTAGGATACCCCAAATTTTGTGTTATTCAATTTTTAAAGGAACAATTTCAATTTAATTGATTTTTTATTACACCATGAAGCTATTTTTTTCATTGTTTATTTCTATTACTTCTATTAAATTTTTTTAACAGTTGTAAAATTAAATTATTCATTTGTTTGTAGAATTTAATGTGGTTAAACGTGTTGCACCACGACTCCTCCGTGTATATGAAGTATATAACCCAGGTGCTATTGTAAAGGTGCTATGTTATTGCTATGAAACTGAAAAGTAAGTTTAAAATATTTTGTATAAATTTTTATAACCAAATTACTTTTTTATTTGTTGTTGTTCATAAATTATTATGCCTGTTTAAGTAAGATATAATTCGAATACAGTTTTATACACATTGAAATAGTTATAAAACCTTGTTTCTTCTTACCATGTTTATTTCTAAACAAAATGCATTTGGGAATGCAACATAATCATTATCCATTCTGTTGTTGTTGAGTATCCATAATCTTCTGCTACTTATCTAAGAAATGCAATAAGAAATTTCTCATCAGCCGAATCATTAAAAAAAAATTATTATAAAAAATGCAAATGTTCTCTGAGCATTATTAATTAATTAATATTATTATTATTTGCTGTGTAAATCATAAGATAAGAAATATTATAAGCTTAAATATCTTCAAAAATTAGAGCACAGAAAAAAAAAATTCTTAGTAACATCATCCTAAATAACAGTTTTTACAAGCTAGCAGACTTTTGAGGTGAAGAATTAATTATTTATTCTGGCATGAACTGAATGTAAGTTAGATTTTTTTTAACAAAAATCGAACATGAAATTTTCTTTGTCTGAACTTGAAAATTTTTCTTATAAATCTCATATTTGGATGTATTTAATGTTTCATTAAAACATTTTTGTATTTATGTGGAAAGGTGTGATTATTACCCTTTAAATTCCTATGTATTTTTAACGAGCTTGAATGAATTGGTATTATTTGTAATTATAGCAGGCTGTGTGAAAAAGAACTGAAAGAGATTTTGAAGAAATGAAATAAAAGCTTAAAAGTAAGGGGGAAAAAAACTTTTTAAACTTTTGAAAAGTTATTCAATGTTAAATTTGGGAATTATTTCCTTATAGCTTTTTAATATATGGAAATGTTTGAATTTTTATTTCGTGGCATGCAAAGAGAAAGTTTTCTAATCATCAAAAAATGCAGTGATGAAATTTTGAAAAATTTTCTTAATGTAAATCCTAATGAGTTAGATAGTTATATATGTCAAACTTGTCCGAGATTTTTACATTTCTTACAGCATATTCCAATTTGGTTAAAACCCAAACAAAATTGCTCTAGTTATCTTGTGAACAAGATAACTAGACACACACACACACTGTTACAAAATTTTCCTTGTGGTGTATTTGGAGGCAATCCAATAAGCAGTATCTTACAAAAATAAAGTTCTTTATTTTCACGAAGTCTTAACAGGAAAACTCTAAAATAGCACAAAGTAACAGAAATATCAATATCAACAAATATCGCCAATCAATCGCAATAACACAGCGCATTTAATCACTAGCTCTGCAGCTTGCTTGCTGTCTAATACTCTAATTTTCTGGGTCTTGGTCTTGATTGCTTGATTTTTTATAGTCTCTCCATAGGAAGTGATGTAATCTTGAGAAAGTTCCAGAACTTTCTCCAAGCTTCAAGGAAAAACTGATCTCGGATGATATAATGTTCAGACCATCTGGATTCTTCTAGATGATTCCTTTTGTCGCCAAGATTGGCATGTCAGGGATACGTTTTACCACTTTGTAATACTGCTTCCCCCCTTCAAAGACTGCACGAGGCAATCACATTACATAGAACTGTAATAAGTGGTCCGGTACGAAGCCAACCGATTAGGATGACTTTTGGCTTGACATTCGACGACTTCCGTACTCTGTAGACAACATCGTTTAATCTCCTGACAATAGTATAAGGTCCTTCCCAGTTCTGTTGTAACTTCGGACTCAGACCTCTCCATCGCTTCGGGTTATACATCCAGACTAGATCACCCTCCTTAAATTGGTGGTCGGTCGCTCTGGATTCGTAACGAGTTTTCATTCGTTCGCTGGCCAGTTTAATTCGCTCTCTGGCAAAAAAGCATGTATGCTTTCCAAACGCGCTTCTAAATTTTTCATGTACTCATTCGGAGAGGAAGACGTTTCATTCGGTTGTCCAAAGAGAATATCACAGGGCAATCGCAGCGTTCGACCAAAACGCATTTCTGCTAGGGTCAGTCTGGTCGTCTCATGTTCTGTGCTCCTATAGGCCAAGAGAAAGAGTAACAGATATATATCCCAATCAGTCTGATTTTTCGAAACAAAGACAGATTATTTATAATTGTTTGATTCGGACTTGGGATGCAATGCTGTCGTTCGAGTCTTCTCAATCCCCAAAAGTTTACAAAGTTCTGTAAATAGCTAGTTATTAAAATTTGTTCTTTGATCAAAATACAAAATCATAGACACGGCATAACATGAGATCCAGCTTCGAACTAATTCTCCAGCTACAGTCGAGGCCTCCTGATCTGGAATGGGAATTGCTTCGGGTCATTTGGTAAAATAGTCCATTAACACTAGAACATACTTATTGCCCTTTATCATTACAGGAAAAGGTCCTAGGATATCCAAAGCTATTCTTTCAATGGTGCTTCCACATTTTATAGCGTTGCAAACGACCCTTCGTTCTTGCTTTAGGTCTTTTTCGGGCTCCGCAAGCATAGCATTCTCTGCACCATTTTTCAACGTCAGCGCGAAATCAATCCCAATAAAATGTCTTACTCAAGGTTTTCATGACTCCAAAATGCCCTCCACTTGGGCTGTCATGAGTCTCTCAGTTGGGAGAGTTAATTGTCATTGGCAGGAAGTTTCATCATCACTCTCCCACTTGCGGTATAAAATATTGTCTTTCAGATGTAAGGAGTCCCAAAGAGCCCAGTAGCGTTTCGTTGCCGGACTTTCCGGAGCGATTTCTTGCCAAGATGGTCGATCCGCCAAATTTAGTTTTTCTCCAAAATTGGCTTAATAGCGGGATCTTCCAACTGTGCTTTTTGTATCTCACTTGAAGATCGGGGATCCGCCGTCGTTTTTGTTAAAACTGTCACGGAAATACATAAAATATTTTCCCGCATTCGTGCAATGTTTGCAGCTTTCCCTACAGGTCTTCGAGAAAGGGCATCTGCATTTCCGTGAGAGATCCCTTTGCGATGCTAGATTTCGAATTCATACTCCTGAAGTCTTTGAATCCAGCGAGCTATCGGACCTTCAAGTTCTTTAAAATCTAAAAGCCATCTCAAGGAAGCATGATCAGTCCGGAGGAAAAATTTCCGTCCGTAGAGATAGTAATGGAAATGCTCCATAAACTTGACAATGGCTAGTAATTCTTTAGGTGTGACACAATAATTTCTTTCTGGCTTACCCAAGCTCTTGCTGAAGTAAGCGATGACACGTTCTTCATTTCCAGTCTTCTGGGATAGCACTGCCTCTATTCACTCATTACTAGCATCAGTATCCAATATAAAATCTTTGTCAGTCCAAGGGTAGATCAAGACAGGGGGAGTTGTCAAAGCCTACTTTAAACTGTTGAAAGATTTATCGCATTCTTCGGTCCAATTAAATTTAGATTTAGCTTCAGTTAATTTGTGCAAATGTCTTGCTATTGTAAAAAAATTTCTTACAAAACGTCGATAATAAGTACACAGTTCAAGAAAACTTCGGAAGTCATGCACTGTCTCTGGATGAGGCCAATCGACTGCTGCCTTAATTTTCTCTGGATCGGTTTTAACTTCCTCTGCTGAAATAACATATCCGAGGTAAGCTACCTGCTTTTTGAAGAATCAGCATTTCATAGGGCTTAACTTAAGGCTGCCTTTCTATAGTCTCTGGAATACTTTCCGAAGGCTATTCAAATGTCTGCCCTACTACTATGATGCCATCTAAATACACTAAACAGGCTTCAGAATTGTCCACATAATACTGTCTCCATTAGTCTTCCGAATGTTGCAGGAGCATTACAAAGTCCGAAAGACATAACCTTGAATTGCCAAAGGCCTTGCCCGGTGGTGAAGGCTGTCTTTTCTCTATCTAGTGGATTCAGCGTCGTGAACCTTTGGCTTTCGTTCAAAGCAACCAGGGTATCGTCTGTTGGCGGTAAAGGATAACCGTCTTTTTTTTTTTTTTTTTTTTTTTAGTAATTTCGTTTAATTTCCTGTAGTCTACACAGAATCTTGTCGATCTGTCTTTCTTTTTGACAACAGTAATAGACGAAGCCGAAGGGCTTGACGTTTTCTCAATTATTTCGTTGTCAACCATTTCTTTAATTAGTTTATCTGTTTCTTCCTTCTTTGCAAGGGGCAATCGTCTGGGGTATTGTTTAATTGGTGGATGGTCACCTGTATCGATTCTATGTTGTGCCATATTGCATCGGCGAACATCAGAATCACAGGTCAAAAACAAGCTTTGAAATTCGTTAAGTAATTTTCTTACATCTCTCTGTTCCTGTTCATCAAGTCCTTCAAGATAATCCCAAAATTGTAGAAGGATGTGCTCCAGAAAACTCTTGAGGACGAGCGACGATATCCACCACTGGGTCACACGACGCAATAACAGTTTCGTTGTTCACGATCTTGGGTTTATTGTTCAGATTCAATACTCGAACGGGGATGGCTTCCGTTTTCAAATCAAACAGTGAGACCTCCACAAGCACGCCTTTTTGGGAGACTTGACTAGGAAAGACCGTTACGGCGTATTTGAACTGTGCAGAAACTTCAGGAACCTCCGGGATAAGACATTCAGATCTTGGCGGTATTAAAGTTCTCTCTTTGGCCAATACATAACATGACTTTGAATTCTGCACAGTGGCTGAAAACAGAGGAATTTCCCCTGTTCTCCGTATCTCGTCATTTTTAAGGTCTATGTATTTTCGCATTTTCACCTGTAGCAGTCTTTAAAGAAATATTAGGAGCCGAGTAATAAAATTGTTCTTTTAGTTTCTGGGCCAAGTCTGTTCTTAAAAGTGTGACATTTGTTCTCTTATCTACCAACATCATACTTTGGATGCCGCAAATAAGTCCTTCTAACTAAAGCGCATTTTTATTTCCACTAAGAGCGGAAACTTTTAGCCCTTCTGCAGGGGCTTCGTTCAGAAAAGGCCTTCGCCCTGCAAGGCGGCCATGAGTTAGTTTCCCTGGTTGGGAACAACCATCGAGCACTCTCTCTGTAAGTGCCCCTTTTTGTTGCACCTCCAGCAAGTCACATTCGGGTTTCGGCGAGGAATGTTGTTCTTTTCACCATCACGGCTATTCAATAATTTTTCTAGCATATTGCAGAGTGATTCAAATTTGTCATTACTTTTCCTGCCGATATCATCCTGAATCTCAATCGGTCTGACATGTCTGGGACTCCTGGAAACAGTTTTCGCAGCCTCATACTTCAGGCTATAATCTAGAGCCGATTTTAGATCTTTTTCATCCGTTAGCCTTGTTGCATGCTGCACGTCTTCGTCTCTGAAGGTGTCGACGAAATACTGCGCTGCTAGGCTTCCCGAACATCTAGAGGGCATTCGGCGTAAGCCAGGCTCGTTAATCGCTCCACATCTGCGGCCAAAACTTGAAGTCTTTCTCCTTTCTTCTGCCGTCTTCTCTTCAGCTCTGTTCTGTAAAATTAGGTTAGATGGCTGTCCCCAAATCTGCATTCCAGTGCTTTTTCAATATTCATTAGGTCCGTCAACTTTTCAGATGGAATTCCTTGAAGAAACTCCGCCGCTGATCATAAGAGAGACGCTACAAGTTGGCTGGCTTTTACAACATTTATCCATCCGTTTGTGGAACTGACAACATGAAATTAGGTTTTAAAAACAGTCCATGATATCTGTCCATCATATGTCAAAGACTTGACTGTTGGTCTGGTATACGAGAATTCTGAACTTGGTAGGAAGTTGTTTGGTCTCCCCTCAAATTCACTAAGTCACTTCTCGAGATTGTCGATCTTCTCCTGAACTGTTTAGATTTTCGTTCGAACCTCGCCCCTCACTTCTCTAATCTCCCTCTTGGCACTTTGGACATCTTCTGCTATCTTCTCTATGCAACTGTTAACATGATCCTTAATTCCCTTGACTTGATTCCCGACGTGCACCTGAATCTGATTCTTCAATTCCTTTTGGCCTTTCCTCATTTTGTCCTGTCCAGCTTCCATTTTCTTTTCTAATTCTACTTTCATCTCCTCTTGTCCTTTCTTCATCTCTGCCATCAACGCAAGTAGCTCTGCGAGTTTTTCGTTCATTCCTCTAGTCCAAGGCATACACAGGAAAATCCAACTAACCCCACTTCTGATACCTAATGTTACAAAATTTTCTTTGTGGGTGTATTTGGAGGCAATCCAATAAGCAGGATCTTACATAAATAAAGCTCTCCTTAATTCTCTTCACTTGACTCTCGACGTGCACCTGAATCTGATTCTTCAATTCCTTTTGGCCTTTCCTCATTTTGTCCTGTCCAGCATCCATTTTCTTTTCTAATCCTACTTTCATCTCCTCTTGTCCTTTCTTCATCTCTGCCATCATGACAAGTAGCTCTGCAAGTTTTTCGTCCATTCCTCTAGTCCAAGGCATACACAGGAAAATCCAACTAACCCCATTTCTGACACCAAATGTTACAAAATTTTCCCTGTGGGTGTATTTGGAGGCAATCCAATAAGCAAGATCTTACAAAAATAAAGCTCTTTATTTCCACAAAGTCTAACAGGAAAACTCTAAAGTAGCACAAAGCAACAAAAATATCATTATCAACAAATATCGCCATTCAATCGCAATAACACAGCGCATTTAATCACTAGCTCTGCAACTTGCTTGCTATCGAATACTAATAATAATATCGGTCTTGAGAGCTTGCTTTTTTATAATCTCTCCACAGGAAGTGGTGTAATCTTGGGAAAGTTACTGGGAGGAGACACTGTCCCGACCTCTCTCCAAATCAACTGGCGTTGGGAATTGCTTGTAACATCAAGAAAAGAGACCGTTTCGGTGGTCCTGAAGTTGTCGTCTGTTGTTGTTGGCATTATGTCGAAGTTGTTGGCATTATGATGAACGGGCGGACTGAGCTCCACGTTTTCGACATAGGTTCTGTAACTGGAGATCGCTATTGTCAGGAGGTGATCCTTCCCTATGTGCGTCTGTTCCGAGGTGCCATTGGATCAGACTTCGTTTTTATGGATGACAATGGACAGTCACACAGGATTCATGCTGTTGAGGAGCTCCTGGAAAGTAAAGATATCACTCGAATGGATTTGCCGGCGTGCTCCCCTGATTTAAATCTGATAGAACATGTGTGGAATGCTTTGGGGAGACGCCTTGCGGCATGATTACATCCTCCTGGGAACACCTGACAATTTAAACAGATGCTGATTGAGGAATGAGCACTCTTACCTCAAGAACTGTTGGACAATCTGGTGCTGAGTATGGGGAGACGGTGCGAAGCAACCATTGCAGTTAGGGCAGGGCATATCCCATACTAAGGAACATCTGCTTGCTGTTCTTCCTTTTGGGCAGACAATCATGTGTAATGATACTATGAGTTCAATAAAGCCTTTATTTGTTTGATTCCATTCTGTATGCATTGTATTCATTTTTGCACAACTATGCTTTCGTCATTCTTTCAGAACAAAATGCTGTATCTCATTTCTGAATTTCATGTCTCTCAGATGATTTCTCGTGAAGTTATGGCAAAAAACATACCTGTTGCTTAAGTTTTGCACACCAGTGTATATATATATATAAACTTTTGAGCAAAGGGTGGTTTTTGAATTTTAGTGCCTATAATCGGTGAAGGTCTGCAGAAATTTCCCCAAAGTTGTGGCATAAGAACCAGTGCAATAGGTAGTTTTTTTTATAAGGAATCTACCTAAAAAGTATGCAATCAGATAGTTCATGACACAAAGTGATTTGAACTTCTGGGCAACAATGTTATCTATTGTTGGAAATCCGAACAAAATATGTATAAATAAAAATTGATAAAATTTAACAAAAATTCACACAGCTATTAAATTAGTATTAGTAATTTCCCCCCCATTTTTGAAATGGTGTGAAAATTATTTTTGTGTGATAAAATTTTTAGAAGTTAACACAAGAAAATGCTAAAACTCAACTTAATTCTTAATTACTTAAAATTTCAAAGCATCATTCTGAGGTGCATGTTCCTAACCTTCAAGGTATACATATTATAAATTTGGTAAAAGGCTTATGAAATTTCAAAAATTCGATTTATTTCATCCTGGGAGGTGATAAGAGATATGTCAGTCTACATCAAGATTTAAAAGCAAAAGAAACCAAGATTTTTCCTTCAGAGGTTTTTATTATAAGATTTTGATAGGGATTTCTTTGACATGTATCAATTTAATCAAGGGAATTTTAGGTATCTTTCAAACAATGTGGTAAACATTAGCAATTTTTATCCTTTCATTTGGAGCATGAGAACCTGCCGAGATTTACAGTTTTATAGGATGCGTATAATATTAATTAGATTATAAAAAAGGGAATTGGATCAGGAAATAAGAAAACATTTTAGATGGGCTAAATTAAGATATAAATTTGAAAATTAAAATTTAAGTTATATATATTGAACCTGATTTGAACATCTGATTTCTGTTCACACTTTTCTAAGAAGCAGATTAGACCAAAAGAAAATCAAGGAAAAAGCATTTTATAAGTTCTTAGGTTTTGCTGTTTGTTGAAATTAATAATTAGTTTATTAATATAATTAATTATTGCTAAAAAGTAAGTTATAATGGGTTTCTTGAAAAAAAATTCCTTTTATTTTTTATTTGTATAATTACTGTTTCTAAAAGTATATTTATCATTTTATACCACAACATTTTAAATTGAGAATTGTGAATCAGGTTTGGTCATAGAAAAGCATCAAGGTCTCAAAAATTCTCATATAAACTTTTTTTGGAGAGGGAGAAAGCATTATTTGTAAGCAAAAAATTTTAAGAAAACTTTCTTTCCTTAAATTATATCATTAAAATTAAATGAAGAATATTTTTAGATTAAATTTCATTTTAGTTGTCTCTGATTTAAGCTTCATTTTCTTATAAAAATCTTCCAAATTGAAATCATAAGATGTTTTCTTTTCCCCTTAAGAATATTTAAGTTGAAAAAAAGAATGCAAAAAGAAGTTGCATGTAATAATAAAAAAAATCAAGGAACAATATTTGTGTCATAATTAATAGAAATATAAACAATGACAAATTTCTTTATGAATTATTATTTTTAAGAATTAAACATCATATCTGATATTTCTCATGCTCATTTCATAAAGAGTTAACATGAATTATTTTATTTGAAATTTAATTCCCCCACCCCTTTTTATTCTATTTTCCTTTCATGAAATCATAAATCTCACTTGTTTTATTTTTATTTTAATTTAATAGATGGGTAATTATATGGCAAGGAGCACCTCAAGTACTACCACCTGATCAATCTCATTGCTTTACAATTCAATTTGAAGGGATTGAATTTATGACTGAGTAAGTATTAATGAAAATTAAGTATATTTCATGATTTTTTGGAGGGGGGGGGGATGTGGACTTTGGGAAAAAAAGGCATTTCATAAATTCAGTTCCGAGATTGAATCAGTTGAATTGTAAAATTATTTTCATTTAAAATATAAGTATGTTAATATTATTTAAAATTATTTTCAGTTTTTACAGACTCGAGTTTCATCACAGGCATTTGAATTATTTTTGCGAAATCGATGGTCTGATTCTCTATGGAGAAAATAGATGTTGTAGCAAGTTTCTCACATCTGAAAATATGAGTACTAAAAAATATGCATCAAATAATGAGATGGAAATAGATGAAGAATCAGAAAAAGAATGTTTGAGTATGTTACCAGTAAGTTCTTATGTATTGTTTGTATCTCTGATTAAAATTTTAATTTGAAATTGTTATTTTCAATTTTAAATTATATCAATTTTATTTTAGATTGAAACGACATCCTTCATATTTAGCTTTTTAGATTTTCGGAGCTTGTGCAGTGCTTCCAGAACCTCTAGGTAATGTGTTTCCTTGTGTAATATTTGCTTTCTTATGTATAAATTACTACAAGTTTATTTGATGAATGTGATTAAAAGCACCTGGATTAGTGTTCTACCTTTAGAGCTGAAATAAACCAAGTGAAGAATATTTCCTATGAAACCCTCTGTGCATATGACAAATTAGCATAGTTCTTGCTACTTTTGTACAGAATTGTGAAAAATGTATGTATTGAGCTGTTTTCATTTTTTTTTTTTTTTTTGACAGAAAGTTGAATTGAAAACAGCACTTTTTGAATGTTTAATCTCTTTGAATCATATCCGAAAACTCGTGATTCATTCTCCATTAAGAGTTATTTTCAAAATAGTTTATCACATTTTCATCTCGTACAGGGAGATTGATTACAACTGAAAGTTGATCTTTTTCGTTCTGCAGAAAGCAGTTTTCAAATTTTCATTCATAATGCACATAATTGAAACACAATTAATTTTGCAGACATTTGAACAAACTATAATTCATTTGAGACTTATATCCTTCTGAAATTAAAATAATATTAAACATATTTTAATTTATAAATTTTTATTTGGTAAATAATACAAATACATATTTCATTCATATTTCTCATTTTCTCAATTCATAAATAAAAGAAATATAAATTTTTCTTATAGTAATTGCTTCAGAACTCCAGACTTTTTTTTAACACCAATTTTATGCTGCAGAGGTGATATGCAGTGAATGGGATAAACACTTTTCAGTAGTTCTTTGTTAGGTCTTGTCTTTTGTTCTAGCATATAATTTTCTTCAATTCTTTTTTTCCTGTTATCATTTTGATTCACCCTATTTTAATTTGAAAGTTGTATATTTATTTTTTGTTTAGCTAATTCAATTTTTCAGTTCATCAGCAATTACTATGTTTCCTAATTTTGCTGATAAATGTTGTTTACGATGTTGCAAAATATAATGTCAATATTTCCTCCCCATCATTCTTCTTATCCATATTTCAGTAAAATCAATGCCTTCTGACTCATGAGAAATAATATAGAAGATTTCTATATCTGAGAATTGAATATATAAAACCGTTCATGAAAGAAAATTTACAAAATTAATTCATTTCATCTTTTTTTAAAACATTTTATGTAATAAATATTTTTTACACTAAGAACCAAGTATCCACTTTTCTCAGTTCCATGCAAATGGGCTAAGCATTCAGTCAATGTGCAGATGATTTTTTTCAAGTTGTAGTTAGTGTTCTAAAAGTTAATGCAGTTTTTGTGCCCCTGAATAATTTTTTTTGTATTGATATAATATTACCTCCTTTTAGATTAAAAATACATACTATTATTGGCAATATTTTCTTTAAACCATTTTCCAGTTTATGTGCATAGATGTGCATCCCCCCCCCCATTTTTTTTCTGTGAGTTTTATTATTGTTGAGTCTTGATTTGGCTGTTGGTAAAATGTATAAATAGTAAAGATCCCACTTGAAAAAAAATAGACTATTTCTTTCTTAAATACTATTCCAGTGTACATGTTGATTTTATATTACATCTTTCATGATTAAATGTGTAACAATCCATTTTGTGGAAAGCCCATCTATACAGACACATATCTTTTAGTATACAAGCTGATTTGTATTTTCCAAAAATTGGGAAATGTTTGCAAAAATGATGCTTGTCTGAAACCTAATGAGTGACAATTTTTTTGTGGTTTTCCTAATTGATTTTAATTAGAAAGAGGATAAAACTATTTTTCTCTTTCTGTTAAGAATGTATTGTGAAGAGGAAAAAAAGTAAAGTGTGATAATTTGGAAGATTTTGGATACATCTGAAAAGCTAAATTTTTTTAATATAAAACTTGAAAATAAAAGAAGTTGAGGAAAATCAAATGGTATAGAAGCTGGCTTTCCTGCATATATTTATAAAGTTATGCTGTAAAGAAATGGCCTTGTTATTTTCAGCACAGGCATGGGATATTTCAAGATCAGTACCTGCAAAGCTTTTTTCTCTGTATATTTTGACCTTGATGATAGCTAATGATAACTGCCAAATTCCATACTTTTGAATCACATCTCTATATAATTTAATAATAATTTAACTGATTTAATCTAGAGATGTTATTTTAATATTTTTATTTGTATCTCCACTATTTTGAATAATTCTATATTTTCTGTTTTTAAGAGCATTTTGATTCTAAAATTTAAAATAAAAATATGCTTTCATTCCCTTTTAGATTATTCAAAAAGATATGCTATGATCCTGCATTGTACAGAGATTTAAATTTGCAACCGTATTGGCACTTAGTAAGTTGTAATTGTTTTAATTATATTATAAAAGCATTTGAATTGGAAGCATTTTGTACTACATACAGTGGCAACTCATTAGCTCAAAAGCAAGCAGTTCAGTTTAAAAAAGAAGAAAAAGAAAGAAAGAAAAGAAAAGGGAAAAACTAAAATTTTGCTTCTGAGTAGCGTAAAATTTTAAATTGTGATAATTTGAAGGTGATGTAAGAAAATTACTTAATGTATGTTTTTTCAATGAATGGCTTCTAATAAAAGAAATTGAATATGCATTGAACTGATGTGATTATGTCAAAGAAGTAAAAATCATAAGATAGTAATGAGAAAAAAAGCAAAAGAGATTAAACCAAAAGAGCAAATTTAGATATGAGGAAACAAATGAACAAATGCCATATCAAATTTGCAGAAATTTTTGCTATTTGTTTCACAATCTGTCACTTCTTTGAGTATAGAAAGTGAATTTTGATACTCTGAAAGATCAAACTATATATTACATTTTGATACTATACATTATGAAAGTGAATTTTGATATTTATATAATCTCAGATTTGTGTAGCTCCAAAAGTTGATTCATTTTCTGCATTCTTTCTTCTTTATTATTATTTCTATTGTCCATTGAATTTTCAATTTGGGACCCCCCCCCCCATAAAAGCAAGTTTTGTAAATAATATCAAGAAGTCTGTGCAGCCATAATTGATGAACTACCTTTGAGTGCATATAAGTTTGTAAGAAATTATCATCCGCATAATGAACTATCCATATAGTTATAAAATTATTTCATGAAGTAGAAATGATATTCAGGACAGATGAATGTATGAATCACTCAATCCATTGGACAGAATCAAAGATGTTAAATTCTAAATAATAATAATAATAAAATGTATATTTTAATTGATTTTTTGAAAGAAAAAAAATCAGTTTTTCCCCCCCAAGAATTTTATAAATACACTTTTAGTTTGGTGCTGGTAAAACAATTCACAGATTTTTAATATAATAGTGTTGTAATGAAATCAATGTTTATTCTTACTGTTGATTCATTGTTTTAATAATGTTTATATATTTTATTATATTTGAGAGTTTTTTTATAATTGAGTAATTGATTCATTGTTTTAATAACATATATTTTTTATAATTGAGTTTTTTTATAATTTAGTTTATATTAATAATTTCTCCAATGTTTCCTATATATTAAACAGTTTTAAATAAGTATAGAGTATTTAAATGTTTTTCGACATCTATTTAAATATCACAGATTTTCACTCTTACAGCATCTTGTTTTAATAATTTTTTTTAAATTCTTAGGTTGATGAAGAATTTCTTATTTCATTGGAATCAAGACTAAGTTTATTGAAGAAACTTAATTTATCTTGGTGTGGGGGACAGAAACGAATAACTCCTTCATATTTTGTATCGTAAGAATTACAACCTTTTAATTATTTAATAAAATATTATTTGCAAATGAAACATTATTTAAAGAAATAATATGTTGCTCTTTTAAATTTAGGCTAGAATTTATTCAATTTAGTTTTTGAATATTTAAAGGAAAAATTATTAAAACCAAAGTTTTGGTTTCTTATGTTTAATGTAATATGATTATTTTAGTGATATAATGTACATTTAAAACTTCATTCATTAATAAATTTAACCCTTTCACGACAGACATGTCTTATATGCATCACCTACGAATGTCTCTCCAGTCGGACATGCCAACCTGTGCATCACTGGAAGTTGAGCTCAGGGGACGAGTGATGCATATGTGCATTTTAAGCTGGAACTATTTTTAAAGGCCACTAGAGGGCTGCCTGTGTTCATTACTTTTGAAATAAACATAGTTTTAGTATCCTGTTCCTCAGTTAGTTCATAATTTGCCTCACTTTGCTATTTTATTCATTAGCTGTTGTGGAGGTGAGGGTAACTGTAATGTAAATAAACAGAGCTTAATTCTTTAATTTTCCACATGATAGAAACATTCTTGCATTTCTGGTGTCTCTTCAAATTCTATTTATTATTGTTTTTTATTTTTACTATTGTGCAAGGTTTGAGTTTTACCGTCAGTTCTGTTGCATTTAGCGTAGCATTCAGATACATTTCACATACTTCCTTTTTTACTTTACTTCCTTGAATTCGATTTGTTTTGGTAAGAAAATGTTATTGTTCAGAAGAGGAAAGTCTCGCATTATGAATTAGGCAATTAGTGGCACAGATGAGAATGATGATTCATGGTCTAAAGAATTAGAAATTGAGATTTTGAGTGATTCTGATATGGATATTTTATCAGAATCTGAGCTCACTGATATGCCTTCTACTTATTTTGTATTGTGTTTTGAATTTTTTTAATACTTATTTTAAAGTTTATTAATGCATTTGTCCATTAAAACTTTAGAATATATCGAATAGGGCTTCTGAAAATTATTTCACAACGTAAATGAGAAAAATATATTTTAATGTAAAAGATAAAGATTACTAAATGCTACTCTTAACATATATGACAGCTGAACTAATGATTTTAAATAGGTACCAAAAATTACGACGCTAGGATTTAAACTTTATTTTATTATCATGTGATAACATGATGTTGTTTTGGTTTGAGGTTTTTGAAGCTTCAAAATGCACAGGCAACAAATTCTTGAAGCCTCAAAAATGTGTAGGCAACAAATTGTTGAAGCCTCAAAAATGCGTAGGCAACAAATTGTTGAAGCCTCAAAAATGCATAGGCAACAAATTGGCCATTTAGAGCTTTTGAGACATCAATTTTTCGCTTTTAGGTGTATTAGAAAATAATGCAGAAGGTTTTCACATTTGGCGATTTATCGCCAATTAAAGTTACAACTTGATTTCCAAATTATTCATTCTTTGAATTCTTACAAATTTTCTTAATTAATTCATGTCATTAATGTGTTTAAACCGGTTTGGAACAGTCATGAAACTATCAGATCACACATGCATCGATATTTAGAACAACAATGTTTTTTTTTTTCCATCTCAAAATCGGTCGAGCTTCAAAACTTAGCTAGCCAACTAGAAAAATTGAAAATGGAGGTCTAAAAAAATTATATATAGGGAGAGGGAGAGTCATATATATATATAGAGAGAGAGAGAGAGGGAGAGTCATATATATATAGAGAGAGAGAGAGGGAGAGAGAAATCTCGTGATTGTTTCAAACCAGTTTAAACTAGTTAATGACTTAAATTTATTAAGACAAAAAATGACTTAAAATAATAATGTTCTCACATGATGACTTGAAATTTGCGATCGTAGATTTCATTTTTTATTTATTTAGGTTTTTAAAGTTACGCTTAGCCACGCAAAAACCCCGTCCTGTGAGACAATTCCTTTCACTTACGTTCCATCCTGAGCGAATGTCTACAATAGAGGCCTCCTGTTCGGAAAGGGTTAAACCTACTATGTATTATTGTCATTTGTTAAAAAATTATTATTTAAAATTAATAGAAATAAATATATTAGCACCATTGTCCAATTTTTAAAACACAATATGTACCACAAAATTAATATTTATGTCTGCAGGCATTTATTAATTTTTGTTTGAAATAAGAATTTGTTTATAGATCATAAAGAAAATAGATTCCTATGTTTTAAAGTAAATTTGCCTTTTTTTTGTTTACAGATATAGATTTTTCTAATGTTTTGTTTATAAATTACTTGCAATATTAAATGCACACAAAAAAATAGTTGTAAAAATTTATTTTACTATAAAAAAATCAATTTTTTTTTCTGGTATTATGATTAAATTTAAAACTTGTGGATGAATATACTAAAAATGGCATATATTAATTTAGGAATGATCATGTATGAATGTTTGTTCTTTCAGGTTTTTAAAATACAATTGTCGAAATCTAACATCCTTGAGATTAGCAAATTGTTCTTTTGTGGATGATGATTGTTTGAGTGCTGTAGCGAAATTTTGTCCTTCTTTAAAAGGTAAGTATATATATGTATACAGAAGAGTTTATAAAGAGTGATTTTTAAATGAAATTAAAATGAAGAGTAATTTTTTTTTCTAAATTTTGCTGTTCTTTTTTTAATAAAAGTTTGTTTATTTCTCTGTTGTTAGATCTGGTAAATTCTTAATACTCTTTTTAATGACAATATTTGTTTTTCTTTTCTTTATCTGGAATGTTTCATCAACTTTTCTGTTTTTTATGTTATAAAGAAATGAATAATTTTAATGCTTCATTTTAAACATGGCAAACATTTTTAGTTATTGTAAACTAAACAACTTAAAGCATTGCTCTGTGTGTTTTGCTCATAGTTCTGTTGTGCTTTTAACATTTCATGTTTATTTTAGAAATATTTGAGTCATTAAAAACATTAAAGAACACATGTGCATATTCATTTAATTTTTATTTTAACATACTATAATCTCAATATAGAAGTTAATATGGTATCATTTCAATTGAAAATGCTGTGTATTCAGAGAAATTATATTAAATTTTAGATCTCTACTTCCTGAATATTTAAATCAGGTGAGAGTGTAATAAGGAAATTCGATGTTTATTTGTGAGGTTTATATTTAAAAATAATTTTGTTTCAAAACTTTGTGTTACTTTTTGTGGTAGTTGTGATGAAGCTTACTTATAATATTTCTTACAAGGATGTTTTTCTTTTAGTGTACCCATGGTTTTATGCTTTTTTTTTTATTTCTCATCTTTTCCAATTTTTAAAGAAATCTGGAGTTTAATTGTTAAAAAAGGACTATCTTAAAGATAAAATAGACAGAAATTTCTAAAACTTAAATTCAGCAGTAGGCAACTACAGAACAGAAGTTCTTAGCAAAAGAAGGGAGTGGTGGAGTGACAAACAATCATGTTTAAGAAAAAAAGCATCAAAGGAAGCTGCACTTAAAATATCTGACAAAGTTGTCAAATGGCAGAGAAATATTATTCTTAAAAGATGAGATTCCAAGTATAAAAAATTTCTTTTGGAAGACCTGGAACCTTATTTTTTACGATGAATCTTATTAACAAAATGAAGCTACTTGTTATATCATGTATCAATGTGAGTGATGCCCAAAACCAAACTATGAAAAGCGTGTTGTCAATAAAAAGCCTGTACAAAAAGCCACCAATGTGTTTGAGATATATTGCAGAGGCCTAATGACCATTAAAGAGATATTTTCTAAAATATGTTAATAAGGTATGTTTACAATAAAACACTGACTTTCCCTTAATATTTCATGTCCTATATGCATTTAAATTTGCTTTGAACAATATATTTCTTAAAGTGCCTTTGGGAAAATCATATAATATTGATTTCTTTTTTATATGAACATTTTGAAATAAATAAAAAAGGGCAAATGGGCTGTAAATTTTTTTTTTTTTGTGCATTGACTATTTAATTCATACTTTTTGCATGTTTTTCTTTTGTGCATTTTTTTGGATTTCCTCCTTTTTGCCTTTTGATCAATTCACATACCTGTTCTTAGCTTCTTTATAATAGCTATATGTATACTTATATATTCTTAAAGCTTATAACAATCTTTTCCTATTATTTGTTTAATTTAGATTAAAAAAATAGTTGTTCTTAACATATATCCTGGATTGATAGCATATTAATTGGTGTATTTTATATTATACTAAATAGTTGTGTTTCTGAAATATTTGTCATTTTATTTAATTTCTTTACTGATTGTTTTACTAATGGCTCTTTCATCATCTTATTATTTTTTTAAATGTACTATCAACATCTATGTAAATATTAAATTAACAGCATTATTTAAAATACAAATTTCCCATTTCTCAAAAATTTTTATTAATTTTTTTGATGCATTTTAGAATTGGATATTCGGTGTTGCCGTTCAGAAGATTTACATCTGTTGGGCTTCAAATGCATATCAAAAATGTCAAATTTAGTTTACTTGAATCTTTATCGGACATTAATTGATGATTGTGCTTTAAAGGAAATTATTAAGTAAGTAATAATAATAATAAATGCATCTATTTTGCTATTGTATTTATTTCTTTAATAAATGTTTTTTTCTTTCTTACTTTTTTTTGCAAACAGATCTTTGAAACTGATGCATCTTTCGATTGCTGCTTGTTCAAATATACAAAATATAAATGATATTGTAAATTTTATTGGTATACATTTAAGGTAAGTTAGATTTTAAGATCTTTTGATGTGGATTTCTTTCATGTTTTCCCCTTTAATTCATTGTTAATCTGTTGATTTTTTTTTT